>OY723395.1:13796000-14371842 GCA_963210295.1 Ophion ellenae
GGTTCGTGTTCGGTCTTCGAGAGCCTTCACGGGGAATACATTTTTAAGCGAACGGCCGGCTATGGGAGTAATTTCGACACGTCTGTCCGTCAAATCTGAGAGTCCCGCCACTTCTCTAACCCTTTGCTTTCAAAGACTCAGATTTAATTCGTGCAAACAACATTTAGGGAGTATTCTCGAGATAAATTATTGCGGTTACAGTGAAATAATAACTTTTCGGGAACAAATGAAGAAAACGGTTTTTAATCCGACAGGCTTACACACACACACACACACACACACACATATATATATATATATATAATTATATATATATATATATATATATATATATATATATATATATATATATATATATATATATATATATATATATACAGGGTGTTCCTCTTATCTCTGCCAACGGAAATAACTCGGTAATTATCGACGTCACAAAAAAATGTTCCAGACAAAAGTTGTACGGTGTGAAGGGGGCTATCAAATGCCACCGATTTTTTTTATTTCGGTGGAGGCGCGATGCACAATGAAGGCCACCTCCTCTTTTTTAAATGGAATGGTACATTTTTTCGACCATCTTGGGAAGCACCTCAAGCCGCATAAAAAACATTAAGGGGTCGAAGTCGTTCAAGGTCAGTATCGATGATACAAACCTAAATATCTCGGATCACTACCAAATATTTGGTAGTGATCCGGGGTATTTAGATTTGTATTTCATTTTAATAGGAGACCTTGAATGATCTTGAACGACTTTGACCCCCTAATGCTTTTCATGCGGCTTGAGGTGCTCCACAAGATGGTTGAAAGAAAATGTACCATTCCATTATAAAAGTGACCTTCACTGTGCGTCAGCGCCTCCACCGGAATAATAAAAATTGGTCGCATTTGATCACATTTTTTGTTTGATTGTTCACACCGTACAACTTTTGTCTGGAACACTTTTTATTGACGTCGACAATTACCGAGTTATTTCGGGTGGCAGAGAGAAGAGGGACACCCTGTATATAGGGCTACTGGTTATTGGTCGCGACCCCGTAAAAGGGGTTGTAGGGCACGTTTTCCGCTATCAAATAACCCAGCAATGCTTTATGCAAAAGTGAACGATTTTTGAGATATTATTATTTTGATTATTTTATTCAAGTGAGGAGTAGGCAACGTTTTAAAAATAATTTTAAAAAAACGGTTGTATGGAATCAAAATGTTCCATTTTTTGCAGTTTGAGAACACAGTAACCAAGAGTTATCAATAATAAAATAAGAATAATCTGCAAACATTTTTTAATTAGTCTTTATTATTTATTTAATTAGTTTAGTTATTCTTATTTTATTGGTGACAATTCTTCGTTACTGTGTCCTCAAACATAATACAAATAATTTTAAAAAACGTCTGATTCCATACGACAGTATTTTTTAAATTAATGTTTGAAGTTGCCTACCCCTCACTTTTACCTTAGGTGTACACTCTTAGGTCTCACAGACCCGACCAAAAAGTGCAAAACTGGCGTTTTTCTTCTTTCGCGAAAAACATGGACTGCAACCCTTTCACTCGATCGTGACCAATGACCAGTAGCCTTATATATATATAAACACATTGTGTCGTGCGCGCCGCACCAGATAAATTAATCGAAATTCTGACGGATTCCTGCAATCACCGAATGCGGTGCGGAGCTATAATCCAACATCAGATAACAATCCTTATCGGCCCGTGCAAATTCATCAAGGCGAGCATTGCCAAGGCTCAATATTCCGAGAAAAATAAAACCGAAGAGAAAAACAATAAAGTATGACCATTTCGTGAATGAGCTTCCGCTATCGTAATATGCAAGATAGCGAGGAAGCGAGGTACCTAGGTAGCAATTTCAAAATAGTTGTTGAGATGTTAGCTAAATGGGTGCCAAATGTCCATCTGGAAGTTACTCATAAATTATCATGTGGCCAAGATCGCTTATCTTTTTTGTTGGTTGTTAACATCAAGGTAATCTTCGGGATGACATTTGGTACCTTTTACCTTAGGTGCATTTAGACGACTCTGCGACAACTTTTAGAAAATTGCTACTAGGGTAACGTACCGTCGATTGCATCGCTATAATTGAGTGGACGAATCACGCCTCGACTATTCGAACTGCCTCGAGGGAAGTGTCCGAAATATCTCTGCGTATACATCGATACGATTGTGTACAACGATATATATATATATATATATATATATATATATATATATATATATATATATATATATATATATATATATATACTAATCGCTTGCTCGTCTAATGCGCGAATTGATTGCGGAATTGACAGCACAGCCGCTTGAAATTGCGTGCGATAAGACAGTATGTGAGGGTCCTTTCCTGTACCCAAGCCGGACCAGGTGGCGATCCAACATTGGACGTGTCGTTAGGCCTACGGTGATGTTCCATACGAGCTTTCGATATTGTTCCATCGATGGCTGAACACGCGCGAAATCGGAAATATGCGCTCATGTGCTGCTCTGCCCACTAGAAAATTCACCACTTCCCAAAAGTCTGCGCGATCTGTCAGTGACTCCTCCTCCGTGGGCTCTCTCTCTCTCTCTCTCTCTCTCTCTCTCTCTCTCTCTCTCTCTCTCTCAGACACCCGCTCATTCCGCTTCGTATAAACGCGCGATGCTGCCGCGGTCCAGCAACTATGTATCGTACCGAGGGAAGAGAGAGAGAGAGAGAGAGAGAGAGAGAGAGAGAGAGAGAGAGAGAGAGAGAGGGAGAGAGAGAGAGAGAGTGAGAAAAAGAGGTGATACTCGCGGGCACCGCATAATGTTTCGCATCCTGTTTACTTTCCCGAGCAGAGTCCCCGCGTGGCTTCTTCAATCTTTCTTTTTTCAACTCCTCTTCTCTCGCCCTCTCGCTCTCCCTCACTCTCTCTCTCTCTCTCTCTTCGCTTTTGCACTCCCGCACACAGACAAACGCACTCTTATCGAATACTCAAGGTATATATGTCGCCTATTTGCGATTATGAGGTCAATCATCATCTTAGAAACATCAACGCCTGGATGACCACATTTATTCGAACGCAATTATTCTTTCCGTATGGGATGGCTCAATATATATGTATATACATACACGTATATGTGCATATGCGCTGTGAAGCGCTAGCTTGTTGCATTTCGAGAAAAAAAGATGGAGAGAGAGAGACTCGTCGTTCAGCATTCCGTAGCGGTCGGAATTTCTATTTCGTAACATAGTGTCTCGACTATGCAGCGTCTCGCGTACACGTTCATTATCACTCTTTTGAAGACTTTTAAAAAGTAAAAAAACGTACGCCAATTAATCAAACAAAATACCCTTGAAAACATTGCTGATAGTTTTACCTTATAAAAAATGATGGCTTACGTAAAAAATAATTATTATTTGTTGTCATTCAAACAATCGTTTTATTGTGTTTCCATTAATCGATTGTACAAAAAAACTGTAATGATTTATAAACTAGCCAAGTACAATGTACGTGTTATGCGAGTGTACAAGAAATGTTGTACACAAAATTGTTAAACCTTAGAAATAACCTTGTTAAAAATGTTCTGTTTTTATTAAGAAAATCGCATTGTTGGAAGAAAAAATTGATATCACCGTTATAGAAAAATACAATGTATGAACCTCACAAGTACCCTGGAAATTATGTGCAAGGGCTTGCCGTGCATGGTAAGGAAAAAAACCCAACGAAGGATTTTGACTTCCCGACTACTCAACTCTCAGGTTTAAAACAATGAAATTGCTGAGTCAGGTGGTAGTGGTTGGAGATAGAGATTTTTTAAATCATGGCAAAATGGTCGTTCTGGCAAATGGATTTTGCACGATTTTATTTCAAAGAAGTAAAATCATTCTCCAACCTCTTCACATAAACAGATTAAACACTTTGTAACCCTCAATTGGTTACATGAATGGTAATTAATTTAATGATCCCGTGACGTACCAGTATCACATCAGTGATGTGAAGTTAGATAAAAATGTGGATGTCCTACTTTATCCCACATTTATTGCAGATTGAATAAAGTACATTTTGCCCGCTGACTGGCAATTGATGCTTAGATAATGTATAGTTTTCATGCACGATGCGAAGCGGGCCTCAAATTATCATAGCACTATTAATCTCGTGTGATCTTTGATTATACCCTATTGATACAAGGATGCTACGTAAAAAGCGCACCTGGGTGGTATTCTATAATGGTTTTAGCATAATTGCCGTCATTGGCGAGACATAAGCTGCGTACCGTTTGTAAATTAAACGCCAGGATGGAAATCCTCGTCCTCACTCGAAAATTAAAAACCTTCCGCTGTGTACGTGTAGTCGTGGAATATATCGGTCGATGGAAGCGACGAATCTATCGACTTATAAGGGGCCGTCCATAAATTACGTAACGCAAAATTTCCCAATTTTGACCCCCCCCCCCCCCCCCCCCCCCCACGTAACGGGACCGTAACGCTTGGCCAGAACCCCCCTCCCCCCTCCGTATTCCGTTACGTAACGGGTGGTTTGTCGTCAATAATTGCGATTTTTTATAGACATAACTAATTATGATAGGATCGGGTTTATACTCATTTCATGAAGTAAATATTCATCTAGTTTTATACGAATTTTTATGACAAAATCTTGACAATTAACCGAGATATGTGCCTTGATTTGACGACGAAAAAAAAAATTCTGTTCATTGTCCCATCGATATCTTTATGAAAGGTTATCTGTAAATTGAAAGTCAATAATTTATCGATATCTATACAACTGTATCTATCGTTATGCGTAGCTGTTTTTTTATTTTGTTTTTGTTTACATAATGCTGACAGTTTGAACATTTTTTTTCTATTTTCAAGGCCCTTGTTCTGTATTCAAGCAGTCTTTAAAAGTAGTAATTATCAAATGTTAAAAACGCGGATACGTACAGCTCTAGTCACTGAGATTACAAAAATGTTTGTAAAAAATTCAATTCGGTTGATAAGTTTTTAAGTATTCGCTCGGACAAGGTCGAAAAAACTAGTTTCGAGAAAAACGCGTTCAAAGTTTTCGTTCCGTGTTTCTTGATATAAAGTTACGATTTTTCCTAGAATATTGATACTTACATTGAAGTATCTAGTCGCGGGCGATATGACGGTTCTTCATTTTCATGATAGTTCGCAAAATAATAAGAGCCTGTAATTTATCTATTGTAAATGATGCCACACCTGTAGGGAGTGAGGCCACCAACCGGTAGCGCTACCTGTTCTCACTAAAGTGACTATAACTCCGTCAATTTTCGGACTTGTGAATAAAAATGTTGCCAACATATTTTTCAATACATGTCCTTTCAAGAATTATTTTTAAAAAATGTCCTTCCCCTTTTGCTTCGCGGATGTGGCAAAGCTACTGTTCTTGCACAGTGATTTCCCACTTAATTGACATTGCGTATAGAAACTTCTGAGCTATCCACGGTAAAATTGCACTCGAGGTTTAAATTAAAAACTTGAACATGCAGAAATTTTGCTATTTCTGGCAGTTTTAAAATCGTGACGTAACGCAAACCTTGACCCCCCCCACGTACGTAGACCGTAACGCCTGGCCGACCCCCCCAATTGCGTTACGTAATTTATGGACGGCCCCTAAACCTGTATAAAAGTAAGATAGCAATCAGCGGCAAAAGACCATATATGATTTTCAGAATTTTATTATTTTATTATTTTCAAAGACCGGCATAAGAGATATATTATTTTCAAAATTCTTAGTCACACATTTATTGATCGTGATGGCACCCGAAATCATTCGTTTTCTCTGCTATTATTATCATTAACCATCGTCAAGGTGTGTAGCCATATTTTCAAGTTTGGTATCATACTTAAATTGATTTGGTATCGCTTGTTATTTTTTACTTGACCTCTCGATTCGCTTCTAATAAAACCATCGCTTTTGCATTATACTTTTTTTTAACCAGCAGAAATTTCAATATATATATATATATATATATATATATATATATATATATATATATATATATATATATATATATATATATATATATATATATATATAAAGTGAAAGCAGAAATATCAATATAATAAAAAATAAATAAAATCAATAAAAGTCCGCACGAAACATACAACGTATTGAGGCACGTATATACCGTTTTCGTTATCAATTTGCCAGGCGCCTACATTGTGACATCCTCGTAAAAGTTGGATCATTCATAACTTCTTGTTTTCCAATTGATAATAACTCTGACAAGCTTGATGTCACAATAATTCGAGAAGAAAAAAAGGCTTCCACGAATGCATATTCTCTGTAGTATTCGTGTGACTCGTCCTTCAAACACCGAAACCCTTACGGTTTTTGTTCCGAGACTTTGTGATATACAGAAAGAAATAAATAATTGATAAGGACGGAACGAAAAAAGTCGTGAGAAAAGAGAGAGAGAGAGAGAGAGAGAGAGAGAGAGTGAGATGGAGGGAGAGCACAGCAGCGATCGAAGCGCCGTAGAATGTTGAATAGTTCGTGACTCCCGACTTTTTTTTACTGTACACATTACGGGAGCGAAAAAAAGAAAGATATAGAGAGCTCCTAAGCGATTAGATATCTCGGTGTAACGTCTGGAGATTTTCCGGTGTGAAAAACCAAAAACGATAAATCAAAGCGAGGAAAAGTGAGTTGGCGCAGAAAGAGTGAGAAATGCCCAAAAAATAATTAAATTTACTCCGATTTATGCGTGCCACGACGATGGATGACGATGTCGTATTTTCATGTACTTATAAAATGAGAAGAGCGAGAGAGCGAGAAAAAGAGTGAAGCGATAGCGTTTGTAACTTGTGATTGGGATGAAATTCATGCAACGCTTCTCAGTAAAGGAGGTCGAAACTTTCGCCCCCGCTTAACCTCGAGTGTATATACAGTCACGAGTTCGTGTGTAATATATTAATATTATCGGGATCTTTATTCATCGTGATGTATGTGTCCGAAGATGCCGTGAGACTCGCAGGCCCTTTCCGTCCCTTCATCGTCTCCTTCGGCCTTTCTAATCCGTGTAAATTGATAACTTTCGACGAAAGGGCCCATCTCTCCTCTCTGTCTCTTCAAATATCGAATTCCAAACATTGGGGTAGCTGGGTTGCGACCGCGTTTTTTTAAATACTTTTCAGTTTTTGCTAATTCCATTCGAGTAGCAGAAATTACGTTTTCGATATCGTTCCCCCTCGGCAAATGCGGTATGGTGTGGCTTAAAGCGGCTGTGGATGCAACGGATGTTAGGTTACATTGGCGAAGTGCGGTTAGGGAGTGATAGGAAGGGTTTTACATGAAAAAAGACGGAGAGAGACAGAGAGAGAGAGAGAAGAGTAAAAAGTTTGAGCCGTGTAAGAGGCATCGTTTGTAAAGAGTATAAAAGAGAAGACTCGAGGGTCCCGCGTCGTCCGGTTTGTCGCGACGACGATGAGACCTTACGGGACAAGACTACCTTTGTCTTTAACGCGATGGGAACGACACCAAGATCTGTCCGCATACTCCAGGCCAAATCAACCGCACTCTCTCGCATTCACAATCGCATCGCTTTGGGCCAATTGCTTTTTTTATCTTTTCCACATTATTTCTTGTATCGTCCAGTGCTTTTCTTAGTCAAAAGACGAACAGCTACACGGCGATGCGAAACGCCATATTTCATTCAAATAGCCCGTGCGTGTACGTATCGCGCGATCGGATCAGCATTACCAGTGCGAGGCACGTTACTTCGCGTTCACGCATTTAATTATCCAACGACTGTCATCATATTCGTGTTATAATGGTGAAGTACGTATACACGCATATCGATATAGGGGAAAAAAACGTGCCGTCCTCGTCGCGACATCGTCAATTGCACAAGCCTCGTCACGTGGATCTCGTACTCGTTTATCATTTATTTTCGTATCTTCCTTTTTTATACCTCTTCCTTTCGCTTCTCCCTTTTTCTTCATTCCTCATCATTACATTGTATTTTATTAGGTACGTGAGAAAAGTGTATATGACGAATGGTGGAGGGGTGGGGGGATCGTTTCTACACAAGTGTGTCTGCATATTTTATCGTATATACCCGTTTGAGAAAGTGAGATGCTATTAAAATAATGTAAAAGAAGGAAATGTATATTTATACAATGAGTTTTATTATAGAGAATGATTCTAGGAATTCCTGGCTATTCTTAAAGCGTGGGAAGCTAACGCGGTGCTTAAAAAAATCATTCTCCTCCACTTTCGTTCGACTCTCGCTCTCTCTCTCTCTCTCTCCTACATTCGCGAGTGATATCTATTTTCGATCGAATGCCTTTTTGATAAAGCTATCCCCGGCTCGCGTCAGGTCCGAATTTAAAGGTTTGGAGGCCCGGCGGCAATAAAGAAGTGGGAAGCTTCTAATTATTTTCCAATAAAAAATGAGCGCGGGGATTAGTTTCGAGTCGAACCAAAAAACAAATTAGCGGCAATTCGGTAAAGCAACTTCTTTTTCACCGCGGTGGGAAAAGGTGTAGTTTTTCAATCTTTTTTTTATAAGTCCTTGTCGATATATTTTGACCTCCTGAATACGAATTAACCATTAAATTCCCCCGAAACCATCAATTTTTGTTAAAAATCGTCGAAAGTTTTTGAAAATACGTCAGCTTTATTTTGAGCTTTCGGCAAAAACTCGGTTGCATTCGTTATCGGCGGAAGATTCAAAAAACAAAAATTTCCACCCTTTTGGCCACTTTTCTGGAAGCGCCAAAATCGCGAAGTTTTTAACAGCCGTAGCATCGATTCGACTTGAGTGACATTAATTGTATGGAGGGGTTTTGAAAAGAATTTTGATAGACTTAGAGAATGTCGTTGAATCCATCCCGATTTTGCATTTAGTTATTCCGAAAAGTTCACTTAAAAAATTGTTGAAAAGGCGGCAAAGGTATGGATGGAAAAATTGGCAAAAACCAATGGTCCGTCTTTGAAAATCTTCCGAAAATGGAAAAACCATCGGAGCTCAATAAATCAAACGGCATTTGAAAGAGCAAACAATGACGGAGAGAATGAGCCTAGAGTGGAGTTTCAGATCGAAATGAAGACGAAATGAGCGGTGATTCAGCGAAGAAACATTTTTGGCCGAAGTACAAAAAAAATTAATCTTTTTTTTCCAAGTTTATATCAATATTGGTAATGAGCGGAAAATTTCCCATCGCATAATCCCGTCAAATCGTTTAAAAGTCGTTTGAAAAAAATGTCACCTCATTTTGTCACTTTTCCCAAATCATCGAAATTGCCAAATATGAAACAGCCAATCGACACGAAAGCTCGATCTTACGTGAAATTAAGAAAATGGTAATCCATGGAACATATTCTTCCATAAAAAATTGATCGTGTTTGATGGTTTTTATTATTTTTTACACAAAAACACTTTGACTTGTTACTTTAAAAGAGTACTCTATGAAAATGTGAAAACTTTTTTTTATTTATCAGATCTGTGGAATGTTTTTTTTTCTTTTCTAATTGTTGCCCAGCATTCGTCAGCAAATTTTGGCAAAAAAAAATTATTTTTGAAGTCCCCTGTCTAGTGGAGGCCCCTGGGCTTCAGCCCCTGCAGCCCCCCAATCCGGCCCTGGCTCGGGTAGCCGTGATTCCGTAGGTTATTTGAGATATCAGAGATCGATTCTACCAGATAACCAGTAACCCAACAAACATAGCCGTATATATGTGTGTCGGTGTGAAATCCACCCCCTCTCGAAAACTTTTAATATACTCCTCGTGTTCATTCCGGAATGACGAGTCATCGAGAGGAGCGAACCCGCCCGCGCTTCCACCATTCGAGTAAACACGAATTCCACAGATTCTTGATCTGGATTTCTCGGACCTCGCGAAAGCACCAACAGAATATGTGTGTGTGGGTGTGTGCGCGCGCGCGTGTGTGGGTGTGCTTGAGTTGAGAGAAAAGAAGCCGCGAACGTGCTCGTCACGTATTGTCGAACACACTCACTCATCACGTCTTCATATATAAATATATCGTGTGTGTGTGAGTCGTTCGCCCACTCGTTTATTTGTTTCTCTTTTCTATAACTATTTTTATCCGCCATTTCCAATCCGCCTCCTATTTTTTGTTTTTATTCGTTTCCCCTTCACTCTCTCGGCGAGCTTTTTGTTTTTGTGGGAGAAAATAAGATATCGCGGTATGCATGCTCGGTGCTCAATAGTGGATTCGAATTTGATGGGACAGGCGATGAGTATACATCACACTGTGACTTTATTGGACGTCACATTTATCGTCACTTCAACGGCCGAGATATAAGTTTTCGTTTTTATTTTCGATTACTCTCTTAGATGGGAAATTTGGTGATCGAGTAATCAATTTTTGTGAGCGCAGAATAGTTGAACAATCGAGCATTTTTGTATGATCGGTATTTTATATACCATTCATTATCGACCATTGGAAGCGAAGGGTAATTTTTCGTTGACAGTTTTCTTAAAGAGATCATATTTTTTTTGTATGAATGTTGAAAAATCTATGTTCGAAGCAGGACATTGCCGTAGCTAGGAGGAGGCCAAGGGTTGCCCCCCCCCCTCTCAGAAAGACCGGTGCTTGCGGCCCAGAAAAAAATCGATCCAAAGTAATTAAATTCAAATGATCGATTCATTTTATTTGAGCTTCACCCAAGAAAGCATAGGGACATAATTTCATCAAACTTGAACTTAGTCGTAATTGCGTGACTTGTATAAAAATGAGCTATTTCATTACATAAATTAAATAGAATTGCTGACCGATGATAAACTTTAATAAAATATCATTATAAATCTAAAATGCCGATTTGAGAATGCACCGTTAGCCCATGTATTTGACACATTTTGTAATCCGGATATGAAAAACCGAGAGGATTCCATCAATAATTATGCGAATATCTTAATAATAAACATACTTTAATTTTAAAATAATGAAATAATGCTGAAAATTGAAAAGGCATATTAAAAAGGAGTAGGTATCGCCCTAACTTATGTAAACTTTTCCAAGCAGCAATGCGTCGAGACATATTTATGCATACATTTTTTATTATTCCTCATATTTTATTTATTCCTAATAAATCTGTGATGTGATTTCGTCTGTTCAAAAGATAATTTAGCTGAATCCACTAAATGTATATATTTAATTTTTTAATTTAAATTAAATACAATCTTCGTAGAGACCAACATTTTTCTATTTGGTTGCACTAAAGATCTGCCTTTATTGCAATACACACATCGAAGAGGAGGTGGGTAGAGAGGAGGGAGAAGAGAGGAATTATATATACGTGGGTCATTTGATAAGTACCTAGCCTACAAATGAAAACACCAAAATTTTGCTAAAAATAAAATTTGTTTTTCAATGTAGTCTCCTTTTAGTTGAATACACTTGGCCCAGCGGTGTTCCAATTTTTTTAACCCCGTTGAAAAAAATGTTATCTCTTGGTCTGCAAAATAGGCCTCCGTGGCGGCGATTATTTCGTTATTGGAGTAGAATTTCTTCCCGGCGAGTGAATTTTTTAGATTCGGTAACAAAAAAAAGTCGCACGGAGCCAAATCTGGAGAATACGGTGGATGGGGCAGCAGTTCATAGCGTAATTCGACCAATTTAGCCGTGGCGAGCGCGGAGGTGTGAGCCGGTGCATTATCATGGTGGAAAAGCACTTTCTCGACAAATGGGGCCGTTTTTCTTTTAACACGGCGTTAAATCGGCTCAATAGCTCGGCGTAGTACTGTCCCGTGACCGTCTTGCCCTTCTCCAGGTAGTCAATAAAAATCACACCTTGAGAATCCCAGAAAACAGTGGCCATCACCTTTCCAGCCGACGGGACCGCCTTCGCCTTCTTTGGAGCAGGTTCACCGGGTAAGGTCTACTGTTTTGACTGCTCCTTGGTCTCTGGAGTATACCAGTGAATCCATGTTTCGTCGACGGTCACGTAACGACGCAAAAATTCTTTTGGATTGCGATTAAACAGCTCCAAACACTGCTCTGAAGTGGTCACACGAATGCGCTTGTTGTCTGCAGTCAGCAAACGCGGCACCCACCTTGCCGACAGCTTCCTCATGCCCAAAGTCTCATGTAGGATATGCCACACGCGTTCTTCTGAGATGCCTACTATCACAGCTATCTCGTGCACCTTTAATCGGCGGTCTGACAAAACGATATCGTGTATTTTTGTCATGTTCTCCTCCGTAGTGGCTGTTTTTGGAGCACTTGGGCGTGAATCATCAAAAACCGACGTACGACCACGTTGAAACTCGTTATACCAAAATTTAACGGTCGCCATCGAAGGAGAAGCATCCCCATACACTGCATCCAAGCGTTCTTTAATTTCACTGCGCGATTTCCCTTCCAAAAACAAGAATCGAATCACCGACCGATATTGTTCTTTCTCCATTCTTTCAAAAATCAACGGACACACTTGCTTTCACACGCTCTCAAAAGAGAACTACAAGTCCGATCCGGCTGAAATTTTGTCAGTAGCCGTCTACAAGACGGTACTACACTATAGTGTATTTCTCTTGCAATACCCGACTGGAACTGGAGAACGGATGTAACAAACCCAAACCGATCAGTCCTGAATCAGGTAATGTTGCGAGGACCTTGTTACGGCGCCGAAGTATTTCTGCCGCATCAGTAGTACCCAGATACCGAGGTAAGAAAGCAGCATCAATCAGGCCCACGTCAGACGACTCGCAACGCGTCCCTCACATGGCTCTGTTAAGGTTACCTGTCCACGGCCTGATCGATTTTCCTTTTCCCATCCGTGCTCCGAGGTTGGCTAATCCAGTAGACATCCGGTGCCGATCCACCATGCACTTCGAAGTGTATGTCTGATTTGCGCCGCATGTCTACCGGATAACCTTATTCAGAGCCATCAAAGTAAACAACTAAGGTGCTGCGTGCATAATTTCGGCAAAATTCTAATTAAAGTAATATGGTGTCCGTGCGGACGCCGTCATCATCAAATCAAGATACAAAGAACGAATAAAAATAAATTTGCAGTTTGCATCGTGGGAATGCAACGCTTTTTTTCTTCCCTTTTCATTCGTTTATTTTTGTCATCATCTAAAGGTAATCAATCAAAACAAATCAATAAAATATCATTAGCACAAATAATTTTTTTTATTACAAAATCATCAAAAGCCTTTTTTTGTAAATTCCGGTCGTAACACGCTAATGAGAATATGTGAAAACGTGTGAGTTATTTTCACATACGTTTTCTTCCAATTATCATATAGGCAGAATCATAAACAACGCATATGGAAACAAAAAATACCACCAGAATTTTTTTTATTCGTAATTTTGGGATCCTTTTCATTTCAGGCATAGATACGGCAAACGGATCAGAACCTGAAAAGATGTATGGATCAGTTACGTTACCGGTATCCGCGTCATGGCCGGATTCAAAAAAGCGTTTCACGCCCGGTAAAGCTCTGATCCGGCAGCCTGTACCGTGCCGTGGTACGGGATACGGTATGGCGGATGCAGCTCTAGTCTGCCCCGTAGCAACATTTCTAGTCAGGTAGTGGCACCATCTAGCGGTGAGGCTAGGTACTTGTCAAATGACCCACGTATATATATATATATATATATATATATATATATATATCATGTTTGAAAAATCTATAGCATAATATTCGATAAAACTCTCTAATTATTACAATAATATTAACTAGTTGATATAGTTTATGGGTTATAACAAATAGTGATAGGAATTCCTGTGGTGCCTTACGCCATATCGACGACCAAGATGCTGCAAACACCCGGTAGCGTAGGGTACAGGTAAATATAGTATGAGGGTTTGATTCCATATGAAAGCGGTGAAATATTTTTTCCGTCAAAGAAAATATCAGAAGGCCAGGGAACGATGAATTACGATACAAAATCCATGTTATGGTGCTCTAAATTGAGTATTTCATTTTATGTTGGATTTAGAAATATCCTTTTCTATATTCTAAAAAATATTTCTGAAACAAATAAGTTCGTAGTAGGCCGTGAGACCAGGAAAAAAAACCTATTTGATTTAAATGGATCCAATGTATATTAATTTTTTTGGCAGTGCAATGAAGAATGTGAAGAGATTCACATTCACACATTCACATCAGCAAACTTCTCTCTTCGAAATGCATGTCAGACATTCACTTATCAGCCTGATCAAGCCTTGATTTTCCACCCTGGCCAGGCCGAAGTCAGGGATTGCATTTAAAGCTCATCAGGGCTTGATGAAACATTCCGATCAAAGCCTGAAGAAGGAATCAGGAACTGTGATCCGGATCTTCTTGTAGCCGGAACAAGATTACTACTCGGGAAAAGTACTCCCAGTGAGCTCCGCCGGCTGTGAGAGAAGTTTTTCTGCCATGAAGCCGAAAAAAACTCCGCTTAAAAGCATCATTTTCACCATTACAGTCACGATTCTCTCATATGTCACAGCTGAACATAGAGAATGACATTGTGAAAAAAAAATCCAGCTGAAGAAGTGTCAGGCCAATTTGCATAAAAAATAGAACACTAAGACTTATTTAATTGAGTACCTACTGAAAGTAAAATGTAGACTGATAACTGAATTGAAGGATCATGAAAAATTCGTTGATGATTTTTCAAGGTATTATAAGAGTTTGATATTAATGTTAACATGAACGTATCATTAGAGCGAGTTCAATATTTTGTATGTTACGTGATTATCTAAAAAAAATGATTCTGAACAAAACCAGTTTTCTTGCGAGGCCTCCTAGCTCCCCAGAAAAAAATTCAGGCCACCGCAATGAAGATGAAAACCTTAGGGAAAAATAATAATCTCCGCGTTATTGGGGGCTCGATTGATTGCTGTAGCCGCGTGCCAAATTTAAGTCGGACCGATGAAAGCGTTCTTCGAATTACAAAGGATTTATTTTTGGGGGCTCATCGATCCGGGTGTGTGTATATATATATATATATATATATATATATATATGTATCTTATTCTAATGTTCGCTTGCGGGAGTACATACCTTTTGACATTCTGACCCAAACAAGTCAGCCGAAGAAAGTTAAGGTGGGAATTCCTTCACGATGAATCGTAGTTCTGCGCGCATCAAAATGAATGCTTACCATTACGTAAATGATAACCAATCCGTGCCGGATTTATACTTTTCTTAATCATAGGCCACTTGACTTTGCGCCGCCCCTCCTATCTTAATTACTTGTATTTACCTAGGCTTTTCTAGGTGCCTCTACAATCCGCCGTCCCCTAAAGTCTGCCGTCCCTAGGCAGCTGCCTACACTGACAGAAAAATTCTATTGATATTGACCCACCGCGTCTATTTAATTATTAAAATTTTTTATTAACTAAATTTTTCGTGGAATATAATTTTTCCTATTGCATTCCATTTTTGGAATTATTTATTTTAAATACATTTATTTATTCAACATAACATCTATTTAATATCGTCCAATAACTAAATGTTTTATTTAATCCTAGTATATCTGTGATTCAGTTTCATTTGTTCAAAAAACGATTCAGTTGAATCCACTGAATGGAACTGTTTGATTTTCAAACATTTTAATTAAATCGAATTTTCGTAGAGCCAAGCATTTTTCTATTTCATTGAACTTATCTGTTTTTCTTGCAACACGCATATCAAAGGGGTGTGGGGGTAGAGAGGGTGAAGAGAGAGGAATTATATACATATATATATATATATATCTGACCGGTGCGATGGTCTAGTGGTTAGCGTGCTCGCCACTAAACCAACGGACCGGGAGGTCCCGGGTTCGAATCCCAGTCGCGTACATTTCGTCGTGAAATGTTTTTCTTCGGCATTTCGCGGCGAAATAAGACTAGTTCCACGACTGGGGGGCGAACTCGATGACCGGCTGTATTGGTATAGGTTTTCCGCAGTTTCCCTATACCCATGACAGAAATGTCATGATGAATATAATACAGAGGGGGAAGTCGGCTGCGGCCGCAAGAGGGGGGAGGGGGGAACAAAGAGAAAGATGGAGACAAAGGAGTAAACAGTAGAGGAAAGAAACGGGCACAATGAAGGGAAAGAATAGGTAACAAACGCGAAAAGCGTGTACCTACCCGAGTAAAAATGAATATATATAATCATATATAATTGTATATTAATTGATCATATACAATTGTATACAAAAATTGGCCCGATAGAATTTTATATATTTGTATATAAACGTATACAATTGTATAGAATTTTGTATATTTGTATATAGACGTATACAATTGTATACGTTTATATACAAATATATAAAATTCTATCGGGCCAATTTTTGTATACAATTGTATATGATCAATTAATATACAATTATATATGATTATATATATTCATTTTTACTCGGGATATCAAGAAAAAACTAATATCAATCAACTTATCAGAATTGGAAATTATCTCTGTAAGAAACCCAATAAGTGTAATCAAATTTGGTAAATATATTGCATCAATACATAAATTGTTAACTTTTAATAAACAATCTTTCGACTTACGTGCTTCCTGCTTCCTTTGATTTACCTTCCATACGCGAATAAAACCAAAGAAACCTTTTTCTATATCTAATCATATATGAAGCCATATAATGATATATACAATTATATGTATTATATCAAAAGAAAATGAAAGTACTCATATACAGTCACATACAATTTTATATACCGTGAATAAAATTTTCACGTATATATATAATTATATACAACACTATATTGAATTATATATAACTGTATATAACTGTATATCTAATTATATAAACCCCCTATAAAAATAAGTCTCTCCTTATATCATTATATACAGAACTATGTATATAACTTTATCAAATCAAATTTGATGGAAGTACATTTATATCGGATTATATATACGAATGTATAGAATCATATACAATTATATATAAACCTATATAAGTATATATGATTGCATATCATTTTTATATAATCGTACATAAGTATATACAATCCTTTTTACTCGGGTCATATACAGTCATATACAATTTTATATACCGTAAATAAAGTTTTCACGTATATATATAATTATATACAACACTATATTGAATTATATATAACTGTATATAACTGTATATCTAATTATATAAACCCCCTATAAAAATAAGTCTCTCCTTATATCATTATATACAGAACTATGTATATAACTTTATCAAATCAAATTTGATGGAAGTACATTTATATCGGATTATATATACGAATGTATAGAATCATATACAATTATATATAAACCTATATAAGTATATATGATTGCATATCATTTTTATATAATCGTACATAAGTATATACAATCCTTTTTACTCGGGTCATATACAGTCATATACAATTTTATATACCGTAAATAAAGTTTTCACGTATATATACAATTATATACAACACTATATTGAATTATATATAACTGTGTATAATATTATATCTAATTATATAAACCCTAAATAAGTTTCACGTATATATATAATTATATACAACACTATATTAAATTATATATAACTGTATATGATATTATATCTAATTATATAAACTCCCTATAAAAATAGTATCTCCATATATCATTATATACAGAACTATATATAATTTTATCAAATCAAATTTGATGGAAGTACGTTTATATCGGATTATATATACGAATGTATAGAGTTATATACAATTATATATAAACCTATATATAAATATATATGCTTGTATATCATTTTTATATAATTGTATCTAAGTATATACAATCATTTTTACTCGGGTAAGGTAAAAACCAATTAAAATATATATATATCTGGGTGGATTTTTCACGTTCACGAAAAATTTTCACTTTTCACGTGGTGCTTTTTATCAGGAGAAAAGCACCGCGATGTTATATATATATATATATATATATATATATATATATATATATATATATATATATATATATATATATATATATATATATATATATATATATATATATATATACACATACAGTTGAACCTCGATATAATGAATCTCTAGGCACGTTCGTTATATCGAGGTTTCATTATATCTAGATCTAGTTTTTAAAATACTCTTTAAAAAAATATATTAGTACTATAAATATAGGGATATTTTTTAAAGAAAGAAAGGTTTAAATTAGAGCAATTTTTACAAGGAATTATCAATTCCGGCACAATGTATATTATTATGTTGTTGTATCAAGATTTCGTTCGTGTTTATCGGAAGGGGATGGACAAATCTTCGTTATATCGAGGTTCGACTGTATATAGGTTATGTTTGAAAAATCTATAGCATGTTATTCGATAAAACTCTCTAATTATCACAATGATATTAACTAATTGATATAGTTGATGTGATACAACAAATCATTATAGGATTAATTTGATCTCTTATGCCATACCTGCGACCAAGATGTTGCAAGCACTCGATAGCACAGGGGCACCGTGCGTAGCTATGAGTATGTAGGTTCTAGGTTCGATTCCATACAGGTGAAATATTTTCTTCGAAAGAAATCATTTCAGAAGGCCAGGGAATAACGAATTACGATACAAAATCGTTGTGGCAAAACGCTCAATTAAGTGTTTCATTTCCTTTTGGATTTGTTAAATATTTTATGCATATAGCACACGTAGATTTACAGTGTACATTGTAAGCAAATAAAGATTGATTTGCATTGAATCTTTATTTATTCAATTTAAATATATTTAATATTTGAAAAAAATAGCTGAAGCAAATGAAAAAATATCTTTGAAACAAATAAGATCGTAGTAGGCCATGAGACAAGGAAAAAGCCTATTTAATTTGAATAGATGCTATTTAAATTAAATATTTTTTTTCGCCAGTGTATACAGCCTGTTGGCAAATCCAGGACTGCAATCAATAATTGTTAACCGCAATACCATGCCCCGCATAAACCTGCGATTTTTATACGAATAAATAAAATAACTCGAAAAACCGCAATTATTAAAAGGGAAAAAAATGTCTATCGGTTCCAGAAGATTTGGGCTGGAGATCGCGTCGCAGCCCTGCGAACGAGCTGATCGGCGAAGACGTCTCAACGTCAACGGAGAGCGGCACTCATCTCTTGTACTTTCCTATCTCAATACCAGAAGAGAATTATATCGTTGATCACGCAAGTCTGAGACTCCTGTTGGATCCAACGGATACCGCGATCGAGATTGAGAAACACGTGATCAGCCTTTATCACTTGGTAGGACCGAGCTTCCGTCTCATCGTCGGCAAAAAACTTTTGCCGAATTTTTCTCCGGCCGACGGTGGCGGTGGTCCCCGTTGGATCGAGCTCGAGGCAACGGAATTAGCGAATCAATGGTTGGACGGTGAAAACGCGACGGGCCTCGTGGTCGAATTGTCCTTCGAGTCTCACGAGACCGGAAGTTGGCTGGATCCCCGTGAGAAACGGCCACTCGTCCTCGAGGCGGCTTTTAATATTTTCACAACTAGTTACAAGGTGGACGACGGTCGGAGCTTGGTACGGCGAAAGAGACGGGCGAATCCCGAGCATCTAATGTCCCTTCACAAGGGTCGACGCACCGAGTGTCGAGGCGAGAACAAAAAGTGTTGCCGCCACGAGATGATCGTCATATTCAAGGATCTCAAGGGCTTCGAATTTATCGTACAGCCGAAAAACTTTGACGCCGGCTATTGCAAAGGTAGATGCCCACCCCGTTACAATCCCGCGCATCATCACGCCCTACTGCAGAGTCTCATATGGAAGGAGGACAGGAGAAAAGCACCGCGTCCCTGTTGCGCACCGAGCAAACTCGACGAACTCGAGATACTCTACTTCGACGAGAACGATCCTACCAAACTCAAAATATCCAGTTGGAAAAATATGAAAGTATTGGAATGCGCGTGTTCTTAGATTTATTCCTTCGTTTTTTTTTAATTCTCTCTTATTTTTGTTCTCCATTTTCCAAGCTACTGCGAAGCCCCCCCCCCCCCCCCGCCCGTCCGCCAAAGATTCCGTTCTCTCTCCAAAAGGCCGTCTTGTCTTCTTCCACTCTGTACAAATGTGCGTGTGTGTGCCCGCGTATATGTACGTGTGTAAATATAATATTTACATGCACATATATTCCGACTATTCGTTTATAACGTTCGAGCTGTTTTTTTTAAATCTCCTCCCTGCCCTAAACTCCTCATATACGTATATATCTCTCTCGTGACTGTGATATTAAAGTACGAAAGTTTCACTCGTCGCGCGTCTCCCGCACGACCATTATTATTATTATTGTTGTTGTTGTTATTATTATTCTTTTCGTACAATATAGTTGCTAATGTCGTTGGACCACCCACCACTGATTTATTTAATTCATTCGTTTAGATGAAAGCCCCGAAATCATTTGCATCGATTTCCTTGACTGTCTTCTCAATGATTATTAATGAAAATGTCTTCGGTAAAAACGAAAAATTGTCTCATCGTGAAACGAGGATGATTCGTTCGTCGTTTTTTGTCTCTTATTTATTTAAACGCGTTGTCGCGTAAGAACGATACTGTAAAATAGTCTCTTCGAATCTTGTGTATCTTGCCTCGGCACTCGTACCGTTGTTGTGATTGTCTTAACAGTGTTAACACGTATGCATAAAGACATTGTAACGATGACGCGTATAGCAACGAGAGCTACATGTATGTGTGTGTCAACTTGGTGTACACAAAATTAATTTAAGTACTCCGATTCCCACGTTGAGGTAACTATATGTATAAGTTAAGCGCGCACGCGTACGTATATATATATATATATATATATATATATATATATATATATATATATATATATATATATATATATATATATATGTTTGTTAATTTATTACAATTGTAAGTCTCGCAGCTCGCGCCATGAGGGCTTATGCATTAATCGGTCTGAATCGTTGTGTTCTCTTTTGTTTGATACATCGACTGTGTACCATCCCACACACATACTCTATACTGGACAAAAAGCGGTACGCACCTCGCCGTTTACTTAGCATTATGCTGTGCGTACCTTGTTTTTTCTGCAGTACTGTATATTCATTTTCGTACAAAAGTACCGTGACTGATGCAAAATTGCCGATCATCATGTATTCTTTTAGTTCATGCATTGAGGCGTTAGGCTACTGTGACGACCCGAAAATCAGGGTTGTTTGAAAAAATAAATTTTAAAGGAACACGTAAGTTTATTAAAAAATAGTTCGGATTTATTTATATGTACATTAAGGGAGAATATCAGTGTGACAGGCTGAAAAATGAGGTATTTTTTGAGTTTTGATGAAATTATTTGAAATTTTGTGTATTAATTGTTCAAGTAATGAAGCATACAAGGAATTTTTTATTTTTTATTGTTAGTACATTTTATTAAACAGAGGAGCGGTCGCAAAATGGCGTCTCAAAAAAGACTCCCCGACGGTTGACAGCATAAGTGCCACAGCAAGCATGTGAAATCAAAAATTCAAAAGGATTATTAAATTATAATGGTATAGCTAACGCAGCATCGTAGAAAATTTGAAAATTTTGATTAGAACAAAAATGGCGGACATTAAAAAAATATTCGAACTTTACACAAAAATTTTGCAGTAAATTGTTAATAAAAAAACAAGTAAACAATTTTTAAAAAACTCTACGATGCGACGATAGCGACAAGTTGACTGAAGAGAATCCTTTTTGAATGAAGTCGATTGGACAAAATTTGACAGAGTTATGCTGTCAACCAGGTCAAAAAACATGGTTTCGAGAAAAACGCGTTTAAAGTATAGAAAGGCCCGTATAGAAGGCTCTGAGAGCGTCGACGCTTGGCGCCAATTTCGAATACTTCTAAGCCGAATATTGTTTTGAAAATTTGTAGGCATATTCTTAAAGGCCAAAACTATCTATTTAAGCAAAAAAAATAGATTTTTTTCACACTGATATTCCCCGTTAACAATGTTACGAATCAAATTTCATTCAAAAATATTAATAATCAAAGAAGTTGTTAGCAATCTCATGGAGGAACTTTGAACGTGAGGGGCTCAATGGTGTACTTGATTTTGGCCATCCGATTGATCTGAAACAAAGAAGAGTTTTTTTCTTAGAATCGATAATATTGGCAAAGACCTGACGAATTTTTTTTGTTATCGTGTTTTAATTAAATTGTTTTTCGATTTTTCGAGGACAAATTACCTCATTTTTGTCAATAACTGGGAAAAAAAACGTCGTTAGAGACAAAACTAATATTATACTGAATAAGTATACCAAATTTCAAGTTAATCCTTTTGTCAGATGTCGAAAAATCGTGTACACTGTTTTGAAAAACATAGTTCCGAGAAAACGGGATTTAAAGTTTTCCTAGCAGTTCTATTGTTGTAATCGTGAATTTACCTTCAATCTGCGATTGCTGCACCGTATGATGGACCTTCCTCTTCAATGTAAATTGAATCAAGCGACAAACGAGTTTTCGTCTTTTTCACAGTAGCCTAACCCCTTAATTGTGGAGTATACACTTGGGAAGAACAGCCGTCGAGAGAATGATCAAGAAAATTATAAGACTCTCGCTTTAAAATTTGTCTTGATTAAAAGCGTTCTCGATTCAAATTATGAAAAATATTCGCATATTTTGAGACGCTTTCGAATCTGTTTTCCAAATGTTATGAACACAGATACACGTATGTGCGTTAAGTAAGAATGCAAAATTCAATTGCTGTGCGAACGTCTCGTGTCTCCATATACATTGTATTTTTCCTTTTTTTGGCTTCTGTATGATAATGAAACGAGATTGACGGGAACACCGTGCGAATTTCATATGTGTACTATTATAATATGTATTGCCTCGTCTCACGTTCTTCATCCATCGCCCTCTATCTCTCCCTTTTGTCCAAAGTTACGCTTTGTATTTATAAATAGGAAAAAAATGGAAAGCTTTTCCGCATTTTTTCATCCATGACTGCGTGTGTATGTGTATGCACACAGGTACATGTACACAGCCTCGCGTCTGTCTCGCTGTACGTATATCGAGCGGCTCACGCACGATAATGTGCGTAGCTCTCTCTTTCTCTTATTAAATTAATAAAATTATATTTTGCAATTCTTCGCGGCGTATATATTTATATAGTTGCTGAAAAATCATGTTAAAAAATGACCCCCGTGAGAGAATGATTGTAAACGTGAAAAAACGTTCGATCGAAGAAACAGGGAAAATTCACATTTTCGAAATAAAAACGATTATTGTCAAACTATAAGCATTATTATCAGTATTCGTTCGAAATAAAAATAATAATGATCGCGCGAGAGTACAGAGCGTACACGGGCCTCTGCACCAATAGGTCGATACATATTTTTACCCGGACGCCCGACTGAACATTGAATTTCCGCCTATTGGAATGGCATTTCGCTATCTATATCGGCAATCGGCAAATTTACATTTGAATACTACCGCGCTCAAAGTTGAGTAAATTGCCGTACCGAACGAGCCAAATGGAACAAGTCTGCGGGATCTCGAGTTGGCCGCCATGAAGCAGCGCGACACGATACGTTACCGGCCGCTCTGTAGGTTTTAGTCCGAGGTGACATCTCTCGTTCCTTCAGTCCGTGCGTTAGACATTTTTACCGAGCGAACGTCTCACATCGTCTGCAATCGTAACGTGGCTACGTTCACGTAATTCGGCTGTTCGAAACAGCAAAATGGATTGACGAGTGGCGAACATTGCAGACTTTCGAACGATACAAAAGGAATATATCGCAGGACACTTGAAAAACATCAAAATGTCGATTTTACGAAAAAGTCAGGTGGGTCAACGGAAATTTCCGACAGCAATGTCAGCATCGTCGAACGCGAAAAATCGAGAAAAGAAACTATTCTAACCTAAAAATCGTATCCCGGCATTGAAGAGTTTCTTTTTTCCTTTGTTTTTCAAGCAATGGGGTACATTCGCTCGCATATGGCACGTTTTCGACGCCAAATGGCAAGATCCTTTCCAGAGCGCTCCGCTCATCGGTAAATATCTGATGGGCAAACAGAAAGCAATATATCATCCGATGGGTGAGTTCGCGATCCGCAAAATCGCATTTCTTCGCATCATTTCATTTGTGACCATAGCGCGACGAGAATCCGATTAGAGCGCGCGTTCACCGCGTTTTTTTTTCTCAGCCGATTGCGGCGATCACGTAGTTGTGATAAACACCCAAGACATAGCTCTGAGAGGAGACGAATGGACCAAGAGGGTGTACTTCCATCATACTGGCTATCACGGCGGAGCTACGTGGACGCTGGCCTGGGAGCTGCACAAAAAAGACCCGACTATGGTACGTCGCTTTGTTGCGGACCCTGCCTGCCTCTGGCCGAGCAACCGTTTCCCTATTCTCCGTTTTTTCAGATCCTGAGAAAAGCAGTGAGCAGCGCTATGCCGAGGAATCTCAGGAGGCGGCACACGATGCAACGTTTGCACCTTTACGAGAACGACAAGATACCCGAGGAGATAGCGGCCAACATTACGAACCAATTGAAGCAGCTGAAGCCAGTTCCGCTTCGTCTGGATCATATACCCGAAGAGGAGGTTCGACTCTTTCCGAAAATCGTCAAATTCGCGGAAGACTACGCACCTAAGGAAGAATTCAAGAAAGACATTGAGAACTGTACATCCTAATCCAATACAAAACGTCGTATATTTCTTCTCGTTTGATCCTTATTAGACAGTATATACACGAATAAGTACTGCGGCAAATTTGAATTTCCCGCCAAGCTCTCATCGCCGCACGCCCGGCCTCGGTCGCAGATGGCGTTTCGAGCATTCTCGAGGGGAGCGAGAGAGCAAACGTGCCACGGCCAGTCAAACTGACGTTCGTTCTACTCTCGAATGAAGCTCCTCTCGCTCTCCTACCGCGAGAAACGGTACTTGGTGCATGGGGGTGTATACGCCGCAGCGCCAGCGTGACACCAGAGAAAGAGAGCACGGGAGAGAGAGAGAGAGAGAGGCGCGAGTGAAATTTCACAGTGAAAAGAGAGCGTTAGCTACCGGAATGTAGTGTACAATTGTACTAACTCGATAAATACATAACGATAAAATAATAATCTCGAGAGTATAATCGGATCGGACCTCGTCCGTTATTACGACATCCCAAAATTCGTCTACAGGAAGAAAAAAAAACATCTCAACCGAGCGAGAGATACGCGGGTGCTTTTTTTTGCAATTTTGCAATAGGTTACATCTGTATTCATCCGTGCGATTTTTTTTTCTCCTTTCTTCCTCTCGTATCGTACGAAGATGGCTCTTCGCAAAGTGAAGGGTAACTTTGAACGAATGTTTGACAAAAACCTGACGGATCTCGTCCGAGGCATTCGCAACAACAAAAATAACGAGGTAATATTGAAAGATCCTCGTACCGATCCAATGTTACATGGAATTCCATTGAGAGAACGAATAAGTTTATGTACTCGTGATTTTTAGGCCAAGTATATCGCACAGTGTATCGAGGAGATTAAGCAGGAGTTGCGTCAAGACAACATAGACGTTAAGGCAAATGCCGTTGCCAAGTTGACCTATGTAAGTATTTGCTCTTGAACGGGAGCTCCAGTTTTAATCCGTCGGACACGTAAGGTGACGAATTTTCAAAATATCCTGTCACCGTTGGACCTCTGACATCGATTTTTATTTTTCAGCTCCAAATGTTGGGATACGACATAAGCTGGGCTGGCTTCAATACCATCGAAGTCATGTCGTCCGGCAAATTTACATACAAAAGGATCGGCTACTTGGCCGCCAGTCAGAGCTTCCACACAGACACGGAGGTAAAGTTCTCCCATCCTTTAGGGTCAGAAGACGATTATAGGACAAACTAGGCGGAGATAATAATTGTGGTGTATATGCACGCACCTCTCTTTGCAGTTACTGATGCTGACGACGAACATGATACGCAAAGATTTGAACAGCCAAAATCAGTACGACGCTGGCCTTGCGCTCAGTGGCCTCTCGTGCTTCATAAGTCCCGATCTTGCGAGGGATCTTGTCAACGACATAATGACGCTCCTCACGTGCACGAAGCCCTATCTGCGCAAAAAAGCTGTACTCATGATGTACAAAGTATTCTTGCGCTTCCCGGAAGCACTCAGGCCCGCTTTTCCCCGTCTGAAGGAAAAACTGGAGGATCCTGACAGCGGTGTACAATCGGCGGCGGTCAACGTTGTGTGCGAATTGGCACGAAAAAATCCGCGAAATTATCTGAGCCTAGCGCCAATCTTTTTCAAACTCATGACCACCTCGACCAACAATTGGATGCTCATAAAAATCATCAAGCTGGTGAGTCGCGATAACTGCTTTACCCATCTGTCCGAAGTTTATCGGGGCTACAAAATTCACGTAGCAAAAATCACTGCGAGAGGAAAAACGAAACCCCTTCGGGTACTCCGTCCGCTCTACTTTTTCTGCGAGGCAAAATTTATTCGTTGAGAAACGCGTATTAATTCTTCAAGTGTGTTTTTCTCACAGTGAGTATTCCTGTCTTTTATTCGTTTAGTTCTCGACGATAACGCTCATTGAGCCAAAATTGGGTCGTCAGCTGACACAACCCCTCATTGACTTGATATCAAGGTTATTCGTCACGTTTAAAATAATAAAACGCTAGATAATATTGTGTGTCGTCAATTCGTAATTAACGTATCTTCCTTTATCTTTTTTTTTTGGTCTTATTGTTGGTATTTTTTCCTGCCGCCCACAGCACACATAGAACGGGCAATGATAATTTAGTCGGCTTGGTACCATTGATGTGTAATCTAGACGAGTGTAAATGCGTCTTGTGAGAAAACAAGAAAGAAAAAATCCATACTCGTGTACTCTGTAGAAAGTTTTTGTTTTGTTTTTTTTTTTCAATATTCCAATTGAATTTGCAGTTTGGCGCCTTGACACCTCTAGAACCTAGGCTTGGAAAAAAGCTCATAGAACCTTTGACCAATTTGATACACAGGTAAAAAGAATTCAGCTATATTTCACACGGAAAGCTCAGCTTATCGTCGCATAGATCTTGGCCGGCTTTTATTCGAAAAATTGTAGCAGCTTTCGCGGTATTCCCAAAAACAGCCGATAAAAATTCATTCGTTTGTTGGGTTCCGTTTTTTTTCTTCGTCAAATTTCAGCACGTCCGCGATGTCTCTGCTGTACGAGTGCATAAACACGGTGATAGCGGTACTTATATCCATATCGTCCGGTATGCCGAATCACTCGGATTCCATACAGCTTTGCGTTCAAAAATTGCGCATACTGATCGAGGATTCAGATCAGAATTTGAAGTATCTGGGATTGTTGGCGATGTCGAAAATCCTGAAGACTCATCCGAAGAGCGTGCAAGCTCACAAGGATCTCATAATGCA
Organism: Ophion ellenae; assembly: GCA_963210295.1. NCBI lineage: Eukaryota > Metazoa > Arthropoda > Insecta > Hymenoptera > Ichneumonidae > Ophion > Ophion ellenae. The sequence continues at coordinate 13,823,247 of OY723395.1, forward strand.
GTGCCTTGACGACAAAGACGAAAGTATTAGATTAAGGGCCCTCGATTTGCTCTACGGTATGGTGTCGAAGAAGAATCTCATGGAGATCGTGAGAAAATTGATGATACACATGGACAAAGCCGAGGGCACTACCTATCGCGACGAATTACTGTCGAAAATAATACAGATCTGCTCACAAAACAATTATCAATTTATAACGTATTTCGAGTGGTGAGTTTAAAGAGTATCTTTGGTTTTGAAATAGGAGGTTTCGTCCCATCGGATGACTCGACGTTTCGTTCCAGGTACATCTCGATACTGGTCGATCTTACGCGCATGGAGGGCACGAAACACGGTCAATTGGTAGCGACGCAATTGCTCGACGTTGCGATACGGGTACAAGCGATAAGGAAGTGCGCGGTGCAACAGTGCGCCTCGCTTTTGGAGAACGCTCAATTATTGAGCGGACAACCGAGAGCCACGATGAGCGAGGTTCTCTACGCGGCCGCGTGGATATGCGGTGAATTCTCGTGCGAACTCGAGGATCCGCTCTCGACGTTACGAGCCATGTTGAAATCTCAAGCTTCCAGCCTACCCGGCCACATACAAGCCGTTTACGTGCACAACATACTGAAACTGGCTGCGACGACGCTAGCGAAAGCACACCGGGAGAACGATCGTGACACCACGGATAAGATCTTCGAAATGAGAGACTCGGTAGCGGAATTTGTGAGGAGCGGCGATCTCGAAGTTCAGGAGAGATCGAGCTCGGCCCTTGTGCTCTTTCAATGCTTGCAGGACAATCCCGAACTCATCGACGAGTTCGCCGAGACCTTTGTCGGTGAACTCAATCCCGTTGCGCCCAAAGCCCAACGCAAGGTCGGTTGGGGAGAAACGTTGAAAAATTCACAAACCTATATCGATGAATTCGATGAAAATATGATGCGCGTCGTTTTGATTGTTCAGGTACAAGTACCCGAGGGTTTGGATTTGGACACGTGGATCAACGAGCCACCTTCCGAGAGCTCGGATTCCGAGGATCTCGACATGAACGACATATTCGTGCGCGACGAGAAGTCGTCGGTTTACGTCGGTAACAAACGCGTCACGATCGAGCCAACGTCCGAGGAACTTCAGAGACGCAGGGAAGTCCGAATAATGGAGCAGGAGAACAATCCACACTATCTCAAGGGGGAAAGCACAAATCGCGCAAGCTCGTATCACGACATTGGTAGCAGCAACAAGAACGGTGATGCTTTCGACAGCATACCGATCGCCGAGCTCGACATACCGATCTCCTTGAAAACTAGCACATTCCCGAGCTCGAAGAAACTCTGGGGCTCGGAAACCGAGAGCGGAAAGAAGAGACGCAAAACGCATAGCAAGAAAAAATCTAAGAAAGGTAATACAAGCTTCGCACATTTCTGGCCCCTTCTTCGATCAATCTTCTTTCTTATTTTCTTTCCATTTTGTTCCTTTCCTTTTTTCATTGCAGAGAAAAAATCGAGTTCCGAGGATGATGAGCCGGACGACAGATATCCCGCTCAAGTCGTCAATACGGGCATCGGAGAATTGCCACCCGGAGCTGAGCTCAGCGACAACGACGACAACAACGTGGCTGACGCGAACGATCCTCATCGTGCTCTGAACGTTGATTTGGATGTACCGTTACGCGACGACGAGAGACTTCCGGTTTTCGAACACAGGCCACCGGGTCTCGAGCGCGATAAGAATAAAATCGGCGCCGGCAACGAGAAGAGCAGAGAGAAGGTGCCCGGACTTCCTTCGTGAGCCCGCTTGTCGGGCGCATAGCGGCCAGCTTAACGTAAAGCTTTCGTTTTCTGTTTCAGATTTGCAGAAAAACGAAGAAGAAGAGCAGAAGTCGTAAGAACGAGGACAAATTAGCCAAGGAGAGTAAGAATCGTAAAACGATAGATCTGTGGCTGGGGAACGACACCGCTGCGACGACCGAGGCTAGGGGCGAATCTTCGGGAGCGGAAAACCTCATCGAGACCGAAACAACGAAGAAGCACTCGAGACGCTCCAAATCGAAGAAAAAGGAGCGAATCGACACCGACGAGAAGCCGAAACATCGTCGAAAGCACAGAGAGCCGATCAACCCGAAATCGTCGGGCGGCTACGAGGAAACCGCCGGGATCTCAACTCCATCGGCCGAAATATTGCCTACCTTGAGCTCCAGCCACGAGGGATACGAGAAGATGTGCGGGAGCGGGACAGTTTTTAAAAAATTGATCGGTAACGAGAGAGTAGACCTATCGTACGATTTGACGCCGACCGACACGCGAATGCTCAACGAGGCATACAAAATAGTTCTCTCGGTGGAAGTAAAAAATACGGGTGGTCAAGTACTGAGAAACTTGAGTCTTGACGTAACGCCCGACGGTTCGAGCCTCAAACTCGACGAAAATGTAAGTACAATCGACAGCCGATAACGACGTAACTAAGCTCACCGGAGCATAACTTGCCATTAATTTTCAGCCTGGAAAATCGGGCGACCTTAAGATCCTGCAACCATCGAGCAGTCAAATCGTTCGAATATTCATCACCGTTCTGGACACGATACCGCAAGCACTTCCGGGCCACGTATCCTATGTTCTCGGCAATTTTCCCGATGAGATTCGCGAACGATTGAGCTTCTCCGTACGTCTGACTTGCTGCGACTTCTTGGCTACGGGTATGAGCCAAAAGGACGCTTTCTCTCTGGAATTGAATCGAGAGAGGCTCATTTTCAAGAATCAACGGGACGTGCTCTTCCCCCGGGGAATCACCCACGCTCTCGACGTAATATGCAATCAGTGTCGTCTCAGCCTCGTCGAGAAGATCGATGGTGCGGCCACATTGTTCGGACGCTCCGTAATGGGTCATCTCGTGTGCCTTTTGATCAAAGAAAAAGTTCGTACGCGTCCGTTGAAAACACACGCGTTCGTTATATACCCCCCAAAATATGATCGATCTTTTCCGCTTTTAGAAATCAACGTCCAACGACCAACATTCCTGTTTGAAGATCGAGAGCACGGGCGACAACGATTCGTTCTTATCCGGAATAATGACGGACATTGAAAATGCTCTGGTTAATGCGAGTACAACGGAGAAATTCGGCACATCGGAGTATACGATCCTTACCGGAATAAGATGAGAGAACGATACAGCAGCTTATTTCCCGTTCTAAAACCGAGCGAACTCTCACTTTTTCTTTTTCCTTCCTATCTTCAAGTAACAGAATATTATTTTTCCTTTATACCATGCGTACTGTCGTCGTTACATGGTTCGCAATGCGCTAGAACTTATACAGCCATAAGCTACGAAATGATACAAAGGAATTTCACGAAGTTAGTGAGGAACCGATGAGATGAGCTACCACGAGGCAAAAAAAGGAAACTCCCAAAACGAGCATCGCTCGCTTTTATTTTATCAGCGCCGGCGATGTTGCGTCATATATACATATATATATACATACACTCATAATCTGATCGATGTGCCCGAGAATTTTCTATCGACACATTAGTTTCGAGCTCGAGGCAATTCGCAAAATCCACTTTGTTTTATCCTTATAAAGTTTAATCCAAACCGAAGATCATTGGTTACGTTTAAAGTGTATCTGTGAGAGACTTTAAATAAATTTCGGTGTAAATATGTTTAAAAATTGCAGAATTCCTCAGCTGAAGATTTTTCTTTCATTTTTGTTTATTTTTTCAATAGAAAAATATTAAGCCTGTAGGTTGGACCTATTGAGCCCGGTACAAAAAAGTAAAATAATGGAGTACAGCTCACAGAAGTTTTAACAAGCATTTCGGGGGTTGGAAGAAAGGTACGTTTTGTTTCCTTTCCTTTTCTAGTCACTTGCTAGTTTTATGTCTAGCGGAGCGGAAATCGCTTTTCCCCGTATTCAACATGGCGGTCGGTTGCTTAAAGCGCGCGGAATTCAAGATGTTTCTGTCAATATAGTAATAACCTAATGGCGTCATCTCCCGGGAGAATGTTGAGGCTCACGGCGACTGTCTGTCAAGGGGAGCGACGGAAGGCCGCAGGCGCAGCGTAATGTGCGAGAGAGAGAAACAATAACGTAAAGTCTGGAATTCTCAAGTGCTCGTATCTCGCTCGTTGGTCGCACGGCTCTACAACACTCGCGTTTTTGAAGGATACGTTTTTTTCTTCGGTCATTTTGCAATCCCCACAGCAAACACACCTGGCCCATGGCCAGAGTTACGCGAATGATGGGTAGATAAATAAAAACTATCCTCACCGCGAATACACGTACAAACGCATTGAAATCGAACAACATGAGATACACCGCAATGTCGAAAAGTTTCACGCCTGTCACGACGATGATATTTATACGACAATGGTGAGATATTTTTCAACGTGCCAACAGCCCTTGAAAAAAAAAATCATTCCGCGCGTTCGGGCGCGCGAAGATAAGGATAGCCGCGGATTCGCGGGCGATCAAAAGTTATAACCTTTTCTGCGTATTCGCATATCATATCCGTGTTTCTCACATCAACATCCGCCTTCCCAGTCAATGATTAATTCTTTCGACAGCTGGAAAATAATTGGCCCGAGCGTGGTCTCGCGATGCAAAGTTAGAGCTTTTTTCACAATCGGTTCGTGTAAAACGGTCGAGTGATGTTATTGCTTTATTTCAGATTATGGAAAATCGATGAAACACAGCGCGCAGTCTTTCCCTTCGGTGGTATGTTCCAACAAAACACGCGACGTACATTCGCGGAATGAACGAAGAGGAGCTACTGAAGCGGTCCGCCGCCGAGCGTGACAGAATATTCAGCTGTTACGATAGAGGCAGAGAGAACGGCGTGCAGATAGACGCGTGGGAGGATCCCGCTTATGAAGTCTATCACACTACCGACAGATACGGTTTCATACAGTGAGTCGACGATGAATGTTGTTTCTTTGCTAATGTTGTACGTAACGACGATGCGACTTATAATAATGCCCGTTCGAGCCTCGTTACTCATCTCCGTTTGCTTTCAGCGACAAGCGCTTGCCGAACGCCATGGATACCACCGATCTCAAGATACGGCACGTCGAAATGGAGAGACTGAAAAAGTGGGAGAAAATGATGCAAGACTGGAACGGCGCGTCCACTAAGGAGAAACTGAGACGCAGAATATACAAAGGGATTCCCAATAGACTGAGAGGACGCGTGTGGACTCTCCTGCTCGGCGTTGAAACCTTGAAGCAGGAACAGGCTGGGAAGTACAATGAGATGCTCCAACTCGCCAGACAATGGTCCACCGAGATAAGGCAGATAGACGCGGATGTCGCTAGGCAATACAGAGATCACATTAATTATCGGTGAGCCCTGATGACCCATTTTTTTGGTCTACAGTACATTTAGTACATTTAACAAGAAACATGACACAAGTGTCCACCGTCGATTTTGTTGAAACTCGTCTATATGACAAGACATTGTCAACTATTAGGCACGTATTTTTTTATCTGCGGAATAAGGGCTTTCAGGGGAGAAGCAACCCTTCAAAGAAAGACGTGTCACCCCTTAATTTGATTTTTCTTTAATGCTTCTATAGTGGATTTTTCATCGCTTTACAGTAGAAGAATTTTGATTTTTGTTTTATGCAAATCGGTGGACTGCTTGTGGGTGACACTGCAAAATCATCCCTCGACACGCCTTTCTTTGAGGGGTGGTTCCCCCGTTGAAACCGGTTTCGGCCGATAAAAAATACTTGTCAAATAGTTTTCAACGCTTTATCACATGTAGCGTGTCCCAAAACTCAACGATAATACTGCATTTTCTGACGGACCAGCTCATGATGGTCCAGAATAACCATATATGACCTCAGTAAAAGTGTCGTAGCTTTCGAGATATTCACACTATTTCAATAAAATAGGAATATTGTTCATTACAGTAAAAGAAAGTCCTACGTGTTGCGTCTTTTAAAAATCTAGACTAAATGAGCCCATTTTTAAGATACGTTGCGAGTTCGGCGTCGTCCATTTATTATGCCACTATCAATGAAACTGAGTAATGAAAATGCAAAAGAGCTAACAATGTAAATATTTATGGTTATTATTGAGAGCACGACAAAAACCGAACCGAAAAATATCCGTATTGGCGGCTGTGATATGTGAAATATTGTCTTAAGTTGAAAATTTTCACGAGTTTCATAAAAATGCGAATATCTCGACAACTATGACACTTCTAGTGAGGTCGTATTTGGTTATTCTGGATCATCATGAGCTGACCCGTCAGCACCTGCAATATTATCATTGGTCTCTGGAACACCCTGTAATATGAGTTTCTACAACATTGAAGGCGGACACTTAAGTGATGTTCCTTGTAAGTGAAAGTTATTAATCAAGCGGGTCTATCTTGGCCGTTTCAGAGAGCGCTACAGCATCAAACAACGCTCCATGTTCTATGTGCTCGCCGCTTACAGCATGTACAACATGGAAGTCGGATATTGCCAGGGAATGTCGGTATTGGCGGGTTTGCTTTTGCTCTACATGGACGAGGAGGACGCTTTTTGGGGACTTTCGGTTCTCCTCGCAGATAAGAAGTACAGCATGCATGGTTTGGACGATTTGATACCACTATTATTGTTGTTTTAAGCCTGCCTGTGTGAGGCAAATCTATATTAACGTTACGCATTGATTTTTTAAAAATCTTTCTTCTTTGCGCCTCAAAAAACTAACGAAGCTTCTCACTGACTGCTCGGATACAAAGTGCATTGAGCCCCGTGCCGAAAAACATAGCGCTGCTGAATTTTTATTGTCCAAGCAAACGATGAAAATGTATTAAGTTTAAACTCAGGAGGTGAAACTACAGCGATAATATCTATGAAGAAAAAAAAACTCATTTTTTTCGCACCTCAGCCAATAAAATGTCCCTTCACTGAATCGCTGCCCATTTGTTTCGCGTTTCGATTTAAAACTTCGCTCTGCGCTCATTCTTTTTGTGATCGTTTGTTCTTTAAAATGCCATTTGGTTTATTGAGCTCCGATCATTGTTTGATATTTTTGGTAGGATTGGCACTTTTCCAGTCATTTTACCAATGGACTTTGCAACGGAATGAATCCAACGGCATTCTCTAAGTCTATCAAAATCCCTTTTAAAACCCTCCCGCTGAACTTATGTCACTAAAATATAACCGATGCTACGACTGTTTGGAGTTTCGCAATTTTGGTGATTCCGGAAACGCGTTAAAAAAAAACGTTTTTTTTCTTCGTTTTTTAGGTAATTTCAATGGTCTTTCCGATCGGAAATTTCCGCCGATTACAAAAATCGTCGAGCTTTTGCCGAAAGCTCAAACCTAAACCGGTTAAACGGAAAAAACGTGTCTTTACACACTTTTGACGATTTTTAAAAGATAAAAATTAAGGGTTTTGGTGAAAACAAATGGTCAATTCGTATTCAGGGGGTAAAAATACATATACATGAGGCCATTAAAAAAAAATAAAAAATTGGAATTTTTTGTCCACGTCGGGCCAAAAAAGTCTCTTCACTGAATCGCTCGACATTTCGTTGCCAGATGTCCACATGTCCACATGACCACATGTCAGACTTCTATTTGTGCTTGTTCTCTTCGTTACCAATTGCCCGTAAAAATGACGCTTGCTTTATTCAGAAACAATCATTTTTCGTATTTTGGCAGACCTTTTGTTGTTGGTCGATCGACTTCAACGGTCTTTCCGATGGGAAATGTTCCACCGATTACGACTATCACTTAGTTTTCGTCGAAAGCTCAGAATTAAACCGGCTAAACGGAAAAAAAACGTTTTCACACACTTTAAAAGATTTTTATAAAAATTGAGCGTTTCTGGGAAAATAAATGATCAATTCGTATTCAGTTTAACAAATTCGACACGATGCCCCGCTGTTTCTCGATATGCTGCTGTCGTCGTTCATTCGACAAACACTCGTCTTCATACGTTGATTCGTTCGCTTGTTTCAGGCTTCTACATCGACGGCTTTCCCAAATTGAATCGCTTTATCGAGCATCATGACAAAATAATGAACAAATTCCTACCAAAATTGAAGCGAAAACTGGACAAGTGCGGATGCGATTCCATTCTGTATTCACTAAAATGGTTCTTCGTCGTGTTTCAAGAACGCGTGAGCTCTTTTTTCCTATTTTAACGATTTTACCGAAGCGGTGGAAGGCTACTGGGTGCAATAGTTATCGTCGTTTTCAGACCCCTGTGAGTCTCGGGCTGCGAATTTGGGACGTATTCTTGCTGGACGGTGATCGTATACTCTCAGCAATGGCTTACACGATAATGAAGCTACACAAACGTTATCTGATGGCCCTGGAGGGACTCGACGAGTTTTGCAATTACTTGCAAATGAAGCTGGAGAAGGACTTTCGCTACGACGACGACACCGTTGTAAATACGATGCAGAGAAGCGCCGATGAGCTCAAGAGAGCTAAACTCGATTATCCGGGACCACCTCTGCCACCGGAGTTACCTCGATTTCCCTTCGGAACCTTCAAGGAACCCTCCTTTACGAGCAAGGTATGCAAAAACGTACCAGAATCCTCTTCGTGATCCGTTTCAACGATAAGAATTTCTTAACAATCGTACAGGTTGGAAGACGAGCCGAGGAATTCAGCGAAGCTCAGCACACGATGAGGGAATCGGTGGTACAACGACGTACAATCGCCGAAGAGCTCGAGGACACCAGGAACAGTCCAACACCAGCGGACGCATCGAGCGGTGGTGATTTTACCGGTAAGTCTCGTTTCTCTCTAATGACTCCCCAATGAGAATTAAAATAAGACCAAATGTCTGTGTATGTGTGTGTGTGTGCTTTGTTGGACGACCGCGTCGAATAATGATTGTTTCCGCACATATCAAATGACGAGCTCGTGCCTCGATACGGCTGGAGACACCAGCCGGGATATCGTCGCGTCAATTTATTACCGAGAGGAATCTATCTGCAGGAAGCAAGTTTTCGCTCGATCCGAGCCTGGACGACGGTGGATCGCCGCACGGCTCTCGTCGTTCGTTAGCCGATACCTCTGTAACATCGACTGCCGATTTATCGGTATTTAGCTCGGCCACGCGTTCTCAAGCTCTCGATAATAGCCTTGATACACAGAGCAACGTGTCCGAGGGTAGCTCGGGTAGCGGTGGCTTGCCGACACCTCGCGCGACACCCCATCAACCGAGTCCCGACGTTGTACGAATCTATGTACCCTATACACCCTTGTCGCAAGCGTCCTTTCGCGAGGAACTCGAGCGTACTCTGCCGCGCTCCCTAGAAACCAACAAAATACGAATCCGCATTGATCCGGACGAGACACCGGTAGTCGAGAATCTCAAACCTTTCACTCTCGAGAGTCCCGAATTCGAGCTGGATTTGAAATAAATTCCGCCTTTGAGCTTTTAAGAGAGAACAAAAACACTCATTTTTAACGAGAATCATGCGAGGAACGAAACACAATATTTCCATCTTTCGCCTCCTGTTACTCGCGTCTACGTATTGAAAAAAAAAACACCGCCCCGCGTACACGAAAGAAATGTTCCAAGTATTAAAGACGAGAAGGAACTAGCAATTTACGATAATATACATTGTGTAAAGTCAAAGAAATGTCTACGAAAAATGAAAAATTGTTCAATATGTAAAAAGAGCGAGAGAGAGAGAGAGGGAGGGAGAAAAAGAGAGCACGCGAGAACGAGAGAGCGCGCATAATCTAGAAAGAGAGTTCTAGTAGTGTGTATAGATGAGTTCGACGTTCAACTCCAATAACTCATGATGTAATTTTAATTAACGAATTTAGCTTTCAACAATTTTGTTCCGTTGCAACTGGAACTTGTACTAAGATCTAAGCTATCGGAAGATCTGTGTCCTGGTACAAAAAAGAGAAACATGCGAAAAATATTCAAAAAACCGGAATACTGATAATTGTAATCAGCAATACGAATGAGATATATATATATATACATACATACATACATATATCATTGACGATACCGGTAAAGAGATTGTATCGATCGAAATTAGTATTACATACACGAGAATTGATCGCTCTAAGTTTTATTTTTTTAATTGTGTACGTGTATAATCGATCTATGATTGTCCTCTGAATTGTCAAGTGTCGTTATAACGATGAAGAAGACGAAGAGAAAGAAACATATTTTCAACGAATTGTTGAGTGAACATATTGATCTTGAAAATGATCTTGAAAATCCGCGGTTTCGTTTCAAATTGTATGATACAATAGCGATACAACCATATCCAAAAGACAGTAAATGTTTGGCAATTTATATTCACAATCTTCCACGAGTGAAACGTATACATTATTTTTGTTGTTAAAAACATTCGCGCGATGGTTGAATGAAAATTCTATTGATATTATTTGCTATAAAAAAGTATTCAATTGATTCGCTCAAGTCTGGACTTACTCTGCACATTGTTGAAAATTTAGAGACAATCTTATTGTGCCACTTTCCACATGTAAGCTTACTGTTTAATTTATACGAAAGATGTTACAGTGCATTTGGCGAAAAATTCGAACATGCAGAAGCAACCATAGCCAACTATGAATTTAATAATTTTCACATATTTACCTATAAATTATTCGCTTTATTGACAATGTCGAAAATCGTAATATCTCAAACCGTGCATTTATACCTATTTAAGTTTTCCCGCTTCAACCGGATGCGCGTATTTCGATCGACAAGAGTACAAATAATTTCCCTCGGTTGAGGAGTAAAAGGAAAATCTGTATAAACAATTTATTTTTTCTGCGATTCAATTAATTTTCAATAGGTCTGTAAGGGCTCACTTCATGAGGCGCGCCGATCGTATAGTTTACTAGCACCAACAAAGCGAGAAAAATGTATGTTTACCTTTTATCTCTGTCTTCGAGATTTTTGACGACGAGGTCACGCCAATTAAGTAGCATTTGGCAGTCGTTTCTGCTAACATCAATGTCAAACTGACGTGAATGACGACGATGCCAGTCGCGGTGGCTGGCAAATAAAAACATTTTTTTCATCATTTGCGTCAAATATTTTTCGCGGTGCACCACCAATCTTTTGTTCATAAAGCCATTTCGGAAACCTTAAAATTATTGACTACCCTGTATTTTCTGTTAAAGGTTTTCGAAGATGCCCAAATTATTTTTGTACTTTGCTGTATCAATCGTTATATTTTTTTTGTCTACGTTACATCGTCGTCCTTCCACTTAGGCTGAGCCACACCAACGTCATTCTCTTTTTTGAAACTCGTGCGAACAATTTTCACAGGGGCCGCTTCAACGTTTCTCCCCTACTCTCCAGATAATAAATATTCCTCCGAGACAACTTCGTGAGTCTCGATCCGAATATTTTTATACTTGACCACGAAAGCATTGATTACGACTTTCCATTGAGAATTTTCACCGCTAGGTCGTTTGTGAAAAAATCGGAAAAAAAATCAACTACCTATTCTGTTGGCTCGAGCGTTGAAGTTGTCCCTTCGTGCTCCGTAGCACGAGAGACATTTGTACAGAAGACTTATCGGGCCGTTTCTCCGAAAATCTCGAACTCATTAACTACGAATTCGCAGCCTCCAACAAAAACGCGACAATATATGTAACTGTATCATCATTCAGCTCCGAAACACTTGAATCGCGAGGCCGAAAAAAAAGAATGTGTAATCAGTTTCGCGATTGGTACAAAAACGAATGTTTAGCTACCTGACGACGTTCCCTCCGAGGCCATGGTTTCTTCTTGCCTAATTAATCATTGCTCTCTGTTAATTGTAATTATCATTGAAACAGTCGAAAGCGCCGAGAATAGAACGACAAAAGAAGAAAACAAATAGAAGCCTGTGTAGAATCGCAGTGTAATGATCGTTAAACATTGCGCGCGACACGTTTTCCGTATGTAATTCATTTCAAGATTGGCCATGTACTCCATCCGATGATTTAACGTAGAAGTGTATGTGAAAAAAAATAGGATTAGGCAACAATGATTTCAAAAGGAGATTTCAAGTAATCGCGTTATTTATTCGATCATGTTACACCGCTCGCCTCTATCCACTTATTCCAAATTCCCTGGTATATTCACATTCGACTGTACAAGTTGATACGTAATATATATATATATATATATATATATATATATATATATATATATATATTGTTCTTCCACAAAAAGTGATAAGCTTGAGATACTTTTTTTCTTGCCTTCCTTCGAATCTCTTATAGTCGTTACCGAGTGAATAATTAAATATTTACCAAACGAAATGAAATTCTTGAGTACAGACATCGAACTATTTTTCTCTTTCTAAAGCATTTGAGCATCACAATGTAAATTCCTCATTTCATAATGTATTTATTCTTTAATGAACAAGTATGGAATTCTCTCGCTCGAACCATTCGATTCGTGATTAAAAATGTAGAATTTTAGACACAGTAAATTAAATGTTTTGATATGATTTATGTTTGTATGATTGATTTATAGTTTCCGAACAGCGAGAGGCGCGGCAAATGGGGGGGGGGGGGGGGGGGTGAATTGACAGAGGACTCGAGCCTGTTGAAATCCTATATTATTGCAAGAGAATTTTTTAGACTCGGTATATCGTCAAGTATCAATAACTGAACGTTAATGGATTATGTTTGTTTTCTTTTTTACAGCATCGTTTGCGGTTTGTCCCGTTTTTCCGGTTCCTCGACTCTCGTATTCTCGGATTTCTTCGAGTCCTCGGGGGTCGTGGGGACAACAGTCACAACATCGTTAATACTGTCGGGTTTTTTTTCCAGTGGTTCGACCGTAGCCTCTGATATCTCTGATTCGTCCTTTTGGCGCGGTTCCTCTACTATTTCAAGCTTTGCGCACTTTTCCGAGATCTTCTCGACCTTTTGAAAGTGTTCCGGAATTTTGTCAGCATCCGATGAGCCTGATTCGAGGTCTTTTTGAGCTTTAGCGGGTGCATGTGAGATCTGGGCCTTTCGCGATTGCTCTTGGACCGTAGCAATCTCAACGACCGATTTCTCGATACTGTCCGTAACGATATTGGCACTTGTAGTCTCCGAGGTACCGGCGGCAGGTTTAATAACGTCCGATACCGCGTGTTCCGTAGGCATCGAGGCTCCCACTAGGATCGCTGGATCCGACGAGGCTGGGATCGTCGCAGTGGTGAGCTCGGCGCTAATTTCCTGGCACGCCTTCTCATTTATTTTCAGAGCTTCCGTCATATTTGGTGCATTCTCAAAATTATCGAAATTAGCCCACCCCGTGTATTCGGATGTGTCGGCGGGCGCAACATCCCACGGATTGACACGCGGCAGTACGCTGGGGAATTGTTCACCCGATGCCCAGGCTGAAACGAAAGAAAAAAAAACATTTAGTCAAAACGTAGTACTTCAATTTTTCTTGTAATTTTGTACTTTTCGATGACAATTAGTTTGAATGTGCCATAAAAGAAAAAAAAGAAGTAAATTAATAGTTCAACTCACGATCCGTCGAGTCCGGTTCCATGTTCATCTCTCGAGTGTCCTCGTCCTCGTCGGAGGAATTTGAATCGTGATGCTGTTGTTTCGAGGGCCAGTCACGTTTGTCTATGACCGTCTGGAAAGTTAGCTCACCCTCGTCTCCCCACTCAACAGCCCCACCACTCTCATCCAAACCAGCCTTTTGTTTCTGCTGACAAATCTTTCCGAATAATAACCCGATTAATTATTTTCTTACACTGTGATTATTATTCGTCAGTATCCCGGATCGCAATTACGCCATTATTCATTTTCCGTAATAATACTCACTTTATTGAACATGTCCTCGCCTTTGTCGAGATCTTCCTCGTTCACAGTGAACGGCATGGTTGTTAATTGGTCGATTGAGTTGCTAAGCATAGAGTGGCTTTATAGATCGATTTTTTTTAGGAAATATTACATTTTTCGGTTAGAATGGATTGTTCGCTTTCACACGTGAGTATTTGTCTACTTACTCTAAGGCAGCGTCTCGATCGTTAAAGTTATCGTGATAACCGCATTGTTCGATGAAATACGGTGTCATCTGTTGTCCCTGATAATTCGCATAAACCTGCTGTACATAAGCGTCTTGACCGTAAGAATTGTACTCGTCGTTGGGATCGTCCGTGCCTGTCGTGTAGGGCTGAGGTTTCCCACCCTTCGATAAATATTCAAGACGCGAATAAATTACGAATTTTCGGTCTTTCCATGTGCATTGATCGAGCATTCGTTTTAAATACTTGTCATTCGTACCAGTTCGAGTTCTTGAATTTTATTGATCACGTCCAACTCGGTGGTGACGAGTTCCTCCCATTGCTTGGCGCACTCTGGGCTCGGATTCGTTTTCAAGTATTCACCTAAAACCTGATTCTTTTTGCACTGCTTTACAATATTATTCACAATGTTGATCAGGTGTCCCATGTAGCCTTGTCGCACGTTCGTCTCTTTGTTTCTGAAAAAATTCGACGATATATTATCGAGGAAGAAAATTCATATCAACGGCTAATCAGCTTATCATATTTATGTAGAAGAATTGAAAATTTGACCCACTGTGTGTTCTGGTTTTGATTCCAAGTATCCAACAAGCGACTGGTCAACTTACATTCGACGAACATCTACAAAATTAATAAATGAGGAATATTTTTTTGTTCTTTTAACACCTGAAGTGCCATTTTACGAGTTCTTATCGCGCATGGTTTCTGCAAACGGAAAACTATAGAAATACTTAAAAATAAGAACGGAAAAAAATGCAATGTTCGCGCTCGTACATGGGAATAAACAGTTTCGCTGTCCTCTTGCCAATCACCGTTGATTACGGACGCTAGACACTGTTCGACCTGGGTGTGTAGGAAATTGTTCCAAGAATACTTAAAAAATAAGTCCTGGAAGAAGAGCAATGAGTAAATCACACGCCCTTGATGGCTGTATATGTTTCGTGTGGTAAATTTCTAATCGTACGTGGCAAAACTCACCAACAAAATCTGGAATGTTCCGAGTTGCGCGAGCTTATTGAATATTTCGATATTCTCGTTATGGAGAAGCGCGACGAGTAATTTTGCTACGTGAAGGCGAGTATTGCCCAAGGGGCTAGTCAACAGGCCAGCTGTTGTTTTCACTGGAGGCTTCTGAAAAGTGAACGAACGTATTTCTCAAAAGTACAAAGCTCGCTCAACACTGTATCGAGTTGAAAAGTGAACGGAAAAAAAAGAAAAGAAAAATGTAACAGACGGCAAAAATCTCACAGGTGGTGGGTTGAGTAAGAGTTTTTGAATGAGTTCCAAGTACGGTAGCGTGGCGTTTTGGATTTTAATCCGACACTCGTCGTCCTGCGTTTCCTCACCGGCACCGTTACCCTGCGTTTCTCCTTCGTTGCCAGTACTGAACGAAACAAGACAAATGTAAAAAAAATCGCAAGTTTTTACGAAAATATGTACAACGAAGCAAGCTTTACTTGTTCGTTTCGTGACCCAGAAGCACCAGAAGCACTTGGACCCCTCCGACAATGCTGCTCTCCACTGGCTCACCGGATAAAATCGTCTCGCACAACAGACTCACAGTTTCTTCCCTGCATAAATCGGAAATCGACCATGATAATCATCAATAATAAATAAGGAGCTCTCATTAACGGGGTACATCTACCTAGGTGGGTCAAAAAATTGCATTTATCAAAAAATATTTTTATTCCATCGTATCACGTTTTACCTATATTCCCTGAAAATTTCATTGAAATATTCCTTAAATTGAATGAGCTACAGCTTCTAACAGTTGGCCGGGCGAACGTTCGCAGCATCATACTTCAAACTTTCAAGGCGTTTTTATCGAAACACTGTTTTCAAAGTCGGTCGAGAACTACTTGATGGGTTGTTTCGAAATTCGCAGGAGATTCGATGAGAAACATCTAAAGGTTGACACAATTTTACTTTTTTTAACGGGTCTTCATTTCTTTGAAGTTACGTAAAAATTACGACTTTTTTCATACATTTTGTATGCTCGAATTTCAATTAGTCGCCACTATGTTAAAACAAAAGATTTAAAAAATCGACGATTTTCAACGACCCGTATTTATTGTTAACTTGATGAACCCGTTCAGTTTTTGGATTCCAAATGGACCGTTTGAGAATCCACCGCCAAACGTCGCGAAAAAAATGTCATCATCTGCCAACGGCCATGTTTTTGTTGTTTTTCTGTATTTTTCGTTGATTTTCTTTAAGGCTATCAATTGTGTTTAAACCTTTGTGTGAAAAAAATGAGGGGTAAAGTTCCGAAAAGGTCCAACCTCCGATCGGGCTGAAATTTTGCGCAGACCTTCCTTTTAATATCTTAAGAGATCCCCTAGAAGGATTTATGGCGACGCCATAGTTTTCGAGATATCGATTTTTGAATTTTTTTTTTACTGCGCCCCTACTATATCCAAAGCTGTCCGGCTCAGCTCTTGCTATGCCCATATATGTTATCGCGCTTTCCGTTGTGTGCTGATATTCGTCAAGCTTAGGCGATAGTAACCTTCCCTTCATCGCTACCCTGGCCGGTTACCGAGAATTATAAGGGGGTTCGCTGCACGGAATAGCGCTCATGAACCGGTATGTCGCGCCCACACTAGCATTCTACGCACCCTATGATTTCACACGGACATCCACGGTGCCCAGCGCCCACGTCGGTGTTACACGCACCCCACAATTCTACTCGCACATTCGAGGGGCCCGCGCCCACACCAGTGTTCCATGCCACTATGCTACACGCACATCGAAGGTGCCTTGGACCAACATCAGTGTGCCACACACCCCACATTTCTACTCGCACGTTTAAGATGCCCTGTGCCCACACCAGTGTTCCATGCACCCCACAATTCTACTCGAACATTCCAGGGGACCCGCGCCCACACCAGATGTCAATATTACATGGACACACTCGACATGCATACCACAAGCACACTCTCTATACACCACTAATGCTCCATCAAACGTTAAAATAAAGTCAGTGTTACACCGTAAACGAAGGCGATGTAATGGGAAGGGGGGGGGGGGGGCTAAACGCGTGGACTAGGCGAACATTAGCACAAATCGGAGTGCGCGATACCACATATAGATATAGCACGATCCGAGCCGGTCAGCTATAGATATAGTAGGAGCGCAACAAAAAAAAATTTCAAAAAATCGATATCTCGAAAAGTATAGCGCGTCGCCAAAAATCCTTTTAGGGGATCTCTTAAGATATTAAAAGGAAGGTCTGTGCAATATTTCAGCTCGATCGGAGGTTGGACCTTTTCTGAACTTTATCTAAAATGAGTTTCATTTTCACCAACCGTTTTCCAGAAAGAAAAATCGGAATTTGGCAATTTTTTCGGGCCTCTAGGTAGATGTAGCCCTTCAATAGAAACCGGATTTAAAACTAATGAGCAGCATATCCGTGTTACTCACGACTCCAATGTATTCAAAATTGGATCGGGCTCTGTGCGTTCGGTGCAAGTTACTCGAAAGTATCGCGCCAATTTGATCATGTCGCAGAGCAACTGAGCAGCATTTGCGTGTTTCTCCGCTATCAGCGAGGGGGACAGCAGCTTGATCAATCGTTGCACAAGTTTCTCCGCGTCCAGCCACTGGGTGAAAACAACAATAGCGGGGAAAAACGGTCATCGAATTGATACTATATCGGCAGTGAATAGAGAAAAAAAGAATCGGCTCACGTTAAGTACGTTCTGTCGCATATTGCTGCCCTCGGGTTTAGTCACGAGTTTCAACACCAAATCCATTATCGCAGATGTCTCTAAATGCTGCAACAGTCGATCAACGCACTTTTCGCGACTCTTCAGAAACTCTAGAACGTGGAAACACATGAATTGGTAGGAATACCAATTCTAGCGAGGGATCGGGAAGGCGTAAGGAGACGAGAGACAAAAAAACAAAAACAACTGCAATTAGTACCATTTCGAGCGTATGCTTTTTATCGCATATCAAGCAGGAGGTTCGGCAGAAATATCTTACCTGATCACTCCTCCGAGTCAGAAGGATGCCGATCGTTTTGCTAAAGAACGACGCCAGCAGAGGATTGAGAGGTTCGTCTGTGTCGATGAACGAGTACAGCTTGGCCAGTAGCGTCTCGTCGCCCGCCAACTTCTCGTTCAGGGATGGAACATTACAGGTCAGCAGTTCACAAGCGACGTTAGAATATTTGTAGCGACTCCTCTCGTCGGTCTCGGCAGACGGCTCTTTTGTTGTCAGTGTCACTAATTCCTTCATTATCTCAGGCTTGCTCAGGCTACATGATAAAAGAAAAGGAGCGTTTACTCTCCTCTGTCTATAACGACGTCTCGATAGAATTTGTTTTTTTCTTCTATTTGACGGATCGTGTTAAGAATTCTTACTAATCCACGAGCTTTTTGTTTTGGCTCCTGCATTCGGATACAATCTCTTCTTGGTCCATCAGCTCTTGAAGACTAACATCCTGCAGGACGAAATATGCGTTATTTTTCGTTTTTCTTTCTTTCATTCTTTTTCAAGGTGAACCAAAGGGTGAAAAATCTTTGAATTTATTAATTTTCACAAAATAAACATGCTATTTATCTTTAAAAAATAGGACCATTTTATTATTCTCTTATTTACCTCTTTTTTGAGTAACGCCTCGATGTGAGGCGAGAGCGCGTATATGTTTGTCCAAAACATGATTAATTCGTCCTTCCACTTTCTTAGCTTGTCAGTAGCCGCGGAAAGTGATACGAGTGAATGAGGGTTTTGAGGAATTCTAAAATCCGTCGTCTCTCCGTCGGACCTCACGGACGAGCGAATATTGTTGAGAATCACGCGGCGAGGAAAAAAGAAAAATGTTTTTCACTCACGCCAGCGAGTCAACTGTTCGTGGAAAAACGCGACGAAACATTACGAGGATCTGCGCGGCAGTCCAATCTCGTTTCCCCTATTTTCCCCTTATCTCTATCCCCACCGACGTTTCGTGTAATAATTGTGTAGTAGCGTGAAAAGCGAAGAGAAAGAAATAAAAGGAAAAAAAAAAGAAACTCCGCCGATATTTGAGATTTAGGCGGCGGCGTGGATTTGTAGCGTGACACAACGGAACGACTGCTACGCGACACCAGAATACATATGTATTACTCGGATGAGAAAAAAAAAGAAGCCGATGCCTCGATTACGAACGCTTTTTCGGCGTACTCGCGATATTCGCGTTCGGGGATTGTTCATCCATCTGGTCTCGCGCGGCTCTGGTAGCGGTCCGTCCTATCGCGTGAAATAGGTGGAGGGGGACGACGTAATTACGTCTTGTTGTCTTCCTTTTTTTCTGATTTTTTAAAATGTTTTGAGACTCGAACAAAGCGCAATTGAAACGGAAAGAACAGCAGATACTTGACTATCTCATATGTTATCGTGAAATTCGCGAAGCGACACCTACCCGACACCGACTTACGCATTCATTCTCTTATCAGCGTAGCATTTTACCATCGGTAAGACAATACGGTTTCATAATAAAAACTAGTATTCGGCCCACAATATCGCAACGCCAGAGATGAATAATCCAGGTATAGAGAATCCATACAGGGGTCCAAACTCGGTATTTCAATTTGTCCTGGAAATTGCGAATACGAAGGGTGGCGCTGCTATCTTTCAAAGGTTATATGCTATAGATAAGGTGTAGTAAAAAGAAATCCATTATTTTTGCAATAGATGGCTTTAGTAATCTGTATCTCACGTTGTAGAAGTGCGATCGGATTACGTGAGATGGCGATAGAGAGATAAGAATTCGCACTAAAATAAACACTCAGACAGTTTCGTGATTGCTTGACTCAATCTTGTTTGAGCGCGCGACAAAGACGGCCACCAGCAAAGTGAAAATACGCCATATTTTACAGTTTTTCTTCGATAAACGCGAAAACGCAAGCTCGGCGGCTGAAAATGTGAATAGTGTTTATGATCCTGATACTGTAACAGCCAATCACGCGCAATTTTGGTTTCGTCGATTCCGTTCCTGTAATTTTGATGTCAAAGATGCACCATGCTCTGGAAGGCCAATTGTCGAAAATGTCGATAAAATAATAGAAATGATCGAGGCCGACCGTCATGTAAGCACTGTTTCGATTGCCCAGGTGCTAAACATTGCACAAAAAAGCGTTTGGAACCACTTGAATAAGGCTGGATACAAAAAGAAGTTCGATGTATGGGTGCCACACGAGTTAACGCAAAAAAACCTCATGGACCGAATTTCCATCTGCGAATCGCTGCTGAATCGCAACAAAATCGACCCATTTCTGAAGCGAATGGTGACTGGTGATGAAAAGTAGGTCACTTACAACAAGCCAGAATTGACGGTCAGGAAGATTTTGCTATGTGCTTGGTGGGACTGGCAGGGAATCATCTACTATGAGCTGCTCCCCTATGACCAAACTCTTAATTCGGACCTGTACTGTCAACAATTAGACCGTCTGAAGGAAGCAATCGCCCAGAAGCGGCCAGCTTTGGCCAATAGGAGAATTGTGTTCAATCAGGCAATGCCAGGCCACACACATCTGGCACCAAGCGATTACCACCTGTTCCTGTCTATGGCGAATGATTTTGCTGGTGAAAAATTCGCCTCAAGAGAAGCTTGTGAACATCGACTGTTCCAGCCCCGATAGACAAACGTGCTGTGAAAATTCACAGGTCAGCATTATAGCGGCAAGAGGACAGCATACGGCGGCACACCGTGACATCAATATGCTGTCGTTTGCTTCCGTTTGAATCATATATGTACTGTTCTGAGAAGAACGACCACGAGTTGCCGCCGTTAGCTGGCAGACGGCGTTGCCAAACTCCAATAGGGGGTGAATCAAGCGTACTCGAAAATGCAAAGTTGTAAGAGGGGCGGGGCGTCGATCGAACAGATCCACACATATAAGGTTTGTCCGCGATAGCTACACTTTCTACACTTTTTTAGGGAGTGTACTCTTTCGTGTTCGTTTTAACGGAAATGACGTCACGCGCCACTAACCCTAGACTTTCTACACTCGATCTTGACGAGGTGTAATAGTACAAGAAAAGTTTAATAGTGATATTACTAGAATAACCCCATAACCAGCGAAACTGTCAGTGAGTGTATGCAGAGGTGAGTACGACATAACCTAAAATATTTAAGGCAATCACAAACAAATTCTCATTTATTACGAAAAACAATCAATAATAAAGGTTCAAAATAACAAACTATTATAATTATCAATCTCTATCGATCAAGGTGATTAAAAAATTGACATGACCTAAAATGTATAAGGCAATCACAAACAAATTCTCATTTATTATGAAAAACAATCAATAATAAAGGTTCAAAATAACAAAGTATTATAATTATCAATTTCTATTGATCAAGGTGATAACAAAATTGACAAGACATAATGACAAGTGTTTATTATAAGTTCGCAGTATCACAATACGTTCCAATCTACTATCAACGCAAACAGAAGCTAACATGGAACAGGGGCAAAAAATTAAGTCAACAGTGCTGTTCCGAGATTCATAAGGCGGCTTAGTCGTTGATGCTGACAACAACGTGTGCATTTGTGAAGGTTTTAGATTTCTACAATCGTATCACTAACACTCCATTCTATGTAAAACTGGTATCAATACATCCATTCTGAGCGCAATTACAAGTACAAGTTAATAATTTCAATAACACCGTCCATTGTAATCAGTTTACGAGATCAACAAACTTGAGGTTACACGGTATATCTCTTTAACGGTTAGATGAGACTCCGTAATCTCATGTGTTGTTTGAGGTTAAGGTGTGGTCCACTAGGTCGCCGCCATGTTTCCTGTACACTATCGCGTTCGCGCTAGAGTTGCCCGCGAAGAAATAAACTGCACTCCCTAGACACTGACCTAGTTCCGTTTACACTGCCGAGTGTAGAGTGCAGCGAGCGCGAACAAACCTATAGTAGTATTTCGCCCAATGAGATGAAAGTGTCGGACGAGGTTCTAACCTTACAACAGACCCAGCGTGAGAGTATAGTACGAATTCCAACGATTTTATCCACTGTTTTCCAAATGTCCAAAAAAGAATTTTAAGAGAAAAACTTTTTCGAACGCAAAAAAATACGATACGAGAACAAAGAAAACATAAAATTTTCGATATAAAAAACTAGGCATCTACGTGCCGTCGCTGACAAAATTATACTGCTTCATCAATATTGTATTCGCACCAATCAGCGTATCACTTAATCTTAAATTTTATTATAACACTGGCACTTAATTAAGGTTAAAAAGGTTGGTCATGTTTTACAATCGGATCCAATATTTTATATACATGGGAAATATATATAGCATATTACCTTCAAAAGACTACAGCCACCCTTAGTATTCGCAATGCCGAGTTTGGAGCACAGTCTTACATACAGGCTTGAAACGACGGTGGTGGGGGTAGGCCCGCTTAGTAAATTCCGATTCACGCCGCAAGGTTTGCTCATAATGTCGGCGTGTCCTGTGCGACAGAGAAGGAATATAGCAATGTCATGACCTCCTTAAAGTTAGCCCCGCTACTTTGACTAATCGAAATTTTTTTTTACGAATCGTTTGGCGGTCGTTTAGTAGCGTTTGGTAAACCATTCAAATCGTTTGGTAGTTCTCCGTTTTTCGAAAAATCGATCGTCAAAAATTGGGCAGTAAGTTGGCCCCCCACTTTGAATAATCAAACTTTTTTTTTACGAATCGTTTGGTGGTCGTTTGATAGCGTTTGGTAAACCATTCGAATCGTTTGGTAGCTTCCTGTTCTTTCGGAAAATCAAAAAGAAAATTTCGATTCATAAGATAGGACGATGAGCAGCGAAAAAAGACTCGATAACCAACGCCATCTATCGCAAAAACGTCGTATATTATCGTGACCAATCGCAGCCTTCCGTTTTGGATACGCGTAATTTCTTTCGGTTCGGTCGGGGTTTATTAACAAATATAACTATAGGTTTGTTCGCGCTAGCTGCACTCTACACTCGCCAGTGTAAACGGAACTAGGGCAGCGTCTAGGGAGTGCAGTTTATTTCCTCGCGGGCATGCAACTCTAGCGCGAACGCGATAGTGTACAATAAACATGGCGGCGACCTAGTGGACCACACCTTAACCTCAAACAACACATGAGATTACGGTGTAACTTCAAGTTTGTTGATCTCGTAAACTGATTACAATGGACGGTGTTATTGAAATTATTAACTTGTACTTGTAATCGCGCTCAAAATGGATGTATTGATACCAGTTTTACATAGAATGGAGTGTTAGTGATACGATTGTAGAAATCCAAAACCTTCACGAATGCACACGTTTGTTGTCAGCATCAACGACTAAGCCGCCTTCTGAATCTCGGAACAGCACTGCTGACTTAATTTTTTGCTCCTGTTCCATGTTAGCTTCTGTTTGCGTTGATAGTAGATTGGAACGTATTGTGATGGTGCGAATTTATAATAAACACTTGTCATCATATCTTGTCAATTTTTTATCACCTTGATCAATAGAAATTGATAATTATAATACTTTGTTATTTTGAACCTTTATTATTGATTGTTTTTCATAATAAATGAGAATTTGTTTGTGATTGCCTGATACATTGTAGGTCATGTCAATTTTTGAATCACCTTGATCGATAGAGATTGATAATTGTAATAGTTTGTTATTTCGAACCTTTATTATTGATTGTTTTTCGTAATAAATGAGAATTTGTTTGTAATTATCTTAAATATTTTGGGTTATGTCGACTACCAAACGACCTAAATAGAATACCAAACGCTATGATTTATTTTTGTATCGATTAAGTCTCATCGCCATGAATTAGCCACAAAATAATGGGTGCATTTTCATTAGAATCGCTTCTGGCGACCAATAGCGGCTCACTATGATCAACTGAACGGTGAGCTGTGATTGATCGCCACAAGTCGCGGCGAACAAAGAACCTATTTACGCACGCACGACTACTAAACGATTCGTCGATGAAAGCTTGATTGGTCAAAGTGAGGGGGTGCCAAATTGTTGACCGATTTTTACATCTCAATTAAAAAAAACTACCAAACGATTTCAATGCCATGCAAAACGACTACCAAACGCATGGAGCCTAGATACCAGGAGGATCAGCGGCAATGCAAAGGCGCTGAAAAAAGCGTCCCCGAAAATATGTCGAAGTGATGTCGCTGGGGTGCAGCGGCACCTACATATATAGTAATATATTGGTCAACGAGGTGAAAGTGATCGGATGAGTTCCTAACCTCACGACAGACGGATCGTGACATCAAACGTCGAAATATCCGCCGATTCATAATTCCCTCATGACGGTTCGGAAAAAAACGCAAAAGCGATAAAAGATCTCAAACTCTAAATGGCGGCGATACAGCCCATCTAGAAAAACGTGTTTTTTTACAAATAGCTTCACGGGAGAACGGTTTTCTCGTAAAATATAAGACCTGAAACAAAAACCAAAAAAATGATAATTTCTATATTATTAGCTATGAGACTACCTAGAAATTTGCTTTCAAATTTTGAAAACATAGCGCACTTTGAAGGAACTAAATCGATTTTTTGCCAAAGAAAGCAGTAAATTGTTTATAAAAAAAAGTTTACATTTAATCAAAAAACGGCTATGTACTCCCATAGAGAATGTAATTGTGAAGCTGTTATCAAAATGTCAAATCGATGCATGCAAAGGTGGTCGAGTAATCCGTCTTCCGAGATTGAAAAAAGTGGTTTAGAGAACCTTTACATAAAAAAAATCGCTACAGGACCAATTGCATATTGTTTTTATGACACCAAAGTATTTTTAGGCAAGAAAACGTCTTTCCAAAATCCTAGAGTGGTGTTATCCCTTAACACGAATGAGGGTTAGGTACATCATCTGTGATCTGTCTCAGATCGCACCCATGTTTAGCGTATATCTATATACATATAGGTGCCAGAGCACCGCAGCGCCATCTTTCTCGTTCTCGTTTTGGGGACGAGTTGGAAGGCTTCGCTGAACCTCCTGGTATCTAGGCTCCATGACCAAACGATTTGTAAAACCATGAAGACTAGAGTAAAGGAGTCCGAACGCATATGGCGGAATGGGTGAAAAAGTGACATGTAAAAGCGATGATAATTCCTAGTTTGAAATTCAACCATGGTAGCGCTCTTGTTCCAAAAATACCGCTGTGAAGTTTCGCGTTGGTCATACAACGAAGTGAGCTCTGAGTTTTATTTCCGTTTTATACGTCTTTATTAGCGGTGTATTTCTTTCGCGTGTGTATAAAGTGTGTATAAAGTGAAAAAAGTGCTCCTGCAAAATATTATAACTCGTTACCTCGTGAAAGATAGCGTAGTGGTAAGGAGAAGGCATTTTTTAAACATATTTAATGACATTTGGGGTAATATTTTATTTATATAATTTGCCGGTTAAATAAATTGAGGTTATGGCGCCATATGTGACGTTTTTTTTCCACGCTCGAAGCCGGCGTAATTTCTATTGCAGTGAGGGATTAATGTGCATATTTCGAGTTGAAATATGAGCAAAATTAATAAACAATATATATATATTTAATTTCAACCATTATACTAGCTTGCAGCGTGGAAATTAGACGCCAGTTTAATTTATACAACCTGCATATTACAATAACAAAATGTTTGTCGTGACCTAACAAAAATATTTCTCTTTGAAATCGAATAAGCGATTAGGATTTAGTTGGATTGCATTAGGGGTGAGGTTGCGTTATGGTTATTTAATCTTTCATGTCACCGAATAAAAATAAAAAATTTGCAGTATCGATCGGCTCCAAGTCGACAAATGACTGATATATTGACATTTCATAACTATGAACAAAAGCATATCAATATAACTCATCAATTTTATAGAAAAAATGTACGACAAACTATTTCGAATCACCGTGTT
The DNA here is from genome assembly GCA_963210295.1 of Ophion ellenae. Taxonomy (NCBI): domain Eukaryota; kingdom Metazoa; phylum Arthropoda; class Insecta; order Hymenoptera; family Ichneumonidae; genus Ophion; species Ophion ellenae. The sequence goes on from OY723395.1 coordinate 13,849,049, forward strand.
TCTCCGCGTTTCCTGGCGTTTCCGGTATCGCCGCAGTAGAGGCGCCGCCACGCGGTAAGTGGTGTAAGTCGTTGCCGTCATCGCTTTTTCAGACCATTTCTCCAACACTGCGTTCGGGCTTCTTTACCTCTAGTCTCCATGCGTAAAACAATTAGCTTAGTTTATTAGCCTATTGAAATCGTCATTCATCATCGTAAATTATTAGTTTATTAGCCCATTGAAATCGTCGTTTGGGAGTTTGCCGTTTTTCAAAAAATCGAGATTTAAAAGTCGGTCCATAACTTGGAATCGCCCCCACTGTGTCTAAGCGGCCATTTTCTGCACGAATCGTTTAGGCCCGGCTTCACAACTCTCGGGTAACCAATTTAACCGGAGTTTAGCCAACTCAGCGTGGTTCTGATTGGTCCAGTCGCCCTTAAACTTCGGTTAACTCGGTTAACCGAGAGTTGTGGAACCGGGTCTTAATAGTCGTTTAGCAACCAATCACGACCCTCCATTCAAGACCCACAAGTATTATGCATTGGAATAATTTTGTGATCGACTACCAAACCCCCCGGATAAAATACTATAATATGCTTTTCTATCGATCAAGTCTCATTAGAACAGGATTAACCAAAAATAACTTGGCAATTTGCGAAAATAGGTTATTTTTCCGCCGCGGCTTCTAGTCACCAATCATAGCTTTCCATTCATGATCCGCATGTATTTTTCATTAGCCTAATTCCATGATAAACTACCAAACGCCCTGAATAGAATATCAAACGTTGCCGCATATTTTTATTTTTATCAAGAATAGTTTAAACAAAATTGGTAAAAAAAACGGGTCAATTTGCGTTAATCAGCCGTTCTAGCACTATGGCTTTTGGCAACCAATCAGAACCGTCCACTGAGGATACCCATGTATTTTGCGTTGGCATAATTTAGCGATCGGCTACCAAATGTCCTGAATAGAACATCAAATGCTATTAGATGTTTTTCTATCGATTGAGTCTTATCACAATGAAATTAGCTACAAAATAATGGGTGAAATTTTGTTAGAAATTCCTTTTTTCGCTGCGGCTTCTGGCGACTAATCACAGCTCGCCGTTCGCGATACACAAGTATTTCTCGTTGGCGCAATCTAGTGATCGACTACCAATCGTTTCTAAATTGAATCCCAAACGCTTCCGGGAGTTTTTCTATAAATCAATACTGATTAAAGGGAAATCAGACAAGTGATAGCGAGTGCATCAGTGTTTTACAATTTTGCTCTGTGTTTGGACCTTCAGTGACCAATCGCAGTCCTCTAATCAAGACGCCGGATATTCGTTCTTGGTTCGGTAATGACTTTGGATCCTGATCTATCATAGCCGAGGCGTAAAATTTTTTTCATTCGTGACCTCATTTGGAAATAATTATTTAATTGAGGTGTGCGTAAACTTATTGCTATTAAAGAATCAAATCAAAGGAACTTAACAGGAGGTCACAGAAGAGAGATGACCCAACGATGGGCCGCCTGGATACCACCATAAACTTAGCCAGACAACTTTAACTTCTCAATGTTTTTTCATTCCCAATCGTTTGGTCGTCCTTTGGTGGTGATTGGTAGCCTAATAAGAAGGTTTGGTGGTCAACCGTTTCGTTATAATTAAATGAGACTTTTTTTCCGTAAAGTTGTCAGGTCCTTTTTTTATTTATCACGCAATCCATAAAATGCCACGCCGAATCGATGCAGAATCGTTTGGTGGTCACAAATATTCAAATCCCAGCGTTCGGTAGTTAATTCATTAGTTATCCCGGTCGAAAAACAATCTACGTCTAGACGCATACGAGGGAGAGCCATTATTGGTGATTTATAGATCCAACGGAATACGGCGCAGTGATATTTCAATTTATTCATGTTCTTATTCGCCAATCTCGTTCCAATAAGTTTCAAACGGAAGATAATCGTTTGGTAGTGATTGGTAGCTTTATTGAAACGTTTGGTAGTTAATTCCTTAATTACGCCAATCGAAAACCATTCCATTCCATTATTCCATTTGATCTTTCAGCAGCCAATTACAGCCCTCCATAGCCTGCGTCTAAGGGTAGATGATTTTTTGATCGGCGTAATTGAGGAATTAACTACCAAACGTGTTAATCAAGCTACCAATCACTACCAAACGATTATCTTCTGTGTGAGTCTTATTACAACGAGATCGGTGAAGAAAAACATACAGAAATGAAAATATCACTACTCCGTATTCCGTTAGCTCCTTCAGCAGCAAATTACAGCCCTCTATCGCCTGTGTCTACGGGTTGATGATTTTTCGATCGGTGTAATAAGGAATTAACTACCGAACATTGTAATTAAGCTACCAACCACTACCAATCGATTATCTTCCGTTTGTGACTTATTAGAACGAGATCGGTGAAGAAAAACATGAAGAAATATAACCCAATCGCGAGAGAGAGAGAGAGAGAGAGAGAGAGAGAGAATGAGAGATGGAGCGACCGCATCACATGCATGAGAGATAGAGCGACTTATCTGCATGTATAAAGACATATACACTTTAGACATTCAACGATTAAAGTGATTGGGTTTGTGTGGGTGAAATTCCAAACAAACTGCCGCGCACGTCTTCGAACATCTATTGCATCTCAAGGCCAAAATGTCTGGGACATTCGCAAAACAATAAAATTATGCGAATGATATTGCAAGCGCTTCGTGAATCCCGTCGAAGAAGTTCATGTCAGCAAAATCGTACAGTCTGCAGAAAAATATATAACGAAAAAAACGGCACACGGCACCAAGGATGCAGTTATAGAAATGGAATATAAATCATGATTGGGAAGTACACACTTTCAGTCAATGTTTGAATTTCCAAGATCGCGGAGTGCCTCGCGCAGAGACATGACGGATAATATGGAAAAAAATCTTTGCGAGCAAGGGGCTCAAATTAGTTCGGTCGAAGAGTACATTGTGTGGGAGCAACGATGTGACGAGTATATCGAGTCGTTAGAAGAACAAAGTCGAATTAAACGACCGCGATTATCGATTGGAAATCGTCAATCGTTGGTAGCCCAAATTGCCCGACTTGAAGGCTTCAAGAATTCGGTGCGTCAGCGTTTCATACACACGGGTGCTGGACATGACAATCATGGATTCATTAGGCGAGAAATTGATACGGCGTTCGAGGGTCGTATCTTGACTGGTGTAGTCATAAATCACAACTACATCGAACCTCAACGATTTCTCAAAGACGCAAGTGATGTCGTGCTTTCACGCGTTCAAACCATTATCAACAATCATGGTAGTGTGAAAATTAATACCGTTTTTAACGGCGATTTTGTGGCGGGTGACAAGCGTGCAAATAAAAGCATTAATACTAAATACTATGAACTTTTCAATACGTCTGATTTACGCGAGTGGTACGATCAACGAGTTATGGAGCCCATTTCGATATCACTCGAAGAGTTTCAGGAACGCGATAGCGGGTGGGCATTGTCACGAATATATAACTTGACTATGAATATAAATAAATATAACCCAATGCGTGCCGGATGCCACATAATGTTATCGCGGTCGATAATGCTGAAAAGAGCATGTGCTGAAAAGAGTTGATAGTGCTGAAAAGAGAAATGTGAAATCGAGTGATCAAGCATGTTTCGCATGGTCCGTAGTCGCTGCTCTTTATCCAGCCCAACGTGACAGTGCGCGTGAATCTTCATACCCGCACTACTCGACTGTGGTAAATGTTCAAGACATTGAGTTTCCAGTGACTATGAATCAAATTAAAAAATTTGAAATTCGTATTGGAATTTCAATCAATGTATACACTATTGAGAACGATAGTACTCTTCCAATTCGCGTGAGTGAGCAAAAGAGAGAAAAGCATGTCAATTTGCTCTACGTGGAAGATCCGCAGCAAAACATCGTTGGACATTTCGCGTGGATCAAGAATTTATCAAGGCTCGTAAGCTCACAGTTGACCAAACACTATGGACAGAAATATATCTGTGATAGGTACGTAGATTTGATATGATTTAATGCATCAAAACAATTAGTTCGAAACTGATTTTTTGTTTGTTTTCGCAGATGTCGACGGTACTTTCATTCGGAGCAAAAATTGCAAGGGCACACTGTGGACTGTGGCCAGATCAACGACTGTGCCGTCCGTCTACCGAACGATGCGAACAAGTGGCTCACTTTTAAAAACTTCAATCATAAGGAGCGACTTCCATTCGTAATATACGCCGATCTTGAGTGCGTTCTTGCGAAAACGAATGAACAAAACATGTACCAACACCACGAGGTTTCTAATATCGCATACTACGTCCATTGTTCATACGATCAATCGCTATGCAGATATGAATCGCACCGCAGTAGCGATTGCATTGCATGGTTCGTCGAAGAACTAAAAAATGCAGCTTTGCATGTAAAAGATATTTTATCTTCAAATATCCCCATGGTACAGTTAACATCCGACGAGGAGCTTGAATTTCGAAGCGCGATTAAGTGTCACATATGTGAAGAAGATTTTGCACAAACCGATACACGAGTTCGCGATCATTGTCATTTAACTGGGCGTTACAGAGGCCCCGCCCATTCGAATTGCAATCTCAATTTCAAACAATCATTTTTCATCCCGGTAGTTTTTCACAATTTGTCTGGCTATGATGCGCATTTTATAATCTAAGAAGTAGCCACCGCCTTCGAAGGAAAAACTTACGTGCTTCCAATAACAAAAGAAAAATATACTTCGTTCACGAAAACTGTTCAAACTACTACCGAAGAAACAAAAAACCAAATTAAATTACGCTCCATCGATTCATAAATTTCTAACCACAAGTCTCGAGAAATTGGCATCATTTTTAACGACGGACAAACTGAAAATTTTACGCTCACAATTTGATGGCTTACCGATGCATGATTTTACATTATTAACACGAAAAGGTATCTTCACGTACGAATACATTGACCATGTCAGCAGATTGGAAGACACGTGTTTGCCGCCGCGCGACTCATTTTACAGTTCCATGACCGGGGAAACGATCGGCGCGAGCGAGACCATTCACGCTGAGAATGTCTGGGAGCGGTTTTCCATTCAAACGCTTGGTGAATATAGCGATTTGTATTTGAAGACGGATGTCTTGTTATTAGCAGATATTTTCAAAAATTTCCATGATACGTGTATTGAAAGTTATGGGCTTCATCCGTCGTATTATTACACTCTTCCCGGATATACTTGGGACGCCATGTTGAAATATACGCACATTACGTTTGAATTATTGACCGACATCGACATGATTTTATTCATCGAGCGAGGTATACGCGGAGGTTTAAGCCAATGTTCAAACAGATATGCACATGCTAATAACAAGTACATGCAATCGTACGACCCATTGAAATCATCATCATACCTGATGTACTTCGATGTGAACAACTTGTATGGATGGCCAATGTGTCAACCTTTGCCTTATGCTGATTTTCAATGGATCGACGACACATCGAATTTTGACGTACTGTCTATAGCGCTAGATTCGCCTGTAGGCTACGTTCTCGAAGTCGATCTCGAATATCCGCAACGTTTGCATGATTCGCACAGTGACCTTCCGTTTTGTCCGACACGCGAAAAACCTCCTGGCAAGCGCCAAGAGCAATTGCTCGCAACCGTATGCGATAAGAAGCGTTACGTGATACACTATCGTAATTTGCAACAGTGTATGCGTCATGGACTTAAAGTAGCAAAAACACACAGAAATTCACTCAATCCCCCTGGTTGCGTTCATACATCGAATTGAACACACAGTTTCGAACACGTGCTACAAATGATTTCGAGAAAAATTTGTATAAATTAATGAACAATGCAGTATTTGGTAAAACGATGGAAAACGTGCGAAACCGTGTAGACGTGAAACTGGTAACAAAGTGGGAGGGACGGTATGGGGCAGAGGCAATGATTGCTAAACCAAATTTTCACAGTCGAAGTATCTTTTCGGAAAATCTTATTGCCGTCGAATTGCGAAATCTGGAGGTAAAATTTAACAAGCCGATTTATGTGGGTATGTTTATACTCGACATTTCGAAAACATGTTTATATGAGTTTCACCACGAATTCATGATTCCGCTGTTTCAGCAAAACTGCAAGGTCATGTATACCGACACCGATAGTCTCATATACCACATATCAAGTCTGACGACGTTTACGACGATATGAAGCGTAACATTGACAAATTTGATACGAGCGATTACCCGATGGAAAACGTGTACGGTTTACCGTTAGTCAACAAGAAAGTGCCCGGTCTCATGAAAGATGAAAATAATGGTATGGTAATGACGGAATTTGTGGGATTGAGAGCAAAAATGTACGCTTGGCGAGTCGATGGTAAAAAAGACACGAAAAAGGTGAAAGGTGTGAAAAGTAATGTCGTCGCGCGAACAATAAATTTCAATTACTACACTCGCTGTTTGCGGGAAGAAATTGAGACGACTCGTCAGCAGTCTTGCATAAGATCGAAGCTGCACGAAGTTTACACTATTTCAGAGTCAAAAATTGCTCTAAGTCCACACGATGACAAGCGGTATATCGTGCCGAAAAGTACGGACACTCTACCCTGGGGTCATTATAAAATAGCTTTGTAAATGTGTTTGTTAGGTTACATTGTATATATTGTTATAAAATAAAAATGTATAGATGTAATGAATGTAGTAATGTAAATTTGATATAAATTGGAAAATATTCATGTTATATATAATGCGAGTATGTTGATGTTTACAGGATATAATAATTTCTTTTTATAAGGAATGGTGAATGTATACATAAATAAAATGGTATGCCTATTGTAAATAAACTTTATTGAATTTTTTATATACTTTATAAAAGTTATTACAATATGTTATTTTTGTGTATCCACGAGTTTTGAGATTTATCCATTCCCAACCATTTAACATAAATATCATTGCCCTTTTTGCGTATTATCTTCTCCACGAGATATATGTTTGTGAGATATAGTGTATCCACGAGTTTTGAGATTTATCCATTCCCAACCATTTAACATAAACATCATGACCCTTATTGCGTATTATCTTCTCCACGAGATATATGTTTGGATTGGCAACACGTTGCAGTTCGTATTCGTAGAATCCTCCGGCTATTGGATTTCCACTTGAGTCCTCGACTAGGTACGTTACAGGATAAGTTTGTTGCACCTTGACGATTTTGAACACTTCGGTGGTCCAGTTTGGTGTGAAACCTTTTTCAAATATTGTCTTGAATTTGCTTATGCGCACAAAATCATTGACTTTGAATCGTGCCGGAGCCGCAATTTTTACATTGCTGCATTGCATGTGGTGGTTAAGAGTTTCTCCGCGATCGCAGGAGTAACGTCGATGGGCCTCATGCCAATCGTACGATGCTTTCGAGCATTGTACTTCATAATGAGTTGCGGTAACGCATCGATCCACTTGTAATTACCATTGAGTGTAAACATTTTCCACATATTATGTTTGTGAGTGCCATTGAATCGTTCGACGACCGAAGCCTTCATAATAGAATACGTTGAATAATGATTGATGTTGTATTTTTCTATGAGTCGTTGCACGTTTGCATTGTAAAATTCTCTTCCTTTGTCGGTCTGAAGATTTTTCGGATATCTGCTATGATCGTGTATGATTTTCGCGATCGTTGTACCCATTTCGTTGCCAATTTTACTTTTCAAGGGTACGGCCCATGCATACTTGCTCAACACATCGATGACGGTGAGGATGCAATTGTCACCTTTGTTGAAACGCGAATACGGCCGCATTTCGACTACGTCAGCCTGCCACAAATCATCATACCCACGTACGATGACACGTCTTCGCAGAAAGTTTTTTCTTGCTGGTGCATGTAATTCCTCCACGAGCTGCTTTTCTTCAGACGTTTTTTCTTCTCCGAGCATATCGTGTGTTTGACCAGACGATTTTTACAAATCTTCCTGCGTTGTGTCAGCTACAGCCTCGGTTACATACTGAATCGTTTTAGACGTATCGTTCATAGTTATTCGAAGCGTATCTTCTAGTGCGATAAATGTCGTCTCAAATTCATCCAGGCGTTCTGTTAACACCTTGATTTTCACTTCCACGTAACGTTTATTAGCAGCATCGTAATCCCCTTCAGGTAGGGCTACGCCTCGTATTTTACGTGATCTTGCATCGAAGCCACTAGAGGTTAGACAGAGAGCATTATCACGTGTATAATTTCTTATTAGCCCAGTCCACTGATAGTATGAATTATCCTGCGCTCCAAGCGATGATCCGAATTTATTGATCGACATCTCGGTATCAATAGTGATGAAGGAATGATCATTATCATCGATGCATAGGTTAGTTTATAATGAGACCCGCTTCGCAAAGTTCCTCAATAATCGACATTATCTCATTGTCGTGAGCGTTGTTACCCGCGTGTCGTGAAGCTTCCAACAAGCGCAAAAGATCGACCAACTCATTGGGATCATTCCAATGCACGTAATCGATTTTGTTATTTAACGTCATGGCGAGCGGTATTTCTATACCTCTTCCAGTTGTTCGGTCGAAAGTTAATGGTCCAATTATATATTCATACTTGAAGCCTTTGTTACCCAATACAGGATTGAGTATATTGCTATCACGTCGATGTGCATTTGTTGCCAACAATATACTTTTATATTTGTTTTTGTCTTCCTCGGTGTATATTGCATCGTCGGGAATTCTCTTGAAGATTAGCTCATAGAGTCCAGGGGTTCCCGAGTATTTTATGCCATCGATGAATATATTATCATCATCATCCACATCGAAACGCTTATCGCCTAACATCATTCCTTCATTGGTAAATTTGACGCCATACACGTAATCCATGCTGGAATTTTTGTCTTGTGAAAGAATAGATGAAATATATTGTTGACCGAGTGGACCGAAATGTTCGCGCAATGTATTTTGACCTTCAGCAGTTTGTAATTGACGTTGAACTGTAAACACGAATGATTCGGGCGCAGTCTCAAAAACGTCTTCTTCAACAATGGTGGCTGGTTGCAAGGGTACAGCAGCCATCGACGTATCATCCAGAGATTCCTTTCGTCGCTTGCGTTTCAACTGATTCGGCGTAGAAGTTACCAGCGAATCTTGAAATAATGAACGTGTGCGCTTTGTTCCTTGTTTCACATCCTTCTCTAGGTCCTTTGCTTCCGACATACTCAACGATTCAATTTCCAGCCCAAGAGATTCAACAGCAGCTGATTGCTCAACAATCTCCTTGAGAGGTTCGGTGATTGGCTTGAAGTGTCTCTCCAATGCAAGATCTTCTTCCATTTTTCCAGTCTTCAAAGCTTGATATTTTTTGCGTATTGAGTCGCTTGTTTTCGCAATTTCCCTGGCAATCTTTTCATCAGTATCAATTGTCGTCATCATGCTCACATGAAATTATTTGTCGGTCGTTGCACAGCTGATGTCTCAATGCCGACTGCCTACATTACGGTATTGCAAACTCGTGAAATCCACTTCTATATCAACCACCGGACAATGAGCTATCTTTGTCAATCACCATGAAGCCATATTTGTGTTGCCAACATTTTTGACATAACACCAGAAAATCTTCATACGACATGTCCGTATTTACATGTTCATTGTAAACATGTTTCAAGTTTGTACGATCTTGTTTAAATAAAATAAGCCGATTCACATTGTCGCGTTTAAGATGCTTGGGAACCTTGGCATATGTTTGGCAAAGGTAGAAACAATTAACGCTCGAGTGTCTGCCCATCGCAAAGTACTCTCTTACTGTATTTTGCGAGAGATTCGACTTTTGGCGAGAAAACAGCAGCCACTGCTGTTTGGGCAGCTATAAAAGCAAAAACGAAATTCGGCATGGGAATGAAGACAAAGAACTCATCGACAAAGAAAACAAAACCCGTTAAGAAGAGAATACTGCCGATAGCAAAGCGTGGCGGAATTTTGCCAATGTTACCATTGCTGGGAGTTCTTGGTTCACTGGCTGGTGGGGCAGCTGGGATAGCGAAGGCTGTGAATGATAGCAAAGCGGCGCAACGTTAACTTGAAGAAATACAACGTCATAATCGAGCTATAGAAGGCGATGGGCTCTATCTCGCTCCTTACAAGCGTGGACAATGATGTTCAACTAAGAAAAAAAAACGCCAAAACACGGTTAAAATGCCCATGGGTGTAACAACTAATGTACAATTGGAATGCTTAGCCAGGCGCATGCGGATACCATTCTTCAAAGGGTTCGTCATGCGCAATAATTTACCAGTTTATGGTGGCGTGCAACTAGATGAGAGCGGTATAGTAAATTTGGATGATGCCGATGGCCCCGGTACGCATTGGGTAGCCTATGCCAAGAGTCCAAGGGGAGTCATATAATATATTTTGATAGTTTTGGAAATCTTCGACCGCCCAAGGAGTTGGTGCGATATTTTGGACCAAATACCACAAAAATACAATACAATCGAACATCTTATCAGAATTATAATCAGAGTATTTGCGGGCAATTGTGCTTGCAATTTCTCCAAAACGTCGATGATCAATATGTATTTAAGCCGTGACATTGTGTCAATCAACTCAGTATTCGAGGGAAACATGTCACTGACGCTTACGTTGACCGGCAAGAATAGCCTTCTAACCGCAAATTATTTTCCCGCTATAGATTTCAATGATGGCTGTTATGAGCTCGGTTTGACGGATTTCGAAACTTATCACACAATACCAAATGTGAATTCATCAAACAACAAATTTTACTTTGACAATGATGACAAGGAAATGGTAATCCCTGAAGGATCGTATGAATTGAGAGCCATAAATGCGTATCTGAATCGTGCAATTTTATTCAAAGGGGTTAATAGCGGTGATGATGCTGAAAATAAAATTGTTCCTCGAAAGGTTGATAACGATGACCTCGATGAAAATGACGAATACCCAATCGTGCTACGCGCTAATCATAATACACTAAAGAGCGAAATCAAATGTGCGTACAGAATAAATTTCAGTAAACCTCACAACGTAGGACCCCTGTTGGGATTTTCATCAAATCGAATACTGCATCCCTGGAAATGGCAGGAATCTGATACACCGATAAACATAATGAATGTCAACATTATCCGCATAGAATGTAGTGTCACCACTGGTGCGTACTGCAATGGCGAGCCTGTACACACGATACATGAATTTTCGCCGAGCGTACCACCAGGATATAAGATATCGCAAACGTCTGCGCAAATCATTTATTTTCCGATCGTTGTGCGGAGCATTACGGATCTAACGATACGTATCGTGGATCAAAAGGGAAAACTACTCGATTTTCGAGGAGAAGAAATTACGGTGAGATTACACATATGAAAGCGACGCTTGTGATGCTCGTTCTGTACGACACGGAATACGCCAGAGACAATATTTCTACGCGAGATAATACGATCCCACACGATAATACTCTTGCAAGAAGACAAGCGGCATTGAGTGTTAAATTACCCGCAAAGAAGAAACTCAGTGCAGCGAATCGTGAATTTTTAGAATTTCTGGGATTTATTGTACGACATACTTGAGGCAAAAGAATGACTGACGTTTTGAATATCAGTGGGGAGCCAATCTTTGACGATCGTATCATCAAAATTGAGACTCATACGTACAATCCATATGCCAATTCAACGTTTGGACACAGTGATGAAATACGAATTCCTATACAACACCAAGACTTGTACACCCTACCATCTGAAAGTTTTCTCTACGTTGAGGGAAAGTTCACGGTGCTTAAGGGACAACACCACTGTGACGGCTTCAAAAAATCGATTTTTTGAAAACCATCTAGAAAAATCTAAAATACATTTAAGATTAAGATGCCGTTGGACCCAGGTCGAAAAAATAATTATTTTCGGAGATATTGAATATTTTGTGGAGCGGTGCAGCGCTCCGTGACGCTCAGGGTCCCGCGCAGTGCAGCCAGATCGCGCGCAAAAATTACCCCCTCCCTAGTCTCTTGCGCGCCCATCACACAATCATAGTAGCGCGTGTCCGTGAGCGAGCGACGCTCGGACGTCTCCGGAAAGAGCCGAGCGCCATCGAAGTTTCCCGACCGCGCCTTCGGTAGCTACACCGATACATGGACGCTGAGCACGTTCATGTGCGGCCAAGCCGAAACGAAGGCTTCGAGGGAAAAAGCAATCTGAGCACGACTCGCGCGTGACGTCACCCGACGGCACGAGCGCGGCTTTTAGATGATTTCAATGCTTATTTAGCTCTTGATTCTCTGCGTTATTAACGGAGACTTTGTCCTTGGAGTGCCATATTTCAGGTGTTTACATTTTATTTTTTTTAAAGGAAACGAGTAAAGCTTTTTGAGTGCGGTTTTTTTCTTGCTTTTATTCATGATATACAGAACGTTAAAAAAAATTTTGTTTGAAAAAAAAAACCAAAATCGCGGCCGTTGCAGCTCCGCGAAAACAGGTCCTCAAATCGCGGGAGGTAAACGGCTGACATCACTGCCCCCTCTTTGTTGATCTGAAACCCAAATTCAAAGCATATTATCAATCTGTGACCCTTTGGCCATGGAATGACGGATGGGTTTTTCGTTTAGTACAAATTTCGGAAAATGGCGGCAATTAAAAAAAAATCGAATTTTCGCGTTTTTTTCGCATAAAAAGATAAATAATAAATGCAAAAATGTATCCATCGAAAAAACGATCCGTCATTCCGTGAAGACATATTTTCTGAGTATGCTCTCCAAATTTCAGGTCGATATGTTCATTACAGAAAATTTTAAAAATCTTAAACTCAATAGCTATTGAGTTTAAGATTTTTCAAATTTTCTTCCAAAATAAACAAAAACTCGAAATTTACATTTCTCAGTTACATATTCCGTTGTGTGATCACGGAGAGTTCGAGAGAAACTGAGTGGTCTCTTAATTTCGTGAAGCTTATTAGAGTCTTTATTTTGCGAATCGGGGGAGAAAGATCCTTTAGGCAGTGACGTGTCAAGAGAAATAAAATTGGTGCGTCATGTTAAGAGTATTTAAAATTAAACTATAGTGTCAATAATTTTAAAATTGTTATGTCAGGTAAAGTATTGTAAAATATTTTAATAGTTATATAATAGAGTTATAGATCGAGCTTCGTTTTTGTATGTCAGTGCTAAAATTTGTGGCGTTGGAGTGTGTCTGAATTTGGATCATTTCTAGGATTAGTCTTTTTTGAGCCAATTTTCATTGTTCAAAATTTTTACATTGTCGTATTGAAAGTCATGTTTTTGTTCTATTGCATGTTGTGCTAAGGCTGTGTGTATTGTGGTGGTATGTTTTAAGCTATTTTTATGTTCTTTTATTCTGGTTTCGAGGTATCTTTTGGTTTGGCCGATGTATGTGGCATTGCAATCCTTACAATCGATTTTGTAAACTATGTTGGATTTTTGGTTGTTATTTATTTTGTCTTTGGTGGAGCCAGTAATCGATGAAATGTTGTGTTTATTGTGTGTGACTAATGTTATGTTGTATTATTGGAAAAGACGAATCGGTTGATGATGGATGTTTTTTGTGTACGGAGCATTTATTAGTCTGGAAGAATCAAAATTGTTGTTATTCTTTTTTTGATTGTTGATTGTGGAAAGCCGATGTTTTATTACTTTTTCTGTGAAAGAGATCGGATAGCAATGTTGTGTCATCGTGTTACTAATAAGTTTGAGGTTTTCTTTGTGAAATGAAGGATGATATAATTTTATTGCTCTGTCAACTAGCATGTAAATTATGGCTTTTTTTGGGACAGTGGGTGGTGTGAAAAGAAATTTATAAATCTGCCTGACCAGGTTGGTTTCCTATACCAATTTGTGATAATTGAATTTTGTTTATGGATTGAAAGTATATCAAGAAACGGGATTTTTTTATCTACTTCATTTTCTGATGTAAATTGTAATTTTGAGTTATATGAGTTAAAAATCTTTTTGGTGGATTCAATTTTGTCTGTTGGTAGAGCAATAATAATATCATCAACATACATATCTTTTATCGAAAATAATCGGTAACGAAAATTAAGATTTTTCCAGACAATTTGTTTCAAGATCAATCATGACGATGTTAGATAGTATTGGAGCCAGAGGTGAGCCCATTGGAAACCCTGAGATTTGGTGGTAAATTTTATTTTGAAATGTAAAGAAAGTTGAGAACATGATGTATTCTATGGCTTTAATTATTTCGTTTAAAGGGAATGTTTTTGAAAATAGATTTGATCTTTTTTGAAGGCTTTGAATAACAAGTTGTAATGGGATGTTGGTATAGAGAGAAACAACATCAAACGAGACCAATTTGTAGTTGAGTGGAAATGAGATGTTAGAAAGTGAATGTTTTAGGTGGAAACTATCTTTGACGTGTGAATTAGTCGCATTTATTAATTTAGAAAGTTTAGATTGTATAAATTCAGCTAGTTCATGTGTTGGACTATTTATTGATGATACTATTGGACGAAGTGGATAATTATTTTTATGATTTTTTGGCAGACAATAGAGACGAGATAGGTTGCAGTTTTCAGCTTTTAAGTATTTGTATTTTGTTTCATCAATGATTTTTAGGGTTTTACATCTGGAGAGAATACTATTAATGCCTTCTTGTAGAGTGTTGATGGGATTTCTATTTGTTAATTTGTAAGTTGAGGAATCTGAGAGTAAATTATGAGTTTTTGTAATGTAATCTGATTTGTTAAGAATGACTGTTGAATTTCCTTTGTCAGCTCGTGTAACTAAAAGTTGAGGGTTGTTTTTTAAGAATGAGGACGTGTGTTTTATAATTTGATTAGTGTTGGAAAATGATGTTGGAATATTTATTTTGTTTAAGATTTTAGTGAATCTGGTTCTAATTTCGATTTGTCTACGTTTGGTGAGTAAAACATCTAATTTAGACTCAAGTTCGGAGATTGATTTGTGGATATGTTTTTATGTTTGAGAGTTTGAGGTAAGGAAAACAAAACTTTTCACCTAGAGACGAGAATGTGGAAATGTGTAGCGGAATATCAATGTTGGAGAGATTTATTAGCCATTCTTTCGTTTTATTTAATGTGATTGTCGAATTTATATTATTCAGAGGATCAGTGGAAAGATTATCATTTGTGTCCTGTTGTCTACGAGTAAGAGTTGAGTATAAGATGTTGTGATTTTGTGTTGTTTGATTTATGTTTTGATAGTTTAGGTGATGTATATTGTTTTGGTTCAGATGTGTTTGTGAAGATATTGTTCTTAAAAATTCGTCATGATTGAAAATGTGAAGACGTATGTTCTTGGTTCGTTGAAATCTAAGGTTTTGAAGTTTTTTTTGGTGTTTTTCATATGAGAGTTTTCATATGAGAGCTATGAGAATTAATATAATAATACGAATATAAATATATTTCCGCTTACTTTTATGAATTATAATTTATTTGGCATAAGGACGGGTGTGAGTAAAGCGTAAACAATATTTTAGAAGACAAATAAGTTGTAATTTAGATTTATTATTATATTTAAATTAACGTATAAGCTAAAAAAATATGCGATCAGAGTGTGCGATGCATTTTTTGTATACATTAATAACGCAGAGAATCAAGAGCTAAATAAGCATGGAAATCATCTAAAAGCCTCGCTCGTGCCGTCGAGTGACGTCACGCGCGAGTCGTGCTCAGATTGCTATTTCCCTCGAAGCCTTCGTTTCGGCTTGGCCGCACATGAACGTGCTCAGCGTCCATGTATTGGTGTAACTGCCGAAGGCGCGGTCGGGAAGCTTCGGTGGCGCTCGGCTCTTTCCGAAGACGTCCGAGCGTCGCTCGCTCACGGACATGCGCTACTATGATTGTGTGATGGGCGCGCAAGAGACTAAAGAGGGGGTAACTTTTGCGCGCGATCTGGCTGCACTGGGCCCGCGCAGCTGCGCGCCTCAGGGTCGGCAGGTATACCGGGCCTTTCCCAGGTCCTGCGGGTCTTTCCCAGGTATTCTTTTGACTCCCTTCACAAAAACCGGCTATTGTTATAAATATAGTTTCGAAAAAAAGCCATAGGTGGCGATAATTGAAAAATTTTCAAGGCAGGTATAGGGATAGCGTCATAGCGTCAGTTTGCGAATAGAAGCGATGCTACTCGTGTCTAAACGCTCCGAATCGTTTCGTTTATAAATATCGAACGCTCAGAATTATTCTTTGCACATCGAAATGGATAATCCGAAAATGTACGCGGGGAAAAAGGGAACGAAACGGAGCTATGTGACGAGGAGTCGAACGAAAATTTCGAATCGAAAACCTCCGAACCGCTATAGCTCCGAAAATAGTTCTGCAGAGTATGTGAGCACGTCGGCGAAAAAGTTAAAATCGTCGAACGATTTAGAGGTCGGTGTTACTAACGATTTCGGTTATCGTATAGTACACCTCTTCAATGCATTGAACATTATATCGACGTTAGTGAAGTGCAAAGTGTGTGATCGCGATATAAAGTTTACTGAAAAAAGTTTGCGCGGACTCGGATTCGAAATCGAGGTCGATTGCGGCCATTGTGAAAAAGTGCAAATCAATTCGTGACCTATGACAATGCATACGAAATAAATCGTCGGATCGTATTCAGTATATGCGTCTTCTTGGCGTCGGTTTGAATGGCCTGATGAAGTTTTGTGCATTTATGGACCTACCGCGCCCCATATTTCAGTCTTTCTACGATCGAATCTTAAGGCAGGATTCTACTTTGAAACTTTGAAAAAACATTTTTTTTTTACATTTTTCGAAAGTAAATATGTTCAAGAATGTTCGGTCAAAATTTTATAAAGTTCCAAGCAGTCTAACTATCCTTTTTCGCCTTTCGAACGCACCTACCTGAGCGCGCTATTGTGACCCGCCCGGCGCGCGGCCCGGATCAGCCGTCTACCTGGCTTTGTTCGCAAAGACAGATGTTCCCCTATCGTAAACCGTTATACCTATATATGCTTATTAACCAAAGTACATACCTTTGCTTCTCTATATTACCCTTCCTTTATAATTTTCCCTTCGCTTTATAATTTCGGAGTGGAAAAGCATTCGTGATTTGGAGTTCGAACGTGAAGCATCTATCTGTTCGCAATGAATATGAAGAAAGTGTATCGTGCACAGAAAAGTTCTAGTCGTCCATCTAGAGCTAGAAAACGTTGTTTTCACGGAAACAGATTTACTGACGAAGGAAGTACGAGCAACACGAGTTCGTCAGCAGCAAAATTGAAAAAATCGAACGATCCGAGTTTTGATGTGAAAGTTGATAATACTGGTGGTTATTCTTTTATTCATTTTTTCTCCGTGTTCTCAATACTCTCACAGTGGGCTCCTGCTCTTGCTAGTGACGTACAAGAGGTGCTGAAGCCGATCTACGAAGATCTAACAAAAACGGAATTACTGGAGAGATGTTTAGGTGGAAACACTCAAAATAACAACGAATGTTTCAACTCTACAGTTTGGGCTATGGCACCGAAACATGTCTTTAATGGCAAAAAAATCGTCAAAATTGCGTGCCTCGCTGCTGCCTGCGTTTTTAATGAAGGATTCAGCCCAGTTTTAAAAATAATGGAAGTCATGGGCATTACAATCGGCCCAACCGTCATGCAGTTCGCCACTATGCGCGACCAACATCGCATCGTTCGAGCGAACCGCCGCTCGACTGAGGCTTCTAAGAATTAAAAAAAAAAGGCTAAATTGCATGAAAACACCCACCTGGAACACGTCGAAGGCATATTATATGGCCCAGGCATCGCTGATTGAGGGTAAGATAATTTTTTCTACGATTTATCACTCACCAAAACTTTAAACGCGTTTTTCTCGAAACGACATTTTCAAGTACCGTGGTCGTGATAACTCAAAAAGTACTGAACCGATCCTTATGAAAGTTGGAACACATATTCTATATGTGTGTACCAACCGACCTAACTACAATCAACTTAAAATTTTGATTAGAACTATTTTTTATTGCAAAAAAAGACCCAAAAAAAAACACATTTTTTTTCGTATTTTAGCCGCCATTTTGTTAATTTTGCACGTATATAAAATATTCTAGTTAGGTTGGTTCCTGAAGACATACTGAACATAAAACTATTTGATTTTTTTTATTCAGACCATCCGTCGGGAAGATTTCACGACCATGGCAACGGTACCTGCTTTTCGAGGCGTTGGCTTTAAACATATTTTACGTGTACAAAAAATGAATAAAATACATTAAAATTTTTTTTTATGTACTTAAAGAGTGTATTTATTGAACAGTTTAAACCCCATATCGATATCTTTAATAGTATTCTCAGAAAAAATTCACGAAAATAGCGTTTTTTTCATGGTTTCAAAGTAGAATCCTGCCTTAAATTCGATTTCGATTGCCACTAAAGCTGTGAGCACAGTAAGCAAACAAAAGGCTGCACTTGAGGAGGAAACAATTTCGTTGGAAAATGGGGTGGAGGACGGAATTATCGTTTCAGGCGACGGATCGTGGCGTGAGCGCGGTTTCAGCTCGCTTGTCGGCATAACATCGCTAAGCGGCTGGTACACTAATAAAGTGATCGACGTTATGGTGAAATCGAAATATTGCAAAGCTTGCGAGCATTGGGAAAAAAAGAAAGCACCGCGGAGTACCGGGAATGGAAAAGTACCCACGACGATGAGTGCCAGGCGAACCATAGCGGCTCCTCCGGAAAAATGGAAGTCGACTCAGCTGTCGAAATGTTTCAACGGTCTGACGAGCTCTATGGCATAAAATATAAATATCATATTGGTGACGGCGATTCTAAAACGTTTCTGGGCATATCGAATAGCGATCCATACGGCGGTTTCGAGATTAAAAAAAAAGAGGGCATCGATCATGTCCAAAAACGTATGGGGACGCGCCTCCGCGAAATCGTGAAAAAACAAAAAGGATTGTCTGGCAGAGGAAAGCTCACCGGAAAATTGATTGATGAGTTGAGCACATATTACGGCTTGGCTATTCGGAAGAACAGCGATGATGTTGAAAAAATGAGGAAGGCAATTTGGGCAACTATCAAACATAAAATATCCACAGATGGTGAGCCACAACATGACGATTGCCCAGAGGGAGCCGAGTCGTGGTGTTCGTGGCAGTGAGCGGTCGCAAGCGGTAATATTTCTGAATATCCCCATAAGCCGCCTCTTCCTGAGGAAGTATTGGAGGCAATTAGGACAGTCTTCGAAAATTTGAGCAGAGACGATTTGCTGCAGCGTTGTTTGGGCGGCTTCACGCAAAACAACAACGAAAGCTACAACAAATCAGTTTGGGTAATAGCCCCCACGTGTCAGGCCGGGAGCAAAAAAATCGTCGATATTGCAGCTGATATCGCGGTATTATTATTCAATGATGGCCTGAGAAGCCTCATGAAAGTTTTGGAGACGTTGGGGATAACTATCGGCCCAAATTATTTCAACTTTTGCGTTGAAACCGACGCAGCGCGGATCGAGCTGGCGGAGCGCTCGCTCACAGACGCTTCAAAAGAGGCGAGAAGAGCGTCTACAAGTTCGAGAAAAGATGCTAGGGACAATGATTTGCTTCTTGAAGGCCAGCTATATGGATCGCTGATTAAAGGTAAAATTTTTTTTTCCAATTTATCGCATAAATTAACGAACCTATAACTTTGAACGCGTTTTTCTCAAAACCACTTTTTTTAGTGCGGCACGCAGCATAACTCGAGCAATTTTTATCCGATCGACTTCAAATTTGGACTGCATCAATAAAACTGGATTATCTAAAGAAGTACATAGGATTTTTCCGATATCTCAATAATAAAAAAAGTTATAGCCTATTATCGACGAGAAATTTTGCTCGAAAATCGTCCTTTAATTTCAAAAGCGTGCCTATTTTTTAAAAAGCAATATTTTTTCAAATCCCTGTGTACTTCTCTTCAAAATATCATATTATTAACGAAAACACTCGGTATTTTTTTTTCAGATCGACTTTGAAGAGTTCTGCTGCGTGCCGCGAACCACTGCAGAGGCAACAGTACCTGACGCGGGAGCTTCCCCAGCGTCACCATGGGGCGTGAAAAATTTGAAATGTTTTTTTTATGTATCTTCAATAAACAACGAACAAAACAAATTTTTTTTTCGAATATCTCTTTTTTTCCCCACAAAAAAAAATTCTTGAAAAATGGCAAAAAAACAGGGGGTCACAGTGGTGTTCTGCCTTAAAAAACCTGATGATCAAGCAATAGTAGTATTGGGAAACAATTGCGTTGCATTCATGTTTGATGAAGTTCGTTATGAGCTCGATGGTGTGGAGATTGATCGCAATCGAAACGTTGGAATAACAACCACGATTAAAAACTACATCTCTCTAAGCCCTGAGAGGAGTCATACTTTGAAAAATACTGCGTGGGATGTAACACATAAGAATGGGGGAAAATACTTCAATTTTTGTGTACCTCTCAACATATTGCTAGGATTCTGTGAAGATTACCAGCGCGTTGTTATCAATGCTCGTCATGAGCTAATTCTGATACGTTCGCGCAATGATAAGAATCGCGTATTCAGTCAGCATCCATTAGTAGAGGCAGAAGTTGAATTGCTCAAGATACAATGGCGTATGCCTCACGTAATATTAAATGAGATAACTAAATTGTCATTACTTCGAACATTGGAAAGTGGGCGATACTTGAATATGAGCTTTCGCTCTTGGGATCTATACGAGTATCCACTGCTTCAAAGCACAACGAAACACTCATGGACTGTGAAAGCTGCCTCCCAGCTAGAGAAACCAAGATATGTAATATTTGCGCTGCAGACTGGCAAAAAAAATTCTATGGCAAAGTACATTACACTATTCGACGACTGCAAGCTCGCCAATGTTAAACTTTATCTCAACTCGGAATCCTATCCTTACGATGATTTGAATTTGGACTTTGACAAAAACAGATTCGCCATTTTGTTCAATATATACTATCGATTCCGTAAATCTTATTACGGCTGTAATAGTGATAATTCTTTGCTCACTATCGCAAAGTTTCAATATAACGGCCCTCTCACGGTTATCGATTGCTCGCGTCAGAACGAGTCTGTGAAAAATGCTACCGTGGACGTGCGAATAGAGTTTGAATGTAAGGAAGATTTGCCACCAAATACTACTGCCTATTGTTTGATCTTGCACGATCGCTTTGTTGAATATTGTCCATTGACAAACATGGTTCGTAAAATTGCATAGATCAGCAAGTAACCCCCGCTCGATAAATAAATAATTTAAAGACGAGTTTCTTAAATATTGACGTCAGTCATCAATTGATCTTGCTATCGACTTGATCGAGCCAATACATCTTCGTTATGTCTGTACCTTCATTTGTCGATCTACAAGGATTCATTGTTGGGAGAAACTTTGTCGTGAAGGAAGTAGCGATTCTGAGAGCGGAATGTGTGCTCTCTCATTACATTTTTGCGAGTATCATACCATGGAGACTTCTCACAAAATCTGAGAGATACGAAGCGTCATGGCTGATTCGGAATCATCTTGGTCTAAAGTGGGCCTATGGAAACGTTCCATATAGCATGGCTCAAGGTTTAATAAAGACTGCAGTTGTGGGCCCAACGGAAGACGATATTGTTACATCCTAGCGAATGTGCCTTCCCTCGGTTATTCCCAATATCCTCATTTGCCGCCATAAGCGTATTAAATGTATAAATCTAAGAATAAGACGCGTAACAACATTAAACGGAACTTGCGTACGTTCCGCGAGCATATTTTTCGTTTATTTTATGCAGTCGGTCCGCTTCGTGTTATAACCTCGCATTTCTTCAAGGCGTAAATATCGAAGTCCCAGAAAGAAATACGAGGCACCACTCGAATGATACGAGAAGACTTTGCCTCTAGCCTAAATAAGTCCCGGCCGATAATTATTTAGCATGGTGCCGACAGGAAGCGAGAACTCGCCGACGCTCGATCTCCTCGCGCACCCGATATAATCTTTACCATAACACAGATCATGCGCATGCTTAGGTCATATCCCATGCGTTTTTCGCCGAAACACGGGACAAAGGTCTCGTACCTTCCACGCGTGCAAACTCTATATAAGGAATGATCGAGATCAATTCTGCGAATCATGAATTCGCGACCAATCACGCTAAACCTTAAAGTTCCTTCTCCCACTATCGAATCCCTCCTAATTTTCATATCAAGAAAGACTTCCTTTCTGAAGTCAGTCTTCCAACAACTACCATCGACTCAAGTTCTTCTATCAAGTCTAAATCTTAGTCTCCCGACAGTCGCCATCAAATACAGATCTCAGTCTCGCGAAATCTTCAATCAAAATTAACTTCACTTCTTAATCTTGTTCTGACAGAATTCGAAGTGTAGAACCGGTATCGTAGAGTTTCGAATTTTACACATCTTCGGGTTTTGACCGAAGCGTTGTATAAAAGTTTAGTCGACTCTCGCGGCCTCGAGTCCATAAAATAGTTCAAGTGCTGTTTACTCCTCGTATATACATAAACACTCTCAGCGCCCCAAGAGTCTGGTGCTGGTGATCGCTTTCCGAACGCTAAGCGTGGCGTCCGTCAACGAAGCCCTTATCTGCGAGCGTCAACCGATATCTTTGCGAGCGAGCGTACCTACACACCGATACACTCACAAACACAGCGACCAATGTAAGCAACAAATTTCATTTTATGTTAATCCGATTGTTCCCCCGACTTCATAGTTATTTTCATTGTCATTTTTCTGTATAAGCAACTTTAATTATCCGATCACTTATTTGTAATAAACCTATAGTTAAGTTTGTACAAATTTGTCGGATTATTTCTCAATACCAAATCACTGCATGATTTCCTAATTTCAACTCATTCCAAGCACTACCCCTTTTTACCCTCATCCCGTGCTATTGCGCTTGTCGTAGGCAAAAAAGGAGGGAATCAAAAAATATATGCCCACGTCCCTTCCCGACGTGACAATATGTATCCTATCATATATTTTGACGGCCATGAAAAACGAGAATGGCTAGCTGATATATTAAATATGAAAAATGATCTAGTTATTGAAACGTTGGACGTGGACTTTGGCGATATGGATACCTTAAGTAAATTAGGCGTAAGCTATACTCTACGATGCGAAAAGCATGAAAAAAATTGTGCCTTGCAAAATGTATTTGCAATGTTTAATTGGTGGTTGAATCATAAAGATTCATGCAAATAAACGAAATGTGACATTATGTGATTTTTTAATTCTCCTCACCCCTTTCTTTGTTACATTATCTGTTATGAGATTACACAGTTGTATAAAATGTTGCTCTCAAACGTTCGAGAGACGTACGTGAGACGTTCGTAAGACGTTCGTGAGACGTTCATGAGACGTTCGGAGACGTTCGTGAGACGTTCGGAGACGTTCGAGAGACGTTCATGAGACGTTCGTGAGACGTTCAATAGATGTTCGAAGACGTTCGTGGGTTTGTTTGGGATTTCACCCAAACAAACTCAACTGCTTTAGTCGTTGAATGTCTAAAGTTAAATGTATATCTCGCTCTATCTCACAAGCATGCGATGCGATCGCTCCATCTCTCATTCCCGCTCTCTCTCTCTCTCTCTCTCATGGATACGTGTAATCCGATCGCTTCTCTCAACGACACGGGTCAAGCAATTTGGCTCTCTGGCGAGAGTCGCTAAATAATAAAATCCATGAAGTAAACAATATAAGACAAAAATAAATCAACAATAAATTTTAAATATATAAAGATCAATAATCGATGATCAATTAATCGATAATCCACCTCCCCGCGTGACGTCATACCCCGCCGCGCGTAAACCCCCCGCCCCGCACCCCCCTCAGAGGACCAGCGTTAGAACTCTTATAGCTATACTACTCGAACCGAAAGAAATTACGCGTATCCGAAACGGAAGGCTGCGATTGGTCGCGATAATATACGACGTTTTTGCGATAGATGGCGTTGGTTGTCGAGTCTTTTTCCGCTGCTCATCGTCCTATCTTATGAATCGAAATTTTCTTTTTGCTTTTCCGAAAGAACGGAAAACTACCAAACGATTCGACTGGTTTACCAAACGCTACCAAACGATTCGTAAAAAAAGTTCGATTAGTCAAAGCGGGAGGGCGGCCAACTTACGGCCCAATTTTTGATGATCGATTTTTCGAAAAACGGAGAACTATCAAACGATTTTAATAGTTTACCAAACGCTGCGGTCAGGAGGGAAAAGATCAGAGGAGCTGTTTCTCTCTTCGTCGCACACCACTTTCCCTTGCCGTCACGCACCAAGCGGCAGTAATCGGAATGAAAAACAGAGCCGCTAAGAGTGCCTACCCCACGGTCTTGCATACAGGTCTGGACACTCGTCACAAAATCAAATGGTGGGGGTAGGACGCTTATTGAAGCACTGGATTAGTTCGTAATCCCGTCACTACTCGTCTCTGCGATCTATCCGCCTACTGCGTTTTCTCAAACTTAACCTCAAAATTCCCGTGTCGGATATTGTGCTCTCATAAAAAAAGAAAAGATTTTTAATAAATTGGCAAAAATGCCAAGACGGTGCGCGGTTCCTTATTGCAATACCGGCCGTAAAGC
The DNA here is from genome assembly GCA_963210295.1 of Ophion ellenae. Taxonomy (NCBI): domain Eukaryota; kingdom Metazoa; phylum Arthropoda; class Insecta; order Hymenoptera; family Ichneumonidae; genus Ophion; species Ophion ellenae. Next base: position 13,873,535 of record OY723395.1, read on the forward strand.
CGATAATGCAAAGGTGTCGTTTTTCCGGATGCCTAATGACAATGTTTTGCGCGAGAAGTGGGAACACGCAATTCCAGGTGTCATAAAGTTGGAACGGTCGCAAGTGATATGTGAAAAACATTTCAGCGAAAGTGACATAGCTCATGAATGGATAAAGCGCGATTCAAATGGGCAGATCATTGCACGAGTAAGTTATGAAAAAAAAAGATTATTCATATTTTATCGTAAATAATGTATTTTTTATGTATAGGTAACGTACAAGCGTGCACGTCTCAACGATTTCGCTGTACCGTCAAAATTCGACCGTGATTCAGTGGAAAAAGAAAATGTGATTTCCTCGCACGAATACAGCAGATCCACTAGACAAGGAAATTTTCCACTAACTTGTTCCAAGGCTCTTCCGCTAACAGAACGAAGTGCCAACCTGTCAAGTGGAGATCAACCCGGGACCTCTGTTGAGTCTGCTACATTCATGAAACCGTCAGTGCAAGTCCTTAGCACTTTGTTCGAGGAGTTTCCTGAAACCAAAAGTAATTTTCATAATAAAATAATATTATGCAAAAATGTAAAATTAAATGTGAATTGAAATATAAATGTTTTTTATTCTGTTTGAATTACAGATATCTCATCGTATGTAGCTTCGCCAGATGTAAATGATGGAACGCTGCCCTCGCTGAAGAACGCTGATTCTTCAGAAGCAGCTTTATCAGCTTCTCAGATGCCTTTCAAGGTGCTTTCACCCGTTGGCATCAGCGAACGTGAGTATTAGAATATTCTCCTGTTCGTAACAGAAAATTGATAATAAGTACAACTGATAAAATTCAGTCACATCGGAAATCCAAAAAAGCATACCATTTCATATAAATAATATCTAATTTAATTGTTTCAGGAATTTGGCAAGATGGTGCGAGTAGTTGTATCGATCGAACGGTCCAATTACTGGAGTCGTGGAGTATCGCCGAGGTATCGACTCCAAAGGGGAAATGCATAATCTCCTCATACGCTGTAACGAAGCTCGAGAATGACGTGCATTGTCCTTTGACGGAGAGGTACGTCACTCTCGACGCCAACCGAAGCCTCAACTACTTTATTTATGGACGTCACGTCAAACATCACGTCTTCAATTTCGATCCGTCTTTAAAAACGATCGAAATGCTTCCGGAAATATTGACGAGGTTCAGGATGGCAACCATTTGCAACGGTTTGGGCGACATCAGCATTCATTTCATGCCTATCGGTGCGTCGTATTCCGACTGCATGGGAAAATGGCGAAGTGAAGGCTGTCGTCTTGTATGCAAGAAAACGAGGTGTGATGCTTGCGCGAAAATGAGGAAACTCGCATTACAACAGAGAATACGGCAACAAAATCGTCTGACGATGCAACGGATTCGTAATGTCTCTAATCCCCACGATCGAGTAAAGCTAATTGCAATGCGGATTAGAAACAGGCGTGAAAAACGGCAAAAACTCCAAGCCAAGAGACGCGTGGACCAACTTATGTCGTCGCTGAAAGAGCAAGCAGCACAAATAACTGCTATGAAAACTACAACTTTGGATGCGAAATGTGCCGAATTGAACGTACCAACGTTTATTATATCAGGTTGCGTATGAGGCAAAACGCTCATCAGGAAAACCTTAAATTGAAAAAACAATTTGTTGTAAAAAAAAAGCTATCGAAATTGACGAATCAATAATCATTAAAGCGTTTTTATTGCAAAATGAAATATCTCAGCTGATTCTTTTTACCCTTCTACGCATTCCAGTCATACATACAAATTCCTCGTTTTTTAGATTCAGAAGACCTACAAAACAATCAACATCATCGAACCGTCTACAGTTTCTCGTACTTACCCTTTTCTAACAAACCTTGAACATGTGCAAGAAAATGAAATAAAATAATACTAAGAAGAAAAAAGCGTGCACATTTTATTCCTTATTTCAACTTAGGTTCATTTAAAAACCCTCGAACCTCTGCTAAAAAAAAGAAAAATTACGAATAAACTTACATATTAATTTTTATTATTTAAAATTAGCAATACGCTTACATATTTATTTTCATTACACCTGTTTCAACAACTGACATACTTAACGACCGTATTCATATATTTTAAAAAAACGACAAGTGAATTTGAACTCAAAATGCGACGGTAATACGCCAAGAACTTTGCCACTGATATCTCGTTCAAATAACTCAAAATCGCTCATGTTTTTCGCACCCGCTTGCGGGGAGACGGTTGGAGTCAGAGGTTTTGTAAAATAAGCATTTGCGTTTTGCCGCGTGTTATAATAGTCAACAATAATATTAAAAACGAGTAATATACATTGAGGTGAGACAGAGATTGAAAAGCTAGCGCTGTCTCTATCTCACTTCCCCCACCCATCGCCGTCGCGCCGGAGTTTAGATTGCAGCGATCACAGTGGGCAATAGATGAACTACACGTCTGGCATCCATAAGCGAACTACCCACACGACGGGAGTTTCCAGACCTGTATGTAAGACCGTGGCCTACCCCCACTACCGCCGTTGCCGGACCTGTATGTAAACCGTGGTTTCCACTCTATGAGTCGGGCTGACGCAGTTGAAGAGTAGGGTTCTACAATTGGACATGTTTCTGGATTACCACTGTGTGCACAGCGCCACGCAGACGCATGACGGAAATTCCGGCCATCAAACTTTTCTCAATTCCATCACTGTCTTCAGGCGAATTCCTACCGTAGGTTCCCGTAGTTTCAGACAAAAACACTTGCCTATCTTGAGTACTTTGTGACTGTAAGCTGTATGGAAATTGTATGGAGTGCTGAACATTATTTTTTTAAATTTGGTAAATCGGTGACAAATTTGAGAGTGCGGTGGACCAAGTATTAACAATTAATAATGATTCAACGGAGGGACGAGACTTTATGGTCGAATGTCGTATCTCATGTAGTGACCAATACCGTATCTCATCCGATCGAGTATGCCAAAGTTTTAATACAGGTGAGAATATTCATTTAATTTTCAATTTTTCAATCTACCCGGCTTCCGCGAATATTATCTCGTTCGTACGAAAATCTTCAACGTTCTCAAATATAAATTCAAGATTGGATATGAGCCCCTGCCGCCAAAGCCAACCACAACACTTTTTGGCTCTCCTGCACTGGGCCTGCCAAATATTTTTCAGTACGGTATGTTTCTGATCTGATAAAAAATCGATACGCATTCATCGAGGAGGAGATACATCATTTTTTTCTTTTATGCGCCCCCTTTCTGATTTTTTCCTCTACACATTTTCAGTCAGGTACATAAGGCGCGTGGACGGCTTCGTCGGCTGTTATCGCGGCTTTGTGCCGAAGCTCTGCGCCTACACCGTCAGCACGGTAGTTTTCGAGAAAACCTCGGACTCTCTTGTGTTCGAAGATGAACCTGACCAGCGCATAGATGAGGAAGAATTGTCGGAGCAGGATAGGTATTCATCTAGGCCTGCTGTTCCTAATAATTGCACCCTTCGCCGTTCTGCAAAGTAATTGCGAAGCGGGCACACTCAGACGCCGACCCATTTTATCCGCAGGAACAAGAGGTGCGTCTATGAAATTTTGAGAGAAGTCGCAAGCAGGGTAGCCGCGATAATCGTTTCGCACCCGCTGGACGTAATAGCCTTCAGAGCGATGGCCCAGTTTGTCGGCCGGGAAACCAAATACAAGTAGGTCGTTAGCTGGAGGTGTAGCACTCAGAGCGTTGGAGCGTTTATATTGAAATGTATTAATTTTGCACAGCGGATTGTTTCGTTCCATAATTGAGGTGTACAGAGAAAGTGGTATCACGGGATATTACGCGGGTATCGTACCTAGGCTATTGGCGAATGTGGCTACCATCGTCATGGTTGGTGCGTCGACGTACGCGATAAACAAGTACATCATTCGAGATCGCGAGATTAACGTTTTCACAGGATCGATAATGACGGTGAGTGTACACGGTCGTATCTGTGTCTCCTTATCATTTGGATTCTATCGATCTTATTGTCTTTACTTTTACTTGTCAAATAAGAGAGGGAGAAGTTAATTCTCCTTACATTTCAGTTCCTCTGTACCACACTCACGTACCCGTTTTACGTCGTCTCTCACTGTATGGTGGTGAACAATTGCGGGTGAGTGAATGCGCCGTAACATTCGCCGTCTCGTTGCATACGCCCGAGTAATTTCAACGAAGCGTTTTTTTTGCCAGGCTCGTCGCCGGTCTTCCTCCTCACATGCCGATTTACGAGAATTGGTTGGATTGTTGGTCCCACCTGTCGTCGATAAATCAATTGAAGCGAGGAAGCAACATGATTTGGCGCTATTACACGGGTCCTATCAACACCGGACGCAATTGGAGGCCAATTTCTTTAAGCAAATCCAAGCTCAAAAGTTTGGAGTAAAAGCACGACAGAAGTATATGGGAGGAAGAGAAAAAAAAACGGTGGAGATGATTGTGAAGAAACTTCAGTCTACGGTACAACTCGATAGGAATGTAATTCGCCGTGGAGAGTACAAAGGGCTCCTTCCGGCTCGTGGTGTTTCAAGTCTGATGAAAAAAAAAGCAAGCGAACTTGCGTGTAATAAAAATATGCGTCTATCAATTATTGTTGTGTAAAAATATATTAAGATTTATCGCTGTTCATTGAATCTCCGAAGATTCTAGTTTTTTTCGGTCCGTCCGTATTTATCTACAAGCTTATTGAGTAGAGCTTTTTTTTACCGACTGTTGGTAATGGTAAGACAATGGGTAAACGTAGCCCGTGCGCAACTGCTGCTCAATTCTGACCGTATACTAGCTATCGCTCTTATCGCCTCTGTTGCAAACCGTACGACGCAGAGTGACTCATCAATAAGACGCCGGTTGTTTTTCATACGTTCGAGCTTTGCTTTGCCGTACGCCATTTACAAGTAATCCCGGCAAATTGTTAGATTGAATTAAAGCTCGGAAACGTTTTAGTTTGCCGTTCGGTAACTGTGAGACTGAATAAAGAACGAAAATGGCTTGGATACCCCTAGAATCGAATCCAGAAGTAAGTTAAAATTATCACCAACGAAAAGATACATTGCGAATTGTATCCGTTGATATTCGGTGAAATAATAAACGCAATTTTTTTTTTCAGGTGATGACAAAGGTGAGGATCACAGAGCTCATTTCAATCTTGTACTCGCTCGTTTGCGGCTGCTGCTGATAAAAGAAAATCTGACAACGTCGTCCCTGCAAAATCCTGCAATTAATTTCGTTTCTTTTTTTCGAAGTTTGCATGTCAACTTGGTGTACCGAACAAATGGGGCTTTGTCGACGTGTACGGTACAGATCCTCCGCTTCTGGCTATGGTGCCGAAGCCGGTACTGGCTCTTATCCTTCTCTATCCTTTGTCCAGCAAGGTATCGTTCACTGTGCACAAAAATGTACGAAATATGATTTTTGCCTACGAGGATCTCTTGCCGATTGTTCAGGCCCTGTTTTGTCTGTCAGATCACTGATTACGACGCGGAGGAGGCTAAGAAAATTGAGGAATCCGGTCAGGAAGTATCAGCCTCAGTGTATCATCTGAAGCAGTGTGTTTCCAATGCTTGTGGCACCATCGCGCTCATTCACGCTATTGCAAACAATACTGATCAGTAGGTGCTTTGATAATATATCCTTGCACATTATTGTCTGACTTTTTATCCTGGCGATAATACATTCTTTTTTAATGTCACAAGGATCCACCTGGAGGATGGATTCCTCAAGAAATTTATCAAAGACAGTATAGATCTTTCGTTCGAAGAGCGTGGCGAGCTTCTCATCCAGAGGGAACAGGGCATAGGCGATACTCATGAAAAAATGGCCCAGGAGGGTCAGACAAAGGTGAAATTCGAATTTATACATCGTTACCGTGACACGAGCTTGAAATGAAAGTTGTAAAACGGCCGACACTGTGGTACGTTTGCAGGCGCCTGCTGACGACGAGCCGGTTTTCCATCATTTTGTGGCCTTTGTGCACAAAGAGGGATCGTTGTACGAACTGGGTAAATATATGCTTGACCCAATACTTATATATTTATTTATTATTGCATCATTATTATTCTTCGTCTCAAAACAAATAACTTCTGTAGGCATTTATTTAATTTAAATTTCTAATTGAAATATTGATGCAACGATTTGAATCTTGCGGCATCAAAAGAAATGAATGCAATGAAATCTTGAGCGATGGAATGAAAGTGTATATATTTAACACGTTCGTTGATGCGTCACCCATATCTGCGTGAAGGGTCCGTAAAGGCCCCATCGCCCATATCTGGGTAACGTTCTTACTCGTCAAGTTAAGATGGATTTTATAAACAATTTATAAAAAAAAATTTTAGCACGAGAATTTAATCGAACAAGCACCGACAAATATAAAATATTCAAAATATACACACTATATTCTAATATACATCAATTTACATTTGAAATAAAATATAAGATATTATGTAACATGGTGTTCATTAAAACAATCCAAACGCATTTTTGGTGATTTTGGACAATTGGGACAATATGTCGTAGCAACGAACATTCGAGCATCGACTACGAAACACGTCCCTAACCAAATTGCATCAGCTTATCTGTTCACACTCTTGCGTTCCAACTATCAAAATTGGGCCTCGCAAGAAACTCGAACCATTCACTCTAGGCAACGCACGTGTTAATTGAGATAAACTAAAACTTGAGAACATGTGGATTAATTGTAACACCGTCTTTAACCGCATGTAAAGTTGTATTCCAAAAAGGCTTTGCGTTCCATATCATGCTATTTAAATTAAACAGGTAGAAGTGTTTCGACGTTTATTAAGCTTTTAGCATATTGGATTGATAATACTTTAACGCATTTCATCTTGCTCTTCCGATAAGTATGTCGCCAACGAAAACGACACGGGTACTGTAGTGTACTGATCTCTTGCAGACGGTCGAAAACCAGTCCCCATAAATTACGGAAAATCGTCGAAGGGAACTTTGCTCGAAGACGCAGCCGAAGTTTGTAAAGCATACATGTCACGTGATCCGTCTGAAGTGCGTTTCACGATGGTGGCTCTGGTGCAAATGGAGTGAAACATTGCGACCAAAGAAAAGAAAAAAATTTATATACTCAATGATATCTAATGCGGCTTCCGGGGAACGACCGGTTTGTATGTTCAAAGCTCTTTTTGTATCTCTTTGTGATCTTGATGGCTTTATCGCTCCAAGGGAGAATGTGCGTCACGATGAAAAAAAAGAAAAAAGAAATTGCCTATTTCATCGCGATATATCTCGCTTGAATAATGAACCGCCCAGAAGCAGCGCTTGTTAATGTGCTCCCGCACATGCTGATGTGAGACCTAAATGTAATATCATATTCGGCAAATAATACATCGCCTACGAGAATTAATCGAGACTCCCCGTCAGCGTCCTCGTCGTCAAAAATGATTTTTCAACGATGCGCTCGCGTGTACCGTTGTGTACCCTGGTACCGTTGCCAGCGCAAGAGTCGCCTTGCCTCTCATTTCGAGCATCGTGAATTTAATAATTTTTCACATAGTTTGAAAAAGCGCGATTGAGAAAATAAGTATTACGCCTTGCGAAACTCTGATTGGGACGAGAATTCCTCAAAATAAAGTTAGAATCTTAACGATTTTACTCCGTAAAGTGGCGTCTCGTTTTCTAATCTTATTACGATCTTAAAAGGAATACCTTCGCCACGAATCGATCAAACAGAATTTAAGCTTTATTGATACTCCTCTGTTTCCAGCTGTTTTATTTCAGGATTTTGCACGTTTGGACGGGTAGTATTTTCTTAGAACACGTGTAGTATCGTGGAAATACAAAGGCCTAGAAAAAAGAAGTTAACCACGTTCCTTTTATTCGTGGCTCGGTGGCGACAAATTCGAAGAGAAAATATTAGTTACAATACTCTGCGGAATTTCGCAGAGTGAAAGTTGAATAAAAAAATTATCGTGATTACCAATATCGTAACTAGCTTAGAATTAAAACTTAAAGAAAACGAGGATAAAAAACATTCTATTCCGGATAATAATTTTTATATATAAATATAAGTATTCCATGATAGAGTACATGTATTTTTTATGTTCACCGTTATACAACTTAATCGTAAACACATCAGCGATATCTTACAAATACAAATTATTATTGTATATTGATTTTTCTTTTTTTTTGCGAACAAGAAGGATTCGAACGTTATCCTAGAAAATAAAGAAAATCCCTCTTGTCGCGTTCGACCTATCTACTAATCAGAGAATTAGCCGGATTTCTGTACGTACGTTGTAAGAACGTATTTTTCGTTTCGTTTAATTTTATCTCGCTGAATACAAGCTTTCGGAGTATCGCGTGGTGACGTTTGTTTTGTTGTATTTTTCGAAAATTTAAAAACCACCGCGGGTCATACGTCAAACAACAGCATGCTTTACACGTGCTTGAATTCAATGATTTGTACTCGATTAGCCGTCCTCTCGTCGCGCTCGATGATATTCTCTTCGAAAACACATACACACACACACACACACGCACGCAAGCACTCACACGCACACATATATTTTCACGAGACTAAGGTAATGAAGAGGCATTGTTTAATTTGGTGCTCGAGAGTGCATGAGGTTAACCGTTTCGCGGGCAATACGGTGTAGGGACGGAGCTGATTTAAACAAAAAAGAAGAAAAGGCACCCATACGAATTCCTTCTGCAACTCGTCGTTTTTTCTTTCTTCTTTTATAAGTACGCGGAATACATTAGAGAGTACAATAAATATCGTAGATTAGAAGATATTCTCGAGTCTAAACTTTGCGTTTTCTATTTTTTTTTTCTTTAAATCTCTTTCCTATCTTGACACTCGGCCAAAGGCACTTCTCCGTAAGGCTTATCTCCGATTGAAAAGGTCGCTCTTCTCAAGTATACACGCGCGATTTATTAAAACAAATACGTATTAAGGAGACTATATATCTTTAGCCGTAAATATATCTTTGAACATCTGCTCCGACTAGGACAGTTAAATTTCACGCTTAAGTGTTAAAACAATTTTACTTTTTGTTTGTTTGTTTTTTCTTCAAGTATATCTTTTCATTTGTGGATTCGTTTACCCAGTAGCACGCCGCAAGGATTTCATTGATTCGTGTCCCAGGCTCGCGTGACGTGACACATTGACCCTAGGAGTACACTCTTGGGCCTCACAGACCCGACCAAAAAGGGCAAAACTCGTGTTTTTCCTATTTCGCGAAACTTTTTCATCTGCCCAAACAGCTTTCTCGGACAAAATATGAACCAAACACACAGATTTTCTCTTCACAGGTGCTTTCCTAACAGTTTGCTCTTTCATTTTAAAAAATTATCTGCTGGACGTAATTTTAAGCAAACGACATTATTCGAAAGTTGGCCGGGTCTCACAGACCCAGGGTGTATAACTATGTAGCGAAAAATATGAGTGTACTCCTAGGGTTAATCTTTTGTCATTTCTATTTTCCTATCGCTCCTCGGTCGCGACTGCAACGTGCGACAGTGTCGCGCAACATTCGGCGTTACAAGTCTTTGGATATACATATCTGAAACTATACGCTTAAAGCTAGTATCCGATGAAAAGGGGCCAGCTCGTTTTATACTGCTCTACGAATCGAGTTCGATTACCATTTTTCTCATCGTACACGTACGTACACATATATTCGCTACTAAATACACGTATATATATATTTTTTTTACATATCTATATTGCAGATCTACCGGGGCGATCTCTTACCCGAAGAGCGGACGTTGAGGACTCTCGTCCTCAACGATTATCAGCCGACTGGGTCGTGAACGAGGCACCCGCGAAAGTTACAGCGCCCTTCTCCCCTTACAATTCTTCCTTTACGTGCGCAATACGAGAAGACAGGGGAAGTATTTCGTTTCCGTTCACATTTACTCTTTTCTGCCTTTTTCGTTAGCTCGACGGGAAGTCGGACAAGAAGCAGCATTTGAGAGCCCCGTGCTTTTTTTTCCTACATCTCGCGGCGACGCGAGCTTCCTTTTCCCTCGATCGGTAATCCCCTCGGTCGCACGCGCCAGTCTCATTTAGCGTGCTGCTTCGGTAGATGTCGCTTCATGTGTAACGCGAGATGATCGCTTCGCGCGAACGAGCGCTCGCATACCGCGCACTTGAAGGGCTTCGCACCCGTGTGCTTGCGATAGTGTCTCGTGAGCTCGTCGCTCCGAGCGAATCTCCACTCGCACTCCGGCCACTGGCACTGGTACGGTTTTTCACCTGAGAACATATGAGAAGAAATTATATAAAAAACATGAAGGGGGGTTGGAGAAATGAAACAAATGTCAAGTTTATGATTGAGGCGGCCTGGTGATCGTGTTTCTACTTTTCGCAGCTCTACATTCTCACGATAAAAGTGTACACATATCTTTTTTCGCTCCAAGATAATTACTTCGCGATAAAAGAATGATATGCAGTAGTTGAACGAGCGAAAGTGTGTACTGTATTTATATATGTGTGTGTAGATAGGACGGAGAGGGGGAAGAATGAAGACAAGAGAGAGAGAGAGAGAGAGATTGGAAGTGTGGTCCGAACAGGAATGTTGCTTGCCTCGCGTACACACCGCGACTCTTATGGGTTCATACATATATACGTATAATGGAGTCTATCATTGTAGTTGTGATGCCGGTTATGTTACAGGCGTCAAGAGGGCTCGTGCCGCCACCAAAGAATCCTCCTTTTCACCCTCTCGTGTCGATGTTCGTTCGTTCCTGTCCAGTTTTACCATTGTACATATACACGCACCCGACAATATATACATCTATGTACAGTGCAGTAAGAACGCTACACGTCTTGCGAGAAAGAGAGAAAATGAGATGAAGATGCTGGATAGAATTTTCTCTCGTTCATTCAAGACGATTCGGAGCCACGTGCCCGAGGCTCTCAACCAGTCTCCTTCGTCTCTCCTTCGTGTGCCTACGTGTGTGTCCGTTCAAGAGCTCTCTTCTGGCTCTCGTATGTGTACGTATATGCTCTTTGATAACTATGCTAGCCCTCTGTTGCTTTCTGTACCAACACACACGTATAATCGTGAATACCCTGTCGTCTGTCGATCCATTCGGTCATTATTGAAGGCTGGTAATCATTTGACGATTGTGGGCTATCTAAACGATCTAGTAGCACGGGCATGAATATAGAGATATTACATAACTAATGTGAGAAGACTGATGAAAGTCATTAACGATTGCGTACACTTTCTTCATTGATCCTGCGTGCAATTTATTATTTATTTCACGGTTGTTTGAATAACTAGGTTGTTAAAAAAACGTTCGATTTTTTCTTCGATGATTGTGCTTTTGTGATAATAAAACAGAATGGCAAATATATTTACTAAATAATAATTCTAGAGATAATTATTAATTAGTTTTATATAGCCAAAATGCAAATCGTAGATGCGTACGCGAAACGCCGTGTGAGTAGCGCTGACGACTGTGACGTCACGATGTTACAAGTTATAGAATTGTAGACTATACGGCTTACGCGTCAGTGCAAATAAATGTGACACTTGGTGAGATTTTGCATGCGAAAACATCTCAAAAACTCTTGAACAGTCAAAAGCCAATGTAATTCTCCTGCATCGATGTGTGAAAGTGGGCTTGTGAAGGGAAATTCGAGTAATTTGCCGATCACATACATTTTTATGGTGACCGAGTTTCTGAGCGATGGTTCTCGATTTAAGGAGGTTCGAACATAAGCCACAATCCAAGGTTAAAAAAAAATATATTTGTTATTGTCTCGATTATACTGAGTCTTAAGAATTTTGACAAATTTTCGCACCACAAAACATCAGAGATAAAAAATAGTTTAATGTGTGTAATTTTAGGTGCGTTTAGACGCTGAAATGTATTTTTTTGGCTATTTAGCACCAAGATACACCATTTCTAAGAAATAATTAACGCAAATCAGACCTTTGTAAATATTTAGAAGAAAAAACCATCTTGCCCATCGTAAACCATATATATTCGATATTGAACCATCAAGGTTTGATAAAACATTACGAAACTTGATTGGCGAATGAAGAGCATTGCTGCCAACGTCAATGTCCGCAACGTTTCCGTATTTCGGTAACACTTAATATTAATTAATGGTAATAATAAATAATGTCGTGACGGAAATATAAATATGAATGACTGAAAATTTCATTTTGCGTTGTGTAAAACATTCACTGGCCCAGCTTTTTCATAATAATAATCGATAATGTTTTACTTTTTTAAATTTTGAGGAAAATTAACATCTACAAAATACCTCGTATGCAATTTTTTGAGGTTCAATTTTGAAAATTTCATAAGCCGCCATTTGATTCAACTGGACGGTTCCAACTGCCTTAACGCTGCAGAAATTTGTAGGGCCTAAGCTTCATTGTAAGTTTAACTTGCTACGAACTACTTTTCGTGGTATTCAAACAAAGAGGAACAAAAAAGTTATATACAATTTTATCTTTGCCATTTTTGACAGAATACTAGTACTACGCGAGTTGTTCGTATAACATTGTGACTTCACAGCACGCTCGGGTAACTTTGGAAACGCTCGGTGCGTTCTTGCCGAGCCGAATATAATCCAAAAATTCAAAGTGCTATAGTTTCGTTTATTATTGTTTGAAAACAATAAAAAATACTTTTGTTGTGAAAATCGCAGATCTTTGCAATGAAAACAAAATTTATTAACCTTATTTGATATGTGATATTATTATTCGGGTTGGAAACTCTACATGTAACTGCGAAGTATCTTCGTCCCCGACGAAAAGTCTTTCGAGTCCTTTAAACGCATACTCGTCCAACAGCAGTGCAGAAAACAATGCGGAACTGCCGTTGGATCTTTAAGATCTCGGAGCTTTCTTTTACGTACTGTTAAACAGAAATATATGTGTGTGTGTGTGCGCGCGTGTGCAGCATGTACGAGGTTCTGGTCGTCCAGCTATCTGCAAAGACGGTAATTCCTCGCGTTTATCAGGGTTTAATTTAATGGCTCGCGATATGGCATTAACGAATTCGAGGCGAGGTCATGGATCGACGCGCCACACAAATATGTATAGAGATATACCGTACCGCTATCCTCCGGGATAACCGATTCGAAAGTGGCACATTATACTCCGGAGAGACGGAGAACGAGAGAGGCGTAGGGAGAAAGAGAGAAGTGATGATTCCCGAGCAAGCTACCTTGCATTCCGCGCTAAGACTGGCCAGATGAGTGGCCGGGAGAAGGCGAGAACGTTTACAAATGTATTTGCACTCTTCCAAGCGGTATTCAGCGTAAAGGCAGCCTCCCCGTTAATGAAACGCGGACTCGCGGTTTCCACAAGAGTTATAGATTTTGCGTTAAGGTGAAGTAGAAGATGTACCACGTGACATATGAGTGCGAGAGAGATAGCTGAAGTTTTCGAACAGAGATTTTTCAGAGATGAATAATATTTAGGGCAAAAGGAAATCATTAAGCTTTGCGTCAGGGAATCCGCACGGGCCGAATGCTTTGTTTTTCCTAAAAAATTCAACCATCCATGAGAAAAAAGGGTTGGAAAATTTATGAGGTTATGTTGACCTTCTACATGCCCTTAAGGGGTTACGCCCACTTGCGATTTTGAAAAAATCGATTTTTTTTATTGCATTTTTTTGAAGTATAAGTATCTGAGAATATGTCCTGAAAATTTCACGTCGATCCGAACAAAATTGACTGAGATATGAGCGTTGAAAGAGAAGAATCCGCGTTGAAAGAGCCTTGAAAGAGAAACTTTAAACGCGTTTTTCTCAAAATGACATTTCTGAAGACGGTGACCAAGATTACTCGAATACTAATGAACCGATCTTCTTGAAATTTTGCAGGCTTATTTAATACATAAAAATGTAGTCTTTAATCGTTCGATTTTTTTTCTCGAAAAAAATGGCCGTTTTATAGCCAAAAAACGGCTGTTTTTTTTCGTTAAAATCGAACCATTAACTTTGACCGTCCGCCATTTTGTGAAAAATGAATATTTTTTAAAATCCTTCGATTAATGACTAGTTTATACTTATATTTGACTAAATCCATCCGCATTTTTTTCTTCAAATGATCCACTTCGTCGCAATGTTGGTCACCGCAAACCGTGTATATAAAAACATTATTTCATTGACGGCCATTTGCCACTAAACAATGTAATATTTTTCAATAAAAAAATTACTGAAAGTTCTTCAAGATGTGTTCTTTAAGATGGTATATTGATCGATTAAAAAAGTTTTGTAGTTTTCTTTAAAAAAATTCACGAAAAAGGTCTTTTTTGCGCTACAAGTGGGGGTAACGCCTTAACAGAGCACATTTTTTTTCCCTCGTGTCGACATTACGAACTTTGAGCTGTATATGAATTTTGTGCTATACAGGTATATCATCGTAAAGGATGAATGATAATGTTCAACACAAGACGGAGCCGCGGTTAGATATTTACGCAAAAGAATAAATAGTTAACGGACAAAAAATAATTGACGTCCAGTAATAAATAATAATAATCAACATAAAATAATAGATAATAATAATTGACGTAAAATACCTATGGAGATTTTACCTGTGTGTATCCGCTGATGAGCTTTGAGGTGGGAGCTCTTCGTGTAGACTTTTGTACAACCTGAAAGAAGAAGAAAGCAGCTATTAATCGACCGCATAAACGTATCCGTTGGACGTTTTCTCATTTCGATAAAACAGGAGTATCCTGGTGTAGTAGAAGTAAAAGACTCACCTATGAAGTCACAGTGATGAACCCGTCGTTTCTCGAGCTCGGGATTGTTCCGCCGATTGAATTTGGTGATGGTGCCCGGTTGTATTCTGTGTTGTGGATTGATCAGCTGTGGCTGGGGATAGGGCGGGGGCGGTGTTCTTCTCGGTGGGCCTCCGAGAGGCGAGCCGGGATCGGAGATCGGTGGTGTGAGCGGCGAGACGTACATCAGTCTCGTCATCGAACCGTAAATCGGCGAGTTGCCATTCGCCCCGGTCTGATGACTCGAATGGTGATTTATCGTAGTATCGTTATTATTGTTGTTGTTGTTACTCGTATTATTATTATTGTTATTGTTGAATGATTTGGGGTGGTTGTTCCTGGAATGATGGACGATCGAATGTTGCTCGTTGGCGTGTCGATTGGGGTAAGGGGCCAGGCCGTTGACGCTCGCTCTGCCCTCGAGGAGGTGAAGCGTCGGCGCGGGTGGCAGAGGTTCGCTCTTGATGTCGACGGGGGAGAGTACCGGCGACGTTGGATCCTCCGTCTCCATTTTAACGTGGGACGACTGCGAGCCCAACATATCGGCGTTCGCCGGGTCGAGCTTTTGTATACTCGAGGTTATGTCCTCCCAGAGCGGTGGCCTGAGAAAGACGTCGTCGTCGTTGCCCGCTGGTTGACTCCTCGACGAGACGAAGCTCGCCTGCGGTCGGCACGCCGGTCCGCCGCCCTCGAAAAAGTCCTCCATGTGTTGCTGCATCGCGCTGCTCGCATCTTCCCTCATCGTTGCTTTCTCCGGCTCGTCATCCTCGAGCTTCTGCAGTCGCTCGAGGTCCTGGCGACACAGCAGCGTGTCCAGGTCCGATGTCTGCCGGGACCGAAAACAGAGCACGACATTTGAGCAACTTTGCGAAGAAAGCTTTTGAAAAATTGATCTTTTTGTAAATCTGCCGATTGGATCGGTTTGGGATCGCCAAGGATTTATTTAGATCGCAGACGGGGGCGCGGAGGTTTTCGTGTATACACGAGAGCCACGGAGGAAGACGATGGAAAGAGGGTTACACGTATACGGTAGAGGTCGTCTGTACGTATAGTCGGGCAATCCGCAGAGTCATTCCTCGCATGATTTGTACACGCGCAACGCCCCCCGCGTGTTCATACGCGCCACAAAATCCTTTCTTTCTCGCTCTCTCTCTTTCTCTGTCCCTCTCTCTTTCTCTCTTCAGTTTTCTCTCGTGTATACTTGATCGTTCATATACAAGCGGGCAACAACAGAAATCCTCGCATAATATTTCGATGGTTTTTTTTTAATGGACGCGCCGCGGTGAATCGCTCCGAAAGAAACACACAACGCCCCTTCAACGAGGAGAGAAACGTTTTGTACGCGCCACGTCTAGATATATACGTAT
Organism: Ophion ellenae; assembly: GCA_963210295.1. Lineage (NCBI taxonomy): Eukaryota > Metazoa > Arthropoda > Insecta > Hymenoptera > Ichneumonidae > Ophion > Ophion ellenae. The sequence goes on from OY723395.1 coordinate 13,889,637, forward strand.
ACACCTATACATTAATGTATACATGTAATATTGATGAATGATATTTTCTTCGACATCCCGACGAAACAATATTATTCATACTCTCGTATATAGGCATAGGTTTATCCGTATATATATATATATATATATATATATATATATATAAATATATATAATAATTGTATATTTATGTACAGTTTTATTAATATCAATGTGTACATGTAGAATGTACGTATGAGGTTGCATAGATTTACGTGTGCGCATATCCTTCGTCGTTGAGGGTACATGCATGGGTCCTTTTTTCGTTTAAATTTTAATTCACTGGATCGTAGGCGTGTGAGACTGGTAGGGAGGATACGCGGTGAAGAGAGAACATCGACTAGGATAGAAGAAGCAGCACCCTTTAAAATTCTCGTGAGGTTTGACAAACGTGATGTCGTCCTCGACAATTATTCGGTGAATTTATCGGATCGATTTTTCTTGTTGCTCGAACGTTATTGGATATACGCGTGGAGAAAGTGTCGTAGGGATACAATTGGATTCCCATACTTGTCCCTACTCCCCGACAGGAATCCAATGAACCGTCGGATTGGATCCCTATGCTAAAACGTCACGTTTGCTCATTGGATTCTGATCGCGATTCCCCATTGGAATCCAAATTTAATTCGAAAGGATTTCTACATTATCGTACAGAACCCGGAACGATTCTTCATGGATCCAATCGGACTTTGTACGTTGAATATTCCAAATAAAATATGTAGATTTTTCCCTGCACTTCAGATGCATATCGCAAATATTGATTCGTTGTGTTAAGGCGAGATATACATTTACAACGATCAAAAAATCGATTTCTTTTTTTTTTCGTTAAACGATAGAACTATATATGAAGAATATTATCCTAATGTTTCAAAGCGAAATCCGAAAAACTTCAAAGGTTACAGCCCGCCAACGCTGTGTCTAACCGCTCGGATTCGGAGCGGGCGTGAACTTCAAACGCGTTTTTCTCAAAACTGCATTATCGAAATCGGTGTGCAGGATTACTCAAAAACTACTAAGCCGATTGAGTTGAAACTTGGTAGAAATATTGGTACCTTCTACTTGACGAGAATTATCGAAAAATTGGAAAAAAAACGACTTTTTTAATCCACATTTTACAGAAATGTTGCGTGAAATGTTGATTTTGTTGTTGTAAATGCGTGCCATTTTCTTAAATTTGCATTTTCTTCATTTTAAGGTAGTACCTCCACAGAAGAGTTGAATTAAGAAATGGTTGAAGTTTGACCACCCCAAACCTGAGATAGTTACACTTAAAGTTGGCTTGGTTTACACGTAACAAATGCGTTATGATGGGCAAAAAGAGCATCATTAATTCTACCGTCAAAACTAAAATTAAGAAATTGATTTAAAAAACGAGGATAACCTAGAGTAAGATATCACGAATAATGTCAAAAAAAAAAAAATGAGAATGATTCACCATCTAGTTTCCAAGATATAACCATGAGAAGCCCTCACAATTTTGGTGCAAAGCCTGGCAACGCCTGGAAAAAAAACAATTTGGGCAAATCCTGGACAGTCCCGGCAAAACGTTTACTGGCAACGGTAGATCAAAAACACAATATAAAATATATTTTACGGCAGTCAATTATATCCATCGTATTATCTACTAGTACCGAGTCAATATTGCGTAGTTTTTAATTTTATTTATTACTAATTGAACCAATTATCAATCTTTTAAACATGAACATAGTATGTAAACTTTTGGTTGAGATTTTCGCAGAGGAACTACCTTAATTACCGTCACATAGAAACTATGGATGTTCTAACTAAAAAAAATGTTTGAACTTTTTTGCAAATCAAAGTCTTTGGGAAGCTAGATTGCACGCCGATTCGTAACTCCCGCAGCGACCTTGCTGTAACACTCTGCCACAGCGCCGTAACTTTGATGATGAATTGATTTAAAAAAAATTGTTTTGTATACTTAAACTCATAAAAAAATTATAAAAGGCCCAGCACTCGGCCGGTACAGTGCCAACTATACTTGACGACTGGCCAACGATCATTACCAGTACTGGGCGACAGTTGGGGAAAATCCGAAATGTTACATGGGTCCTCCAGTTGGCAAACAGCGTCAGCCTAGCGTTGGTGCTCACGCTGGACCAGCATTAGCCCAGTGTCGGTGCCAAGGCTGGCGTACCAAAGGTTCGGTGCAGTTTAAGGCCAACGTTGCCCCAAGGTTGGTTGTCGGTGATGGGCCAATGTTCAATTTAACCATGGGTTACTCATCGGTCAACAAAACCGGCCGAACGTTGGCCTTATGGTTGGGTACCATCGGTTGGGCCCCGATTGCCATCCCGAGCGTTGTTTTTATTGTAAGCGACGGCAATTTTTTCACGGGAATATACTATTAAAGTATACCTAAAGTTTGATAATTGTAGAATAATTATTTCTCAGTTTAAAGAATCCCTCAGTATTGCTTATTTTTTCCTATCTAAATGTATATCCCGCCTTAAGGGAATCTCTTTTAATTCTTGCGGAAGCCAAATATCGAGCTTCTTAAGGAGGCCGGAGCGTTAGATACAATCCAAAATTAGAAAATATATCTATGTTTTTGTCTCGACTATACTGAGTCTTTACAAATTGTTTGAACTTTTTTCACCACAAAACACCAGAGATATAAAGTAGGTTAATGTATGTATTTTCACGTGCGGTTAGATGGGCAAGACGCTTACCCCCATGGAAATTTATATACGCAAAAATATACTGCAAATTTATTTTATTAATAATTGTAATACATGTGAAATGTATGCCATATATTGAAAATATATGTGCAAAATTCTAATTTTCGTAACGTTTTTATATATGAGATGTATATGCGTGGTATTACTGTGTATCAATGTATCATATATCAATGATATATGTAGCATTTACCCTGTATATATACCACATATATTTAGCATATACGTTGCATACACACAGCATACATACCACATATATACTGCATAAATGGTACATATATGCCAAATATATACAGATATGCGCAGCATATCTGTATATGTGCTTGTATGTAATAGTGTACTTTAACTGTAAGTTAAGTTTTTTTTAAGTTTAAGTTTTAAGTTTTATTAAGTTTAACTGTAATAGTGTTTATACACAGCATATATTTCTTGTCAGGAATATGTATCAAAAATGTATCCGTCATATATGACGGATACATTTTTTATATATTTTTCTGACAAAAAAATAGATTGAAAATATATCGAAAATATATGCGTCGTATATGCCTCATATATGCATCATATATAGTGTTTATATGTAGCATATATTTTTTTGATCAGAAAAATATATCGAAAATATATGGGTCATATATGCGTCATATATTTGGTGCATATATACTGAATATACACGAATTATTCTATTTTTCGTCACTATATATGCGACCGATATATATGTATGTAGCATATATTTTCTGCATATATTTTACATACAGAAATTTCCATGGGGGTACACTACGGTTGATGGAATTTTTTCGACTATTCAGCACCAAGATAAACCACTTCTAACAATGGATTAACGTAAACTAAACCTTTGTAAAGATTTCGAAAAAAAACCCATCTTGCCATCGTAAATTATATGCATTCAATATTGAACCATCAAGGTTTGATAAAAGATAACGAATCTTGACTGGCGAATTACGACGGCAACACTTAATATTAATTAATGGCAATAATAAATCATCCCTCGACAAACATATAAATAATCATATTTGTAAAGGACTCAAAATCTGACTCTGAGTTGCATAAAACATTCGCTGACGCAGTTTTTGTCATAATAAGTATCGATAATGTTATACTTTTTCAAGTTGGTAGTAACACAAGTTTTTCTTATCTACGTAATAAAAATATAAAAATGCATTATTCAATATTTTATGAAAAATTTGCATCTACACAATAAATCTTAACCTCGTATGCATTTTTTGAGGCTCATTGACAAAAAAATGCATGAACTGTCATTCGACTCGACTGGACTGCTCCAACCTTCTTAACGAGTCCAAGACATTTAAAGTGATTTTCAATCGTTGTGTGTGATAAATTCGACTTTTCTGCAATCTCTCACATCGTTATATGACGATCCGATGTAATTATAGCTTTGAATTGTTTATCATTAACTTCAGAAGGGCGACCAGCACGTTGATCATTTTAGAGTAAATAATCTCTCGGAACGGAATTTTTGAAACCAATTCTGGCACGTACGTTCTGTTAAGCAATGGACATTATAAACTTTACATATCTCTTTGTCAGCCTCGGCCGCTTTTGTCTTTAAGAAACTAAAAATGTAATATATGTAGAAAATGCTCGTTTTTCCGCTACACACGTACACGCTTGCGAAGCGTGCACGTGGCGTGTTTCAACATGCCGAGTGTTTTCTCGTAACTTATCACATATTTTTTATTTGAACGTGGTAAGAATTCTCAAATGGTGTTTATTGGGGAACAGTGCATAATCCAGTTGAATTCCAATGAGGACTTACTATGTGCGGTGTCCCTAAGAAATCCCCATAGAGATGTTGGTGCATCTTGGAACCCCAACAAAATTTGTGGACGAGATCACGGAATAGTGCCTTTTTCCGGGAGATCCAACAAGAATCAAGGATTGACAACAAAGAAATCTTCAACGACGTCAATCGGGAAGTAAGGCGAAATCCATTTGGATTCCAATGTGGACTCCTTACGTGCGGTTTCTCTATCAAATTCCTATAGAAATGTGGTAGGGTCTGGGGACTCCCCAACAAATTTCTGCATATTCGATGATCGAGCGGTAAACCGGGCAGAGTTTTGAACAATCGAGAGAGCGCGACTCTTCTTTTGTATTCTACTGAGACAGGAGAATCCGACAATGATGACGTTTCTCACTTGGAGGCGCAATTTAAGAAATAATGACAGACTGTGACACGCATGGGATAGAGACGGGGAGAGGAAGGGAAAGAACAAGCGCAACGAGCGCTTTCTTCGAACTCTGCATTGCTCTCAAAATGACACGCACACACACACACACACACACACACACATATATATATGTATATATAAAGTGGCTTAGTGATGTATATTATAATTCGAGCTATATATTCGAACTGCGTGCGGGCCGTCCGCACATTTCGATTCTCTCATTGCTTTCGAACGCAGCTTCCTTCGCATCTCTCTCTCTCTCTCTCTCTCTCTCTCTCTCTCTCTCTCTCTCTCTCTCTCTCTCTCTCTCTCTCTCTCTCTCTCTCTCTCTCTCTCTCTCTCTCTCCCGTGCGGCCTGGGCCTTTCTCCCTCTCTCATATCGCGAACACGAAGACAATACATAATGACAGTGGACGCGAGGCGAGAACAAAGTTCGTCCATCCGGCTATTAATGCGTGTAATCATAGAGCCGAGGTCAGCGGTGTTAATAACGCGTTTTCGAATCTCCGCCTGAGGAATGAGATTACAACGAGTGAGAGAGGAGGGAGGGGAGGAAGAGGCAGAGGAAAAGAGTAAGAAAAGTACACCCTCACACTGGGTGGATATTTGCAGCGCACATATATATTACGAGTCTAAATTATCTTCTGGGAATATATATAGGTACTTGCGTGTGCTCATACATAGGCAATAGAGACACACGTATAAAAGTGATATATCGGTATGCGCGGCTCTCTTCATCGGACGCGGAGAATACCGCGCTCGAGTCTCCGCCCATTAAAGGGCATCAAGATCTGTGCGACCAAACGAATAAAATCTCCCGCGTTATTAACTTTTTCTGTCATTTATATTATCGTGTTGAAGTTTGCATCGTTCGAATGCAACGAAATATCTTTTTTTATGACTTCCCCTATCCGTATTATTATAAAATATCTTAAATATTTTAAAAACTGAATAAGTATCTTAAAAACATGGTTGACGGGTTTTTGTAGGCAAGATCGTTAAAAGAAATTTAAGGAATTCAGAAATATTAACTTCCATTGCACCCCAACCACGCAAACTTCAACCTTATTTTATATTACATTTGTATTCGGGATTTTATTTATTTATATCTAGGAATAATTATTCATGGAATAAAGCTTTCTCTCCTCATTGTCCTTTTTTTTTATTGTACTGGCGGAGCGAACCTTGAACGCTCCAACTTGGCGTTAAAAAGTCTCAAATCGATTTTTTTCAAACTCGCGGAATTTAACTGGCGTTTCGTGCTAGCGTGCTTATCCAACGATCAAGCTCGTACGCCACGAGGGGATTGAGAAAAATAGGACGCCACGTTTGTGTACGTGTGAATACTCCAACGTAGACACAGGGAAGAGGGAACTTTTGCGCGCATGATCGAGCTTTTCGAATCAATCTGGTTGAGGCCACACCCTTGCGACGCTTCGGGGGTGGTTCTATGCTCGCGCATCCCCTCGTTAGCAATGGAAACCCGGAAAGAAAAAAAAGGGAGAGAGAGACGCCATTGCGGCTTCCATTTTTCTCGCTCGGGCCACCGGAAATTCGAGAGCTTCGCTCCCAATAGATTGCAATGGAGAAAATAAATACACGAAAGAAGTGAATAATAATTAAGCGTCATTACGGAAATGAATTTCGCATGAAGAGAAGAAGAAAAAAACGCGCAGTTAGGAAAAGAATCGAGAAGGACGAGGAGAAAAAGATGTACAAGAATAAGCAAAGGATCAACGATGTAAAAGAGAAAGAAGAAGGAAGGAAGGAACAAAGTCTCTCGCCGTACGAGAGAATGAGAGAGGGCTGCAAAATCCACGCTCTCTCTCCCTCTCACTGGCGACGCATCCACTCGGTAGATTCTATCTCGCCATTCACCCGCCTAAGGTAATAAAACTCTACGTCCATTATTTACTTGCATTATCGTTATTTTACGCCCACAAAACTCCATATTTATGGTGAAATTATTCAACATTATATTTCTCTCTGTATATCCGTCTCTTTTCCACTCTCTTTGTCTCGACGAGCTCGAGAGTAGATATGAATAAAATTGTAGATTTCTGAGATAAACGTGCGAGAGCGCGCGCGCGCGCGCCAAGTTAGTACGATATCCAAGAGTGCGATGCTCGAGGAACGGAAAGAGCGAGAGAGAGATACTCTTCTATGCAAAGGGGTGGTTACTCCGAACGTAGCTAACGCGCAATTTTTTTTTCTCCTCTATTCGCTCGCCATTAACACAGAGAAAAGTAAAGACGCGAGCTGAATGGTCTCTGGGAACGACAATTTTTATTTCGACCGAATAATGCAAGAGACTATTGAAAAAAACAATGTTTGGCAATAGGGGCGAACAAGTTGGTGATGTCCCTCTGCTGCGATTGTTTTACGGTGCACAGCGCGGAATATACGGAGAGAAGGTTTCGTAAGTAGATTGGCATTTGTGCGAGTCGGCGGCGGGCGAGTTACGCTGACCTTTGGATGCTGACTTTCTTTGAGATAGATACATAATGTAACGCTGCATACATGCACCGTAAAAAGACAAAGAAAACAGGCGCAAAGGCAAATGTGTATAGGTTGGAATCGTGTGTACGTGTCGGTCTAACTGATCGAACCAACGAAACATCGCTTTCTATATCATTAGAACAAACTGACGATGTTTTAAAAGCCAAACGAATCTCGCCCGATTCCCCACATTTATTACACCATTCAACTGTACTGATCCTCGTTCGGAATACAAGTACACACGATACTCGTGATAAATCTCCCTGTCCTCCTTCCATATCGTATTAATTAAAGTGCACGCTCGAATACAATCCGCATGTGAATAGGCTCGAGACTTGGTCGCGCCGCGAGACAAGCGCCGGGTGACTTTAATGCCAACGCGTGGATGCTCTTCGTCTTTGGGCTGCCAGAATAGGAGAGTAGAGAGGGAAGAAGAGGCGCACAGCGGGACTCACTTTGGCCGCCGGATTCAACGCCGGTAGAATCGCCGATGACTTAATGAAAACTAACATGCGATGCATTATGGCGTATTAAAGTACACGTGTGCACGTGCCACTGTGGGTTCGTACATACGGGAGAAGGTACGAACCAGGGGACCTTCGACTTTGAGGACCACCCTCGTAGGAGGTCCCAATAACCAATGGTACGTAAAGCCAACGTATCGAAAATCAATTTTGGATAAGCGGGAAAATATTTGTATGAATGTTATTTCGAGGACCGTCTCCGTAATGAACGCTACTTAACGTAACATTCGGCTTTCCCAGGCTGATTGAGTAATAGGTCACAAAAGCGCTCTTTCTCCAACCCCCCTGACACGTGTCCCACTAAACGTTGCCGTACCCTGATACGAAAACGATCCATTTGCAAACTTCGTTGACAAGCTACGAGACTTGAGGTGCTCTAAAACGTGATTCCGGAACTGCTCAAAATGTACGTGTTTCTTTTTCTCAGATTTTCTTCGGTTTTTCTTACGACGAGGATAGCTCTCGATCTAATCATCGGAAGACCATCCAAATTGAGTATAAATGTGCTTGTAACTTTACATCGATGTGTTTGCGTGTGTGCAGCACGCGGGCGAGAGAATTGAACCTCTAACGACGCGATAAAGTCACGTGTGCGTGACCTGCTGACGCTTCTGCTGAGTCCAACTTGCCCCTTGCCCCCCTCTCTCCCACTTCTGCTCTTTCACCATTGATCTTCTTTACTCTTGCGATGAGAATGAGAGAGAGAGAAAACGAGGGAGAAGGCGAGAAAGAGGGTGACCGAGGGAAAAGAAAAGGAGAAAGAGATCGAAGTCTTTGGCACGCGATTCGCGCATCCGACGATTGCATACACCAATACATAGATGGCAAGGAAGAACTTGTACCGTACCGCATTGCACCGTCACCCCTTTATCCTCCGGCTCTTTTGCCTCCCACATCAACCTCTCTCCCTTAGCCCCCACCCCCCACCCCCGCCGCCCTCAAACCTTCAGCTATGGGCTCTTTTATTTTCTTTCCAGAAAATCCGACGCGCAGCTGTCTCTTGTGGGGTTAGGGATTATTTATAGTTATCGATAATGACGCGTATATACGTATGTGTATACCGCGCCGGCGTGCGCTGAGGTAGCGGGCGGACGATAATATCGAGAGATTGAAAGCTGCTGTGCTATCGTACGTGGAACAGCTCACACACGCACACGCGACTGGTCGGGAGAGGGAACTATAAAATTTGTGAGTCATTGAAAGAAAACAAAAAATGAAGAATTAAACGTGTGTGTGTGTGCGTGTGTATATTATTTTACTATAATATTGACTGTCTTTTTTTTCCAAATATTTATTCAGATATATATTTGAAAAATACAAATATACATATACATATATATATATATATATATATATATATATATATATGAATAAATATTTAAAAAAATGAATTCCCCTCCTAGTCCCAAGTGAAAAATCCTGTTCACGTTGAAATAAAAAGTGAAGAAAACATGGTTACTCCGAGCTATGAGTTGAGGGGATTTTTCCTAAACTTGATAATTACTTTAGCCTCAATGACTTTGGATCGATTGTTCATTTACTTCCGCTTAAAATTTTCCTTCTTCGGTACTGTCACGATTTGTCATGAACCGACCCATGCTCGTGGATAATTAAGGAGGTCAAAGTTCACAGGTAAAATTGACTGGAACAACCCCCGGAGTCAGTTGGGTTCATGGGGTCTCGTGAATAACTCCACGCATCGTCGTTATATATACACGCGTACGTGTACGAGCGTTCGTATCTCGATCAATCGGTGGGGTTAAAAATATTACGTTAGTGGCATCATCGTGGCAACTTCCCTCGCCAGCGGTAATTCGCACCTGGTGTTCTCTGATTGTATCGACGACGACGATGACGACTACAATGAGCCACAACATCCAGCGATGACACGCAACCGTCGAATGAGCAATGCGGCCGAGACTTTGAAATGGATAATCGTAAATGATCCCTGATTGGATCCTGGTAGAAGGGTTACGGCGGATTTAAAGTGCTTCGCAATAGTGGCTCGGTGAGCAGAAATATGTTTCCTTTTAACCACCCCGTTTTGAGGATGTGTCCGGTGAGAATTTTTCTGGGGATCTCGAATATTTAGGAGTTTTTCTCGAAAGCTCAAAATGTCGAGTAGCAAATGCGAAAAAAACGTGTTTCCATATTATTTCGACGAGTTTTAATCAAAATAAAAGCTTTTGGGCAAAATAAGAGGTGAATTCGTGTTCAGGGAGTTGACATACATCGATGTAAGCACCGAAGAAAAATATTACGAGTCCAAATTTTAACCATACATTTTAGCCATAGGTACATGTTTGTACCAAAAATGTATGGCTCCACTAACTCGCCCGTCACTGCACCTCCTTTACATTTATGAGTCCACTTTGCGCTCACTCTCTTCTTATCTATCGCTCTTCAAAATGTCGCTTGGTTCGCGTGGATACAATAATTTTTTTATTTTTGGCCGAATTTCAAAGTTGGACATTTTTCAAGTGGACTTTCCAGGGACCAATTAAGGCAGTAGTCTGCTTTAGAAGCCGAAAAAAGCGTTTTTCCAGCAATTTTTTTTGAAAGGGAAGGAAATGATTGCGGTAAACGAAATTTTATGACGATAGTGTATTATATTCAAGCTTTAAAAAACAATTTTTATCATTAAAAAATATTGAAATTTTTCAAAGTTGTAACGATTTTTCTGGGGCGCCTGGAGTCTGCACTTGTAAATCGGTGCCGGTGATAGAGGTCGTGCGATGCATCTGAAACAGTCGAACCAAATTTTTTTTTAGTTTTTATAAGTTCCTCTTCTATATGAACTAAAAAAATACCGAAGAAATGATGAAATTCCAAATTTTTTCGAAGTTTGAAAAAAAATTCACTTTTTTGAAGAAAAAAAAATTCACTTTAAGTTGCAAAACAAGTAATTTAAATAGTACTTTTGTCCAACTATTTTAGTTCAAATAGAAGAGAATTTAATACTGAAGCTAGATCACTTTGATTTTTTTTCGATCGGACATATATTGTTTTTGCTATCGCCGGCACCGTTATCTAAAACTTGTGAAAATGAAAACTCGAGAAAACGGGCTTTAAAGTTTTCGGTAAAAAAAAATATAAGTTTTTGGATACTTACACTAATTAGATGTTAATCAGCTATCCCCGGGCCATACAATAATCCTTCCTCTTCTTCAAATCGATTTTTTGAAGCCTGTAAAGCAGACTACTGCCTTAAGATATAGGAACGAATACAACGGCATTCTCCGAGTCTATCACCCCCGCCCCCTATTAAATGTATGCCACCAGCATAAAAACGACGCTACGGCGGTTTGAAATTTCGTAATTTGCGCGATTCCGAAAAGGTGGCCCAAAGGGTCGAAACATTTTTTTTTCGTCTTTTAACATACTTTAAGGTCCTATACGATGAGAAACTTTCCGCTGATTACAAAAATGCCCTGGTCCCCAACGAAAACTTCTCGTCGTTTTTGATGTGCACAATGTTCCGGAGCCAACTTTTTTTTCCCGTTATGTGTGCGTTTCTCGTTACAGATGTCGTGAGAACAAAAGTCAAAGCGTCAATATTATACCGACAGGACTGTAATAAGATTAGTTCCAGCTAAAGGCCGTTTCAAACACAACGCGTTGTGTTTGCTGCAGTGTAAACCCGGCTAAATCATAAGTTATGGGAAAATGTGCTGACGAAAGTAATTGTCAGACCGCACGGGACTAGAGTGTATATAATGGAGGTCGAGGGGGAAAGAGGGAACGAGAGCATGAGAAAGAGAGAGAGGGTGAGATAAAATACTAGAGCCATCTCGTAGAGCATGAATTTGTCTCGTGGCACGCGCGTTCCTTCCGGTTAGTGCTTCTAACGCCCGTTAACATATTTAATACCCCCGCGGCCCCTCTTCGTTGCCCTCCCTCCTGAAAGAGCCGACGTCGGAACCGGACTCCAACTTCCATACGCGCTCGTAGCCAGTTCTAGCTAATGCACTTTTAATTAATTAAATGGACTGATGGTAGAGCCTCACCCTCTTGTTTTCCCCGGGCCCCCTCCAAAGCCCGCAGCTACTTTCTTTCACCATTACCTGGTGGTGTCGACGGCTCCGACCTCGCGTGCCGGCTGTCCACGAACGCTGACGCCCTGCAAACTCATCCCTTCGCCGCGAGCTGTGTGTGTGTGTGTATACCTGTCTGACGACTATATATAGCTATCGTTAACCTCCCAAATATATATAGGTATGAATAAACCTCGCTTCCCTCGCTTCTATCACCACCCTCATCGCCATCAAGCAGACGAGACCGTACAGCTTCACTATGTTGTTCCCACTATTTCGAAGCCCGCCCGGTCACTTCGGATAGTTTCCAATGAGTAGGTTTTGCCGCTCTTTTATTTTATCATTTGTCTTTCGTGAGCGAATTCTCGGTACTAAATACATCTATATGTCCCATAAATGAGGTACGTATAGCAATGAAGATGACGATTGTAGGTACCCGTGCAGCACAGCATTGGATCCCTATACTAAACCGTCATACTCGTACATTGGATTCTCATCGGGATTCCCCATTGGAATGTACAAATCTAATTTGAATCCGTGAGGATTGTCACATTACCAAACGAAATCTGATACGATTCGGTTAATGGATCCCACCGTATTATGTGGGTACGTTGAATTTTCAAAACAAAATATATAGATATACAAAAGAAGTAGATTTTGAGAAAGTATAAATCTTACCTTAAAAATATTATTGGTACCTTGAAAATAGTATTAACAAATTATTTGAATTAAATCACTGAAAATCCACTGTAATTATTGTTGGTTATTTATTTTACTGCACTTTGACATATCATAACACACGGACATGCTCACGAAGCGTACGGATTATGTTTCAATACGCAGAGTTTTTTTCGTGACTTTTTATATACACTCGATAGGAACGTGGTCAAAATTCTCAATCGGCGTTCATCGGGGAACAGTACAGAATCCAATTTGATCCCAATGAAGACGCCTCGTGTTCGGTGTCCCTAACAAAACCCTATAGAGATGGGGGTGCATCTTGGGACTCCCCAACAAATTTGTGCACGGGATCACTAAACTATATTTTTTCTGGGAGATCCAACAAATTCCGGTTAAGAATTTCAATTCTTAAACGAGGTAAATCGGGAAATAGCGCGGAATCCACTTGGATTCCAATGTGGACTCCCTACGTGGGGTGTCCCTATCAAATCCCTATAGAGCATGTGGTAGGATCTGGGACTCCCCAACAAATTTCAACTCGACGATGACGATTGTAGGTGCAAAGGTTTCGGTCGTTGCTCACAGTCTGCTCGGGTTTCTCGTTGTCTATACGGTGGTCGAGTTTGCGGTGGACCACCCGTCCACCGCAATCTCAGCGGGTCATCGTCGGCAAATAACAGCGAGCGAGGGGGGTACCAAAAAAAAAATAAGTTGGAAGCTCCCTCGTCCTCATAACTAAGACTCCTGATGATGACATTTGATTTAGTTACTGGCGCATTCGCTACATGCGCTGGCAAAGGCGGACTCAGCGCGCCGCATTGTGTGCGCCCTTCATCTTCCTTTCCACGTTGACGCTTCGTATTCTGTCTCTCGTGAACAGCGCGTTGAAAGAAGAAAAAACGGGAGGCGAACAAAAAGAGGCAGTGATAAAAAACCCTCAATTTATTCGATGGTTTTTCAGTGCAGAGATGACGTTTGATGGAGCCGAATACCGGAGATGTATATCGAAAAGTTGTGTTTTCCGGTAATTTACCGTATTTTAAATTTACCCACAAAAATACGAGGTACATAGAGCATGAATTTTCAAGAGGTGTTGCGATTTTTTTTTTACGCTGGACTACTTTTTCTCTTTTGCCCTCCCGGTTTACTGCCTCGATGGCGCGATCAGCCCCCCGGTTGTTTAGCTTGAAGATGCCAAGATTTATCCCGATCCCGTTCAATTTTTTTTTACTATTGCAGAGTGAAATTTTCTTTTTCTCCGTCACTTTCCCTCTCCCTTTTACGCCGTCCCTCTCTCTCTCTCTCTCTTGCTATTCGGCTCTCCTGGTGTTTATCGTGCGAGCTCACACATTCGAGTCCCGCGGCAAACTTGTTAATTAAATGGTTTATGGGCGCGACCAAATATTCGACTTTTTATAGTCAATTAGCCACGGTCCTCGCGCGGCTGGAGGAAGGGGCGGCAGAGAGGGGGCCGTAGCTGCTGCTGTGCTTCTTCGTGTGGTTGACGGTCCTGATGCTTGTTCGGCTGGCTATCTCTTAAAAAGTGCAAGCGCTACGGTAGACAGGGACGGGGGAGGGGGTGAGAAAGCTGGTAAGATGCAGGACGATTAGAATGAATGGCCGTTATAAATCAGCTCCCTTGTTGGTCCAGGCGCGAGTACCTATACGCGCTACACACATACCTATGCGTATATGCGTGTACAGGTTGTCCCGAATTTAAATGTCATCTCTTGGAATACCCTATGGGAAATCGATACGTTGAGGGAAAAACAAATATATTTCCCCAACGTTTTGACGTTTTCGGCTCGTTTTCGAAGCGACGGAAAAAGTTTTTCTCGATATTACGCAAAATTCACATATTTATCGGTATTAATCATTATTTTAATTATTTGACGAGGACACTGTTGTGTTTTTATAAAAATATAATATTATATACATATTTTCATTGTTAATTTTTATAAAAATATAACACTATTCTCGTCAAATAATTGAAATAATTAATCATTTCGAAAAATGAGTGAATTTTCCATAAGATTGAGAAACGGTTTTTTTAAATCATCTCGCAAACGAGTCGAAAACGTTAAATTTTGGAAAAATATATTTGTTATTTCCCTTATCTTATCGATTTCCCATACGGCATTACCAGAGTTCCGACATTTGAACGCGGGACAGCCGCGTATAGCATATAGATGCTAATGATGCTAATTATGATAACGAATGATATAAATATAATATAAATAATTAATATATTATATAAAAATTATATATATATATAAATATAGAACGTAGTTGTGCCCACGTGGCTACAGAACGAAAAAAGTAAGGCATTTGACTCAACGTGTAGTCGTTATATACAGGTATATACGGGTTTGAACTTCTCGTACACCAGTTCGGTATCTGGTCACCAGCATCTCTCTGCTCCCTTTTTTAAATTTATTTTCTCATGTCACCTGGATTTTAGAGAACTCCCCACGGTTTGATTTCGTTCCCTGCGTTTTTCTTGGTCTCTTTCTACCACTCTGTCCTTCTCTCTCTTTCCTCTTTTTTCCTTCCCCTCTTCGCTCTGGACTTTCTTCTGGGCCATTCGTTCTGTCTAATTTGAGCAGCCTGCACGACCATAACCACTGTCCAAAATCCTGATCTACTGGCCGCGCCTTCGTTTTTCTCAGCCCCGCGAAAAACGAGGCTGATCGTCGTGAATACGGCCGAAGAGTGTAAACGAGATAAGGACGATTTGGAAATAATTAGTAGACGAGTTGGCAAGCAAGTGTATACATGTGAAAATCGATTACCATTGATTCTCACGAATTATCAGGCTCACCGTGTAATCCGACTAATTTTCAATAATTCAACGCTAATTCGTCGTTCATTAATCCCGCGTATTATTGATGCTCGCGCAATCATTTAAGAAGCGCCCGTGCAGAAATTTGTTGGGGAGTCCCCAGATCCTGCCACATCCCTATAGGAATTATATAAAGGGTGTCTCAAAATGACCGGACCTTTTAATTTATTAATAAAACATATTATTTATTTGAGAAGTACGAATAGTCTTATTTTAATATAAGGTACAAACATGGAGGTTATGTGTGGAACGAAACATCCGAAAAATGGCCGCCTCGTCGCTGTTTGCAAACGTTCACTCTTTTGACGAAACTTTCAACAACATTTTGGCATAATTGCGGTCTTATTTAATTAATGGTGCGCACAATTGCTTCCTTGAGCTTCGGAATGGTCGGTGGATCATTGGCATAAACTTTTCCTTTCAGAAAACCCCAAAGAATGAAGTCCAATGGCGTCAAATCGCACGATCTTGGACTGCGGCGCGAGATAACACGACCGTGAAACTCCGTCTGCAATAACTGCATTGTTTCGCCCTGCATTCCTAGTGAATTTTCACAATTTCTATGCGTTGCTCGATCGTGTAATTCTCGATCACTAAACTTCAATACTTCCTGATACCAGTTGTCACAGATTAATATTGTATGTTCGCCACAAAAAAAATGGCGCGCAATTAAAAATGTCAGGTTATCTTGAGACACCCTGCAGATGGAGAGGCTGCACATAGGGATTCCACAGTGGAAGCCAAATGCATTGCGCGCTACTTCGCATTGACGTCGATTAGGAATTTTTTTATTAGAAATTTTCAAGCGAATTTATTGGGTCTCAAAAAAAAATATCCCTTTGTGATCCCGTGCACAAATTTGTTGGGGACTCCCAAGATGCACCCATATCTCTCTCGGTTTGTTAGGGACAACGCACATAGGGAATTCTCATTGGGATCCAATTGGATTCTGCACCGTTCCCTGGTGAACGGCGTTTGAGAATTCTTCCCACGATTAAATTGAAAATGTGTGCAAAGTCACGAGAAAAAACTCGGCGTGTTGAGCATAACGTGCATAACCTGCACGTTTCGTGAACGTGTACGTGTGTGGTGATATTGTGTCAATGTGCAGTAAAATTAAATGATTAAGTACTTACCAACTGAAGTTCTATCATAATTGCATGCAACGACTTTCCCGAGATGATTAGCTGGTAGTAACTCCTACGCCACACTTCAACATTTCGCCGCAAGCTTCATGCTATACTATCCAATCTGAAGCATTAGCCGTGTATCTACTGTTTATGCGCCCTCCATATCGCGCCAATTTTTGGAAAGCGTTGCCGTTATGTTATATCGGTTTCTATGTAAGCATCAGAAGGGTACTTTGGGTAGTTGAACATCTCGGGGGAGGCGGTGCATACAATTATGATAGAACTTTACTTAGTAAGTTCGTTTAATCATTTAATTGTATTTCGCGCCTCTTCCTCGTGATCAATTGGTAGATGTTTAAAGCTGATAATCGCAACGCAGGAACGTAATTTATTATAATATATTATTTTTTACTTCGTGGGTCACATTGGACATATGGGAAGTCTAGAGGTTTCGAAATCAACACCATTTCTTTTAGCTGCTGACGTCGATACGTGACGTGTGCTATGCGCAGTATTTTTTTTCCGTATCTACGCCGCTATTATACAACGTTACTTTCACCCATCGGCTAGTTTGTGGTGAGGCGGCCCAAAATTGTTCTTCAAATTACGAAAAAACAGACTGCACAGAACCCCTTAAAGATTTGGTTCTGTCTAGGTAGCATTGTAACGCTGAGGACGTACGAAGTTTTGCATCTTCAGCGTAAATAAACTAGTGGAGGCTATTTTCGATTAAGGCCATTCGTTTTAATGCGTTCTGGAATTCTGACCCCAAAGGTATTGTTAGTTTTCTGAATATTTTCTATGTTGATTGAGGAGTACCCTGTAGCCAGTGATGAGGGCTAATAGTGTTATCATTTGTGTAGCCAAATTTAACATGATTTTTGGTTCCCAAATGGGATCGTATTTCGGAAAAATCTTCTAATACGATGATCTTGACCAACTTCGGATCCGATGGAGGGCCACGGGCGCGAGCGATGGGAGGACCGAGGAGCTTGAGCATTTCTGAGATCAATGTTTTTTATAGCGATGTCGAATTTTCGGAAGAATATGTCCTCTAACGCTTTAGTGCGCCATCGTATTATTTTACCGAGGATACGCTTAGTTATGAGATCATGATTTCAATCGCTTTTTTTGTGTATTTCTTATTTCGAATGCTTACTGGATAACTTTCCAACCACCAGGGAAATGTTCTGTCTAGTTTAACGAAGCTCCCTGTTATGAGCAATTGAAAGATTAATATTGGGCCTAACAATAATACATTCTGCAACGAGCATGGCTTAGAAAACAGGATACCATGGCTGAACCGCCCATTTTGATACGACCAAAGTTCCGTGTGCGCCTTCGTGTTTCAGTTCTTGTAATGTTCGTGGAATTAATGAGAAAGGGGGGGATGCATAGAAAAAATACGCCATTCACGGAACTGTACAAATATGTATCTCTCGCATTTCGTATTGTCTTTTGTTTTGATTTATATCTGGTTCTCCGAGTTTGTAAATGGATTTTTCGAAAATTGCGTCTTCTAGTGCAAATTGAGTTCCTGGCTTGAGTCTTCGGGACTCTTTGCCTGCCTCAATATTCATTTTCGAGCAAATGTATTATGTGAATATTCATATATTCCTATACCATTTTCAGACCTCTCTCGATATATTCTTGAGATGCTGAAATTGAATCCCTCCTTCTCAATTTATATATAAGATCGCAGTAGTGTTGTCTATTCGAAGAGTTATTTGACAATTCTTTATATTTTTTGCGAGCCATTTTAGGCTGAAATATGCTGCCAGTAATTCAAGGTAATTTATATGTGAAAATCGCTCGTCTTCACCCCAATGTCCGTGAGACCTTTCGGCATTGCAGAATATACCCCAGCCGGATAACGATGCACCCTGAAAAAATTCTAATGCGAAGTTAGAATCTCCGATCGGGCTTGACGCGGATAAAGGGTTCGATTTACACCATGTAAAGTCAGCTGAAAGATTCTGTGACATATTCATGTATCCTTCATAGTTTTCCCCATTAGCTCTGCGAGCCAAATATTTCTCCCATTTGAAGGTGATATACTGGCCCCAACCATATTTAACCACGAAGAAGGACGAAACTAACGTCCCGAGGAAATGCGCAGAGTGTCCAATTTTGCATGTTTTTATCGTACATAACTGTGTAGCTTTTTTGTAATGTCCTCTTTTTTGTTATTCGTTAACTCGATTACCCAGCATGCGGAATCAAAGTGAAACCTGATCCTGAATCCTAATTTTCTTAGAAGTTCCCACGTCCTTTCGACATTCGTAGCAAGACATTGATTGAAAGAACTTCCAAAGAGTAGAAAATCGTCGAGATACAGGACAGACAAATTTTCTTGTTTTCTCAATTGTGTCACACCGGGCTTCATTATTTTCGTAAACGCGAAATATTGTTGATCGAATCGAAATCGGATGTATTTTCTATTCGATTTTCTGAGTGGAATCAGATAATGTGCAGATTGAAGGTCGGAAGAGGCCATAAAACAATCAGGACTCATAAGTCTTATAACGTTTTGAGGTCTTCCACTTTGAAATTTTCGGTCAAACGAGGGTGTTGAGCTCTTTTAAATTCATAATTAGTCTGTTTGACCCATCTGGTTTTGTTCTTAAGAATATATTCGAGGTAGCCTAATTTTTTTCGGATGGCATCGAACTATTTGTTGTTTTTGTCTGCGGAGGACTATTTCGTATCGATAAGTACTTTGTTTTGAGTGACTCTGAAGGCAAAATATTCTATCCCTTTGCACTCGAGATGTGACTCTCGCTCACCACTTTCTATCCCAGCAAAAAAGGGCTCAAGTGCAAAGGGCTGCGATCCACGCGATTATCCTTGGATCTGATGTAATGTTTCTCCACTTTTTATGTAAGAACTGGAGTCTACCTGACAGTCTACGTACAGAAATAAATCGCGTCGGTTCTAACAGTTGTGGTTTCTTTGCTGGTCTACCTTTTGACGGTGTTGACTCGTGTGTGACTTGTGACGAATGTTATTTCGCAGTCGAGTGGTTCTTCCGTAGTTCAGACGAATATTTCCGTCGACTTGGCGTAGTTGCCTGTATTTTATGTCCTTGTCAACGCGTTGGCGTCCTAAAGTTTTTTGAATGTTTTGGTATCTGATTTCTTGTTGTAGGTTTTAGCTCATAGAGCGAGCGTTCCAAGTTTTCGCCGATTTGAGTCGATATTCCGAAACTTTCCGGCGTAATCACTCGTCGACCATGAAAGCTTGCAAGGCGTCTTTCACGGATACCTACTTTTATTGCTGCTAGGACGAGGCTTCTCCTCACTGCCGTCTCCTCGCGTTGCAGATCCGCTAGCGATGTGTCGCTCGGGCATTTTCTTGTTATGAGATTTTTGGCATCGCCGTTTTCCTATACAGCCCTTGATAAGGCCTTGCTTTGTGTGGAAAAACAAACATTTTTTTCCTGTTTCGAGACGATACGATTGTCTCGCTTCAAGTCTGCTTCTGTCGCTATCGCTTTTCGTTCTAGGATCAATTTTGGCGGATCAATAAAGAGACATTTTTCGGTGGAGGATACTCTTCTATGATCTCAGACTATCCCTCTGACGAGAGACCTTGTTTGAGAATGTCTTCCCATCGCACTGCAATGGGTTTTGGGAATGCCGATCCCAAAACTCTGTCAGGTGCAATGAATTCGCCCATGACTTTGAGAATTACCTCCGTTCAGCCGCCGGAGTCACCGGGGTGTCCACTGCAGCCGTTGCTTCGGCTTCTGGATTTGTTGTTTTCTCGTGGGCCAGTATTCGATATGTCGCGTACCGCTTTGTCGTCGATTTGTGACGTCGAAGGGTTATCTGTATTTATCACGGGAATTACTCAGATGATACATCAACTGTTGTGTGAAAAAATAAATAGTAAAGTAAATTTGGAGTATAAAATAGTAAAGTAGAGTAAATTTTAGTTTTTTTTGGCAGCGACAGCAGTTAGTCTCTAAGCCTTCTATCAAGTCTCGATCATGATGTATCTTTGCGATAGTTAGAGTTTTCTTTATTAGACACGGGTCTAACGAGCGGCATTATTCTGGTCTTATTTACAATCCGTGCAGCGGCTGAGTTACAACTCTTCTGACAGGTAAGAACCTATGCAGAGTGCCTACTTCGCTATAGCAAATAATTCTTGGTCGATATACGGATATGGGTATGTTTCCGTCGTCGTAGTGGCAACTCAATCTGAAACTTTTTCTAAGTTGGAAATGAGAACCATTAACTTACTATTTCTCGTGTTGTCTCCCGATCCGGGATTTGCAAATTACGAATTCTTCCAGGAGATTTGTGGCGACGTCTCCTTTAATTTTTGTGTTAGTAGTTACGAATATGAGTCGAGTCTGAGTCTGAAGACCACGAAGCGTGTCTTCTACGTCAATATTTATTTTTTGCTAGCTGACATTCCAACCGTTGTAATTATTTCTCCAGTGGTTCTTCGTTATTTTCCGCGTCTGAATCTTTACTTTTATTTCTACACGGAAATATATTACGTACTTTTATTCCGTTTAATTGATTGACCAGCTCGCGGCGTGTCGGCTCGAAGAAGCAGGATGACGCGATATAGAGGCCGCGTATACAGTACACACACGGCTAGTACTTCAGATTGGATAGTATAGCTTTGAAGCTTGTGGCGAAATCGGTCTGAAGCAAGGGTACCAGGGTACCAGTTAATCACGAGGAAGAGGTGCGAAATGGAACAAATAACATACGATAATAAAAGTGGATTTTCGGTGGTCATTCACATCGATTTTTAAGATATACTTTTTAAAGCGATTGATACTTTTTTGAGAACCAATCATTTTGTATATCTATCTATTTTGTTTGTAAAAGTGAACGTACAGAATGCGGTGGGATCCATCAAGAATCGTATCGGATTCTGTTCGATAATGTAGGTATCATTGAGGATTCATATTAGATTCCATTAGGGAATCCCGATCGGAATCCAATGTACGAGAATGACGTTTTAGTATAGGGGTTCAATGTAGTGGCCCATTGGATCCCTATCAGGAAGTAGGGACAAGTATGGGAATCCAATTGGATCCCTACGGCAATTTCTTTACGGGCGATTCCATCTTCCTCCTCATTTCAACGTTTCATCTTCCTTTTGCATTCTTTTTACCCCTCCTCGTTCCTACTCGCCTTCTTCCTCTTCTTCTCTCGGCCGATTGTTCGTCGTGTGGTACAGCTCGTTATGTATTCCAAGAGGATGACCGTCAAAAAAAATCATACAAATAAAAATAATCCTCCCGCAGTTATATATATACAGACACACGTAATATCCCTGGCCGAATCTTCGAAGTAGATTGAAGCCCGGGTCATATCCACGAATAGGATTACGCGCGATATGCATCTTCGGCGATAATGAGATCAAAATCGTTCGTATGTATCTTCGTCACGGATAAATTTTTGCCCGGCTACGTATACGTGTACACACGGATACAGATATGCGCTTAAAGAGCAATAACTATGAGGATCGGACACGGATCTTTCGTGGTTAGATTCTCCATGTATGTATGTGTACACGTGTATATACTTTAGAATGGAATCCCGGGCTCTCTGCCGGAAGGGATTTTCGTTCGCCAAACAGCCCATATAACAATCGTTAACGAGCGCACGAGAGCCAGCAAATGAGACTGACTATATATATATTAATATATACATTCGCATACATGCATATACAGGGTAACAATTATAAGGTGGCCATGTATTTTCTGAGACTCTTACCCGGAGATTTTGTGACCGAGAAAAATATGATTTTTGATCATTTTTCAAGTCCTCTTTGAAAAAAAATGTAGTGTATTTTTAAGATGCGTAGTACTTGCGAGAAAAAATTGAGCATTCTGGAAAGAAATCAAAATTCCATTTTGAGCGCAGCACAATGAAGATAATTACATTCCGAATACGAAACACTTCTGAAGAACTTTTTTGGGGCATCCCGTCACCGAGAAAAAAATAATTATCAGAAATGCATTACGAAGTGGCTAAATGGAATTGAATTTCAGCTTTAAAAGTAAAAAAAAAATATATCGCATGCGCAATGTAATTATCTTCATTCAGCTGAACTCAAAATAGAATTTTGATTTTGTTTCCACGATGCTCAATTTTTTTCCTTGCAAATGCTACTCAACACAAATATACGGTATTTTTTTTTCGCCGAGGACTTGAAAAACCATTGAGTCATGTTTTTTACGGTCGCAAAGTCTCCGTTCAAGACCCTTAAGGGGTTAACCCCACTTGCGATTTTGAAAAAATCGATTTTTTTTGTTGCTTTTTTTTGAAGTATAAGTATCTGAGAATATGTCCTGAAAATTTCAAGTCGATCCGAACAAAATTGACTGAGATATGAGCGTTGAAAGAGAAGAATCCGTGTTGAAAGAGCGTTGAAAGAGAAACTTTAAACGCGTTTTTCTCAAAATGGCATTTCTGAAGTCGGTGCCCAAGATTACTCGAACACTAATGAACCGATCTTCTTGAAAATTTGCAGGCTTATTTCATACATAAAAATGTAGTCTTTAAACGTTCGATTTTTGTTTTCGAAAAAAATGGCCGTTTTATAGCCAAAAAACGGCCGTTTTTTTTTCGTTAAAATCGAACCATTAACTTTGACTGTCCGCCATTTTGTGAAAAATGAATATTTTTTTAAATCCTTCGATTAAAGACTAGTTTATACTTATATTTGACTAAATCCATCCACATTTTTTTTTTCAGATGATCCACTTCGCCACAATGTTGGTCACCGCAAACCGTGTATATAAAAACATTATTTCATCGACGGCCATTTACCACTAAGCAATGTAATATTTTTCAATAAAAAAATTACTGAAAGTTCTTCAAGATGTGTTCTTTAAGATGGTATATTGATCGATTAAAAAAGTTTTGTAGTTTTCTTTTAAAAAATTCATGAAAAAGGCCTTTTTTGCGCTACAAGTGGGGGTAACGCCTTAAAAAAGCTATGGCCACCTTATAATTGTCACCCTGTATGTGTATATTGCACGCGCGTTCCGAGTACGAGTAATCCCTGTTTGAACAAACCCGCTCTCTCTTCGTCTCTCGTGTTTGTAGATCTTCAATATGACTATTCTCGAAAAAAAAGAAAAAGAAGTTTTTCCGGTGCCTATGAACCGTTTCGTTTTACGAGACTGCGGGAAAGAAAGAGAAAAAAAAACAAAAGAAAATACGACGAACGCGTGTATATTCAACACTCGTAGTCGCTGAAATATCGAGACTGCAGGAAGTATTACTCGATTTTCTACAGTGTTAAAACCATACCATCCGTCGTTCTTGGGACGAAAGAAACGAAACGAAAAAAAACGAAGAACGACGCAGCGCGCGAGAGATCGCAGAGAGACAAGGATAGAAAGTGCGAGAGTAAATACAAATGGACACAAGGAGGGGGTGGGTATCGCGATAGCGTATTACAGACATTTCGTATATACGAGTACTCGGCGAGTCTCAAAGATACCGCTCGTGCGCTCGGAATATGGAGAATTTATAATCGCCTTGCCTAGGAAGAAAGAGAGAGAGAGTGAGAAAGGCATAAAACTTGGACGGTTCTACTTGTCGAATATGACGATATGACTCGCGCTCGGCAATGAATGATCGTGGCACGTCGATGAATACACGTATGTGCGATTCTTTCTCCCTTTCCTTTCTTTACAGAGTCCTGCTTGACGCGCGATAGTACATGTCCGTATATACAAACGAGAAGTATGCGAAGAACAGCCAAGTCATGCGGATTTGAGATGTTAATTTTGATGGTCTTTGAATGAAACGCTTCCCTTCAATCCCGAGTTTTATCTTTTTTTTTCTCTCCCTCTCTTATTATACGTATATTATATGTATAATATTACACATATAGGTACACGTGGACGCGTGTGCGCGTTGAGCAGGTAACGTACCGTACGAGTCCACCCAGTATGTTAATTTGCGCTGATGACCCCATCAGAGAACATGTTCACCGGAGTCATTTCGCTCTCTCTCTATGCTCGCCTCTGCGCTCGTACATACCAGCTCGTTCCTCACAGTTTCGCCTTCTTCTTCTTTTGCAGACTACGTTTGTTTTCCAATTCTCCAAAATGAAAATTGAAGAGGCGCATACTTCCCGCTGGAATTTCACGGGATAGAAAGATTCGGAAGATATCCCAAGAAGATTTTCCATCTCTCGCGGGACTATCACCGGATGTCGAGGAGTGGGGAGAATTATTGAGAATTTTCAACAAAGGCTCGTCGTCCACGGGGTGTCAACCGTAATCGCTTTACCTTCGGGAGGAACATGTATATGAAATTCGTATCCCCGTTCGACAACAGGTCCGGACATCGCGAGGATACAATAAGACAATTATGCGAGCGGGGCACGGATGGACAAGAAAGATACGAGATGGATCAGAGACACGGTAGCGCGTCTCGGGACGTCTTAAGACCCAATCAGGCCACTGCTCGGCTACACGAGCCGGGCAGAGCCCCGCAACCATGGAGATCGAATTTTATTATGTCTTTTTTTCCCTCCTTCTTTCGGGTATTTATCACGAGTCACTTGGCTCACATCACAACAGATCATCTCAGCCAGTTTATATGTATATGCATTGCGAACGTCGATCCTGAGCACTGAGCCGCGGAGACGAAATCTCAGCTTTCGGTCCTCGGGTGATGACGCACAGCGGGATGCTGATGCTCGAGTCGGATTTCTGGCTTCCTTTCTATCCGATATTTCGAGGTCGAAAGAGCTGATTAAATCACATATATTCCGGGAAATTACAACCGTGGGGTTAATGAATTTAGATAATCGATCCACCCCTGCAGTAATTTGGTGGGTAGTCACCAGATCCTACTCATCATAAGGATTTTAATAGGGATGCCGCACGTACCCATGTAGAAGTTGCCATGATTTGCTCAATGTTACGATCAGGCCAATGTTGGGACCATCGTATAAGCCAACAAAAGAGAAATAATATTGGCCCATTACTGTTCCGCTCCAAACTGAAAACTGGCACAATATCGGCCCATCCCAAAAGCCTGTCCTGGCCCATCTTTAAAAACTAATAAACAGCCGTGATAGTTAAACTAAATTTGCCAATTTAAAAACTGAGGATACTAAAATAGTGACAATTCCATTGGCCCAATATTGTTCCGTTATAAATTGAAAACCGGCACAATATCGGCCTATAGTTTAAAACCAATAAATAGCCGTGATGGTTGAACTATATTTGCCAATTTAAAAACTGGTAATGCTAAAATACAAGCAATTACATTGGCCTATTATTGTCCCGTCATAAATTGAGAACCGGCACAATATCGGCCCATTACTAAAGATTATCCTGGCCCATCTTTCAAAACCAATAAACAGCCGTGATAGTTAATCGAAATTTGCCAATTTTAAAACTGGCAATGCTAAAATACTGGAAATTACATTTAATTAATCTAAGCCCTTTATTGGCTAAGTGGGTCAGACCATACCTGCTTTTATTTTATTTAAGCCTTGGGTTATTCACTATCTGTATATTGTGCAAGAATAGGCAAATAACTGGCACGTCATATATTAATCGTCTATATTTTGTAGTTCAGTTTTTGTAATCAAGTCTTGGCCCATTATTGGCATTTGTGAATAACCAACATAAGTAAGTAAAATATGCGAATTTTGAAACCTATCATATACGCAAATCATAATTTATTTCAAGGTTATTCCATGAAATATGTATCCATAAGGACCAATTTCGGGCCAATCTTGGCCCGATATAGGTTGAATATTTATCACGCACCCAAACAAACTCACGGCCCAATATTCTAGATAGACTAACTTCTAGATAGACCAACTGTGAAGGCCCATCATAGAGCCAGTGGTCAATTTCTACATAGGCCCTTCAAGAGGTTACATAGGGCCAAGTGCAATCACCAACATCGGCGCTACAATGAATTAAATCATTGGCCCAATAATTGCTGGCTCTGTTGGCCGTTATCGGGCCGTTCTTATAATTTCTACAAAGACACCTCATTGGTAAATACTCACGGCCCAATATTCTAGAAAGGCTAACTGTGAAGGTCCGTCCCAGGCCCAACGGTCAATCTCTACATGGGTAGCGGTCCACATTGGAATCTCAGTGCATCCCGCGCTATTTCCCGATTGGCTTTGTTCAAGAATTTTTTATTTGATATGCTCAACCGGAATTTGTTGGATCGTTCAAAAAACAATAACATCCTTTTGTGATCCCGTGCACAAATATATTCGGAAGTTCGACGATGCACCTACATCTCCATAGCGATTTGTTAGGGACACCGCACATAGGAAGTCCTCATTGGGATCCAATTAGATCCTGCATTGTTCACCGATGAACACCGTTTGACAATTCTTACCACGTTCCAACCGAAAATGCGTGAAAGGTCACGAGAAAAAACTCGGCGTGTTGAAACATAACATGCACGCTTCTTGAGCATGTCCGTGTCTGGTGACAATATGTCAAAGGGCAGTGAAATAAATAACAAACGATAATTACACTGGATTTTCAGTGATGTGATTTTTCTAAAAATCCTTGATAGACTTTTTAAAGCGATATAGTCCTTTTTACGATCCACTAATTTTGTAAATCTATATATTTCTTTCGGAAAATTCGACGTACAGAATACAATGGAATCCACATCAAGAATCGTATCGGATTCTGTTGGATAATATGGAAATCCTTTAGGATCGAAATCGGATTTCAATGGGAAAATCCCGATTAGAATCCAATCTACGATCGTGACGTTTCAGTATGGGGATCCAACGCGATGACCCATTGGATCCCTATCGGAAAGTAAGGACAATTATGGACATCCAATTGCATACCTATGGCGATTTGTGCACCGGCAATCGTCTGGACATGCCTTCTCCATATAACGCATAAATTGCAATTTCACACTAAATATGAACCGACAGGAATTCATCCCATAAATTTTCTTCTTTTTTCAATGTCCAAGCCACGCGATGTGTGGGCCAAAATTCAAGATTAGAGGCTTTCGAAAAAAGGGACAGACAAACGGAGAGTGCGGTGTTTATTTCGTTTTCTGGGACGGAGATCTCCCAAGAGAGAGGGGGGAGATTTAGGTGTCGGGAACGAGTGTCCGAGGCGCAAAGTGATTCTTTTTGTCAATGGTGGAAAAAAAGGTATCTCTCTCGGGCTTGTGGCTAGACTCGCATGAGGAGAGCACGCCCTCTCGGAGTCAGCACAAGGGAATAGTTCCTGTGGTGGGTCACTACGTATAGTATCGCTATTTCACCGACTAGCCTCGCGTTGTAGAAGAAAAGGGCCCCAGCAGCAGCAGCAGCGAGAGACCCACCGTATTGTCGTTGATTTGTGGTCACTAATTTCGTGGCTCGAGACCGCCCTCTCTGCCGCTCTTGGCGGGACTCTCTCGCTCTTTTTACCCCATTAGCGAGCCATTCTCAAGACCACGAGCACGAGAGGGAGAGAATTATGTACGGCGTTGTCCGTTCGTAGCAACGTTATACGAGGCCGATATTGTAACAACCCCGCGCGACCTCTTGTCGCGTTTTCCTTCTTGCCGCGCACGAACACCCAGAAGACTCTCGAATAAAGGAGGAAAAAAAAAAAAACTGGCTAGAAAAGTGAGTGAGATCGAAGATTTATCGCTTTTGTTATTTATTATTTATTTACGTTTTTTTTTTCTAGAAATTTACCAGTATTATTTACTTTGGGCAACCGCTTTTTACGCACTCATTCAAAAAAATAACAATTCGGCCAAATTTCTGTTTAAATTCTGAAAAATGTCGAATTCTCCACTGATCTACAGAAATCGGATTAAAGAAGCGCGTGGGCTCTTCCGTATAAATTGATTGAATAATTTTCCCCGAGTCATCTATTCGTCGGTTCCTCGTGAACCCAAAATCCTCTCGTGCGTCTCCCTCCCACATATAAAAGCGTGTACTCGTACGTTTTGCTCGAAATATATATATATATATATATATATATATATATATATATATATATATATATATATTGGAGAAACGGAGGAGCCCCTCGAGAGCAAGTAACCCTTGTCCCCCGTGGTGTGTGAAATCACGCCCTAGTCTCCGAACCAAAACTTGACTAATCATGTTTGTGGCCGTCTGCCATCCCGAGTCTCGGAGGGATGAGATCGAGACAAAACGAAAAGAATGGAATAGAAAAACGCCCTACAGGTGTCTAAGCGGTGAGTCCTCGAGATCCATTCGAGTTTGAGTGATCCTGCAATTTTCTTAATGTATCGTCATTATTCAAACGCTGCTAGATATATATATATATATATGTGTGCGTGTGTGTGTATTCCAAGAAAATCGCAGTGCTGTCGTATTTCAGTAATACACATACACGGGACACAGGGAAAATAGAAAATTGGAAAAGCTGGATTATCAAGGACAGTCCTCGAATTCTGTGTGACATATTATATCTGCCACTTGAAATCTCTCCCAGGAGCCGCCGTCATTTTTTTCTTCTTCTTTTCATTCGATAATAATTCTCTTCCTCTATTCACTTATACCAGCGACGTTGACAAAGCTCTTGACATTTCGTTCCATTTTTTTTTTCAACTGGAAGATCTCAAGTACGACGGAGAGACGTCGTGTGGCTCTATGGAAGCCGATCGACGTTCGAGATCCAGTCTTCGTATTCGTGCGAGTATTTTCCACGCGCGTTTAAAAAATGGAATTGAAACCGGATCGCGGCGCGGGAGAGCTCAGTATCTCAACGGCGCGAACGATCGATGCGTTGCCTTTTATTTGCACCTTTTTTCTGCCCTTCGCGAGTATACGCACACAGCGGCTAGTAATTTGCCATCACGCACGCGGCTGAGAGATCGTAATTAATTGGGTCATTAGAGTCAATGTCATCGTTAGAATTTGTCTTGCGAACGTGCCGCTGAAAATGTGAAAAAACATTGAAAAAACGTTGCAATGACGGTTTTTCGATATTGTAAATTGATTTTTCAAAATATATTGTGCGTGAATTTTTTTTTCGCTATTGTGAATGCGATTTTTTTTTTCGACAGTAATGTTATTCTTTTTTCTATATTGCTTTTTGTGGTAAAAAAAAACGTTAGAGTAAAACAAATTATGTAGAGGATCTTTTTTCGATATGGTGATTTTTTTTTCAATATAGGATATTTTTTTCTTCGATGTAGGGTAAATTGAGCGAAGCGTGAATTAACGAAAATGTTCTCGATGTAAAACGAATCCGCGATGTATAATAGTCGAAGCGACTCGCGATTAATTCTACCAGGTGTCTTAGAACTCACGTATCCGCGCTCTACGCATATTGCGAACGTGTACATATGTATATGCATAGGCGAGGTTGTACGAGCGATAGAGCGAGGTACGTATATATATATATATATGTATATAGACAAAGAGGAGAGAAAGAATAAGCGATGTAACGGTTATATCCCCGAGGGAGTCCGAGTTGGCGAGTCTCACCGCGCGCACGGACTATTCGCAGCAACGCAAACGCCCTGGAGAGTGTACCAACGCAATAATAAGGCAGCAGCATCATCTCTTGGGATTACAGGACTCTCTTTCAATCTTACCGCCGCATTCGCGTATACGTGCGAACGCGTGTCCCCGACCAAAAATACTCGACAACGAATGTATCGGAAGGATAAACGCATGGTCCAATTTGTGATTGGTCGAATATGCATTGTTTTCAACTTGCATTCGGTTGAATTCTTTGGTAATTCGCGATAGGCTGAGAGATCGTTGATCAAAGATATGTCAATTAATACGCTTATTAAATTGCCCACATATCTGTATATGTATATTTCGCATGCAAGAATTGTGGTAGGCATTCAATTAGATTCCCATACTTGTGCTTACTTCCAGATCCAATGGGCCATCGCATCGGATCCCCACACTAAACAGTCACGTTTTTATATTGCATTCTAATCGGAATTCCCCATTGGAATTCAATGTACGAATCCTAAAAAATGTTCACATTATCGAACAGAATCCTATATCCACGATTCTTAATGGAGTCCATCGCATTCTGTACGTTGAATTTTCTAAACAGTATATACAGACATACACAATGTGACGATCTTTAAAAAATATAAGTCTTATCTCAAGGTATTTCTTTCGCGGACCCAGGTAGGGAATCAAAAGGCTGACAATGGAAACAAACTTGTGCGAGCCTTGTTCCACCGAGCCTGAGTGAGACAGACCTGGGCCAGGTTTCATTGCATCGTTTGGAGCAGCCTGGAACCAAGACTGGTTGCTTAGCCTGAACTCAGGGTTATTTCAAGCTTTATTGAGCCAGTGAATTTTAAGGCTACAAAATCAAGGCTGGATGCAGGCTTGTTTCAGGTTGTGATAAAATAAAATAAATTTTAAATAATATTTTTTCTGTACTTTTATGAAAAAAAAGTTAGCAATAAATTTGTCGGGTGCGAAGGCACGGAAAACGAAAGCGAAGGAGGCAGCTCAGAACATTTAAACATATTCTCTTATCGATATTTATGAGGTACACAAAAAAGTTTTTTTTTTTCTCGTCACATACACATTTCGTATATACTCACTCTCTGGGGTTTGAGTACACTCTGTGTATTACGTGTCCCATAAACAATAAATAAAATAAAGTATTGTGTTTAAAATATTTTATATATATTTTATAACAAATAATATAATGAATAATAAATATATATAATAAATAAAATAAATTCTTTACAAATTTATTAAATTTACCCCAATGTAGAATATAGAAAACTGAAAACAGGCCTCATATAGCCTCGAGAAGAGTTTGGGATAAGCCTGGTCATAAATGCTCGTGAAGGCTTCATTAAGGCTCGTTTTGAACCTTGTTGTTTCGTCGTTTCAGGCTTACTACAGGCTTTTCTACCAGCCTTTGGTCAAGCCTGTGTGCAACAGCCTGAAACCGCGTTATCATTCAGGGGTTCAGCTAGGCCTGAAATCAGGCTGGTGCTCAGCCTGAATTAAAAAATGTGAGCCTTGTTTCAGAGCTTGGCGAGTCCTTTTTCCATCGTCAATTCCTACCTGGGGAGGGCCGTACTTTGTGGGGGCTCTTCTGAATCATTGGTAAATTAAAGTGGCCCTTAATCAACATAAGTCACAATCGAGTATTATGTCCACCCATAAACTAAAGGAATACGAAGTTTCGCGCAAATTTAGTAGATTTAGACATTTTTACATTTTCTCTGAAAAATCGCGGCTATGAAAATTCTCCTGCCAGTTGCATTTTTCCACGCTTTGCCATTCATATTTTCTTTAAACAATGGGTGACCCCCTGTTTTTACAGTCATTACGGAATCTTTAGAATCATTTACACGCGTGAGTAGTTAATGTTAGGAATCTAGAGTTATTTAGTGTATAGATTATTAAATAGAAATTTGGCCAGTGAGTCATCTTCATAAAACGCCGTATAAATGAGACGCTCTTTGGAGTCGTAATTTTTCGTTAAAAGTTCGGTAACTTGGTTTGAAATTTTACCGGTATACTGAAATGTATTTTTACTTTATTATAAATTAAAATCAGTTAATCGTATAATATTCGGGTTCGTAAAAGGAATACCTTGAAAAGTTTAAATCGTTTAAAACAGTATATCTTCAAATCGATTTGAAGAACATCACTGAAAATCCACTTTAATTATTGTTCGTTATTTATTTCCCTACACTTCCATATAATATCACCACCACATCCATGCCCACGAAGCGTACAGGTTATGTTTCAGCGAGCCGAGTTTTTTGTCGTGTCTTTTCACATATTTTCGATTTGAACGTGGTAAGTCTCAAACGGCGTTCATCGGGGACGAGTGAAAAATCCAATTGGATCCCAGTCCCTATGTGCGTTGTCTGTAACAAATCCATCAAATTGGTGCAGGGGATTACGAAAGATTTTTTTATCTCCCAGATTCAACAAATTCTACTTGAGGATTTCAAATAAAAATACTCGATCGACGGTTTATCGGGAAGTACCGGGGAATCCACTTGGATTCCAATGCGGCCTACGTGCGGTCTCCCTATCAAATCCCTATAGGACTGTGGTAGGATCTGGAGACTTGAGCATATTTCTGCACGGGTGTTTTTTTTCCATTTAGTTAACATCTTCGAATTAAGTGGACGGGTCGCGCCGCTAAACTCATTTCTCGCCATCGTCCTCGTCTATCTTAATTGAAAGCGTTAAGCGCGATATCTCGTCCAACGAGGGATATTTCAATTAAAGCTTCTACAAGGGGGTCGTTGATGTTTTTCACACGACCCACTTGTTGCCCGGCAAAGCATAAAGTTCCAAAATGGCCAGTGGCCAAAGAAAGTCAATTAAAAAATCGATCTCTCGTGTACTGCGTACAATCACTGGGAATCCACGTGAATTTCCTGCGACAAATGTCTCTGTTGCGCGATGTATGGCAGATGACCGGAAATTTCGATGATGCGCAACGAATGATGGCTCGTTATTATTGTTATTAGGACTATTGAATCGACGGTCCCGCCGGAGCGTACTTCCGGTTCGCAGTCAAAGGGCATTTAAACGTCTCGCACACATCGGTCAACTAGCGTAACGCTTACGCGCATGTAAATGTAAAAAAAAAAGTGTGCGCATACGCGTAGGCAAAAGTATACATACGCAAAGATCCGTGGGGGACTGTGCGTGGGAGAATGTTGACCGGATCATTGGAATTCATGTAACGGTGATTTTCGTCGATTCCACGACGCCGAGGCGATCCTCCCGACGAGCAATTATTAACCGGCTATATCGATGAACGAATTTGACGAGGTTGAATATTTGACATATTTTCTCTTCGTTTCAATCGTATATCGACGTGTATACTATGTACCTGGCAATTAAAATTTATAAGGATTCCCGTCTGAACTCTCGTTGAACTCTCGAGGATCCCGTACAGCGGTAACGTTTTTTTTCCTCTCTTTTTTCTTCTCTTCTCTGCACACCGATCGATATGTGGATGCAGGCACACGTGTATGCGTGTACAAACATAAGTACGTACGTATATCGCGATATTAGCGTGCGGAAGAAGGGAGGAATCGTTATTGGAATTCTGATGATCGTTATTCACGGTTGCGAGTAAGAAAGACGTATTGGCTCGCGTCGGAGGTCGAAAATGATATATATGTACGTGTGTGCAGGGAGGAGAAGGACGAGGCGATAAGCAAAAAGCGATGATGTGTATATTGCAGGAAGGAGAGTGCGGAGCGTGGACGACACGGGAAATATGCCGAGATCTCGAAAGGTATCGAGATCGAAAAATCGTACGATCCCTCATCCCTCGTCGAGCCTCCCTTACCGCTGCGCTCGCCTTAAGAACCACACAAAATTATCGATAAATTTACTCGCAGAGGATCGAATATAACATTGTCAATCTTTTTTCGATCGTGAATCGTGAAGTGGACAGCTCCCTCCAGCTCAAGAATATCCAAAATTGATAACTCACTCGGCTTAATTTTTTTTCATGCCGATATTTCCCACATACAACTTCAAGAAACGATAAAAAATGTATCGCCGAGTCATTAATTAATCGAATCTGAAAAGACGCGCGCGCGCGATCTTCATTAGCACGTAAACGAGCACTACGGCAAGTTATTCAACGGATGAAGACAAAAAATGCCATCCAAGTTTTGTGTATTCAAGAGAGGCTCGTGCCTCTCTTAATACACATAAATTTAACGAAATTCCAGCGGTCTTGAAGGTCGAGGCTTCTCGTGTGCGGTCTAAATCACTTGCTACGTACACTGCCGAAAAAAATGTTTAATTTGAATAGGATCTATTTAAATCAAATAGGTTTTTTCCTTGTCTCGGGGCCTACTACGATCTGATTTGTTTTAAAGATATTCTTTTATTTGTTTCAACTATTATTTTTATATATTAAATATATTCAAATTGAACAAACAAAGAATCGATTCAAATAAATCCTTATTTGCTTACAATGTACACTGTAAATTTAAGTGTACTATATGCAACGAATATTTCATAAATCCAAAATGAAATGAAACACTTGAGAGTTTTACCACAAAGATTTTGTATCGTAATTCGTAATTCCCCGGCCTTTTGAAATTGTTTTTTTCGAAGATAATACTTCACTTATATGGGAATCGAACCTAAAACCTACCTACTCACAGCTACGCTGCCCCTATGCTACCGAGTGCTTGTAATATCTTAGTTGCAGATATGGCATGAGAGACCAAATGAATTCCTCTAATTATTTGTTGTATCACATAAACTATATCAATTAGTTAATATCATTGGGATAATTAGAGAGTTCTATCGAATAACATGCTTTAGATTTTTCAAACATAACCTCTATATATATATATATATATATAGAGGTTATGTTTGAAAAATCTATAGCATCTTATAAAAATCTGGAGAGAGAGGAATGATATATATATATATATATATATATATATATATATATATATATATATCATTCCTCTCTCTCCACCCTCTCTACTCCCACACCCCTGTGATATGTGTGTTGTAATGAAGACAGACCACTAGTTCAATCAAATAGGGAAATGGTTGACTCTACGAAAAGTCTATCTAGTTTAATTTTTTTAAATCAAATAGATCCATTTAGTGGTTTCAACTAAATCGTTTTTTGAACAGATGAAACCGAATCGAAAATTTATTAGGATTAAATAAAATATTCAGTTATTGGACATTATTGAAATTTTTTTGATTTGAATAAACAAATATATTCAAAATAAATAATTCCAATAATGGAATGCAATAGGAAATATTTGATTCCATGAAAAGTCTAGTTAATACAAATTTAAAAAATCAAATAGAATGTTTCTGTCAGTCTATTAACATTTTTCCTGGACGCCCCAGTCCACGTGGGCAAGTATTCACCTCAATTTCGACGATCGATTCACTATCCGCAACAAGGCAAAGACCGTTTCGCGACGCGTCAATTTCGAACGGAGCGGCCCATGCATACATTTACATATTACAGTGGAAAGATAACGAGCCGGCGAAGGATGCTGCGATGCTAAAAGACGCGGTTGTACGTCGTTTCGTCTGTTTTGCGTGAATAGAGAGACGGAGGAAAAGGGGCAGGGGGGGGGGGGGGGGTAGAGTTAGAACGAGGGAATCCTGGCACATTTAAAGTCTCTCGCAAAAGTCGTCTCCGGAGGCTTTGCGTTGAGAGGGATCACAGAGAGCACAGAGCCCGAGAGATCGGAGCCTCTTGGGGCTCACATCACATTCTAGGCTATTCCGCATTCTGTTCTCCCACTCTTGATACTAATGGTCGTCGGTAGGTAGACTCTCGCGTCTCCACGAGAGCCCGGAGTGAACAGATCGGGCGCTCTTGCGCGAGGGCCTCCTCGTACACGCCCGAGAGCTCTCCTCCGTCGCGTGTGTCTTCGGAAAATCTCACCGTCCATCCTATTAATTCGAGGATTAATTGGCAGCGTTTTCTTGCTATCGAGTAAAAAGAGCAGAGTCAAGCTTTTCCGTAATGACGGAGAGGACAATAATCGAAAGGTCGATCAGTAAGAGATATTTTATTTTACGATGACAAGGAAGGGAAGTGGGAGGGGACCGTCGGGGACGGAGGAGGGAGAGAGAAAAGACACGTGAGATTGATTGATTGCACAACGTATGAGGCGGAAAACCTTACACAGGACGAACTCGATCGATTTAGCGCACACGTGTGAGTGGAGACTTACACACGCGGAGAGTTGACTCCGACGATGAGACAAGACTCGATGTATACGTGTGTACGCGTGTACTCGCTGGTATCTCCGTTTCTATACGAACCAGTTAACGTCTCGTTGTTATTCATCGTAGAAAAATTAATTACGTATTCACCAGCAAATGAATAAATGCACAGTAGCGTGGGAGGTTTACCTTGCGCACGTTGAGTGCACAAGATCTCATCGCGGCTCTCTCGGCGCTTTATGATCCTTGTTTCTATATTGATATTCATATATCGATCGCCGGACGCCTTATGATAATGCATTGCGCACGAAGCTGTTTCTCAAGCTCGAGAGATAGCAACCGTATACAAATTGAGCTGCTGATATCCAACGGATTATTATATTCGTTGTTTCCCGTGCAGAATTTTTTCGGCGAGATCCCGGATTCTAGCACATCCCTATAGAGTTTTGACGGGGACGCCCACATTGGAATTCAAGTTGATGGGATGGCAACAATCGTATGGGATTCTGTTCGATAATGTGACAATCCTTTAGGATTCGAATTGAATTCGTACATATTGGCTTTCGATGGATGACGTTGAAGTTTGCATCGTTGGAACGCAACGATATTTTTCTTCATTTTTCATTTATTTATTTTTATACTTATCCGATATCTCTTTATTGTTGAACTTATCCTTTTTTGCTAAGGGCACACGCCGTGTTTTCTACGCGCAGACAACGCGCATTTTTCAGTCCAAAAAGCGTGTGGATCAAGTGTGTATCGCGTCGTCTGCGCGTCGAAAATACGCCGTGTGCACGGGCTCTAATTGAGGTGTCATAAATATTTACTATGAATACGTAAAAATGTTCGAGTGATTTTCACAGACAAAAAAGAATAATTAAAAGAAATTATTTTTCGTAGCACTCCGAAGATACAAACTATAACATCATTTCAGTGGGGTATGAGAATCCCGATTAGAATGCAATGTACGAGCGTGACGTTGAGTGATGCAATGCGATGACCCATTGGATCTCTGTGAGGAAGTAGGGACAAGTATGGGAATCCAAATGGTTCCCTACGCTGAGACAGAAACCAATTGAATAAAAAAATACATCGGTTGACCGAAATAAATGTCTAAACACGAAGACCACCGATATATGACATTGTTACAATCATATAAAATATTGGGAAATGTGATTGATTTTAATAACATATTATTTTATTTGAAAATCTCGTCGGTTCTCTCAATATCTCCATTATCCATAAAATAAAATGATAATCTATTGGAATCATTCTATATACAATCTCTAGATGTATGGATGAAATAATTAAGCGTTTGCTACAACATTTTTTGTTTCGTACAAAAATATAATGAATAAAATGAATTATTTCTTTACTACATCGAAACGAATATGTCGTTAGACGGAACATTTTCGTACTCCGTACAATATCAACCGTAGTTGCATGACATAGAGACAAGTGTATATCTTTATGGAAAACTAACAATATCGATTCGAAATAATGGTATTTTTGCCACAAAGTACAGGTGTCATGTGTAACAACGCATTTAGTCTCTAGTTGCAAAAAATATAATACTCGATGAAATAAATGTTCATTGCAATGAAAATAATATCTTTGTGCATTCGAGAAGTCATGTATTTAATATGATCTTATGTACACTTGCAAGCATTTCTTGATTGTTGGTTCAAATAAATGTACACTCGAGAGAATTACTGAAAATGTTTGAAAGAAGTTCGCATGCAGTTCTTTGGAATAGGATAGGATTGTCACAATGAAATGTTTGATCGAATTTGCTTTATTTAAAAATTGAAAGGTTTTCAATTTAAAAAATACTTAAATAACAAGTGACCATTAGAACGATCATCAGATATTCAACTGATAAGAACAGACACTATGGCGCTTAAGGGGCTATACCAGTGGAAACGCTGAAAATTTGGGTGATTTTCGGCAATTTTTTTAAAGAAAAATACTCGATGAAATGTTTCGGAAAATTAACAATATATTTGGCTGTATTTGACCTGTATTACATAATTTTTTCATAGAAAAATATTGAGATCCAAGCGACTTATGCGCTGCCTTCTGAGGCGCCAAAAAAAGTCTCTTCACTGCTGACATGATTCCAGCCGATTGAGTAGCTGAAACCGAAAAAGGAAAAAATGTCGTTAAACTGGAAGGTATTTCCTGTACAATGACCCAGGATATTCGAAAAATATCAAAATCTAACAACATGGCGTAGTTATGAAAAAAGTCTGTTTTCTTGCCTATAAAATGGTCTTTTTTTCAATGCCAAACCGTCCATTTTCATCCAATCAAAAATATTCTACGTCATTGTAGAGTAAATATATTCAAGAGTACTCAGTTCAAATTTCAAGTCAATCGGATAATTGCTCTTTGAGTTACAATGTCAGCAGATTTGAAGAATCTCATTTCGAGAAAAACGCGTTTAAAGATTTAACTATCGATTTTTGCAAGATAAAATGATATTGATATAAATGATAATGATATTCTTGAAAGTATAAACTGTCGAAAAAGGCAATAAAAGAAATCGATTGTTTGAAAATGTCACACTGGTATAGCCCCTTAAGTAGATTTTCGGTTCGCGCTACGTTTACGAGAAACGAGCGCGCGTGCGGCTTCTAGCGGTTACTCCGAGAACCACGGGTTTCCTCGAGCCTATAATTTCGGTGGCGCTTGGCCATTGTATATGATTTGGTTGAATTTTTACAACCAAAGAAAAAAAGTATTGAATCGATTGCTGTAATGTATTCAGTTCAATTAGACACGTGCTTTTTTAATCAAGAGCTCTTTTACCTCAAGTGCTTTTACTCAAGTGTTTACTCAAGTGCTTTTACTCAAGTGCTTTTTTACACGTGCTCTTTTACCTCAAATATATCATTTTAATGAACATATATTTATGTTAGTCAGATGTTTAATCAAAACAAGTACATGTTGTTTTGATTTAACGCAATCGTATAAAAAAATTCAATAAAAATGACTACGATTTAATCGCTTCGTGTATGCGCAACAAACAAATTTTATTTTCGCATAATTTTTCAACCAATTCCGACATGCGCTTGATATTTTTTAATCAAAATAAAATACTAAAATTTTAACGAATAATATACTTGAAAATCAATATCGGATATGGTGAAGACAATAAAATAATATATTTACTCAATGGAAATTTTATCTGCATCAAACGAGCGAAATTCAATTTTTCTTGTGTACTCGAATTAACAATATTCATGTTATGAATTGAAACGCTTTTTTGTTCGTTGCAGAAAATGCATTCAAAACTATATAATTTGTTCGCGATCATTTTTCTCGTTAGTGTTCTCAGCCAACACTATATCTTTTGAATAAAAAAAAAACTTTTAATTGTATCATGTTATTAAAGTCAATAGCGTTTTGTTTGGACCAATAAATCCGATTATTTACACCAACAATTTTGCAATTGAATCAACGAAATTCATTCACTAACACCAATCATTTTGGATCAATCATTTTTTTTCTCAGTCCACGACAACTTCTGCGCGGGTTCCTGTTGATTGTCCCCA
Organism: Ophion ellenae; assembly: GCA_963210295.1. NCBI lineage: Eukaryota > Metazoa > Arthropoda > Insecta > Hymenoptera > Ichneumonidae > Ophion > Ophion ellenae. The sequence goes on from OY723395.1 coordinate 13,929,493, forward strand.
AAACGTTTCAACTCCGAGACATCTTGAGAGGCACTCGTGAAGGTTTATTTTCTTTCTTTATTGCTCTATGTTGGATAATTACGTTACGAATTTCGTGGATGCTTGAAATGCCAAAGCAAGTGATCTCTCCCATTGCAACAATGCATCCAGCGCTCTCTCATCAGAAACGATCGTCCTTGCTGTGGAGCAAAGAGCGCATGCCAGCATTGCGCGCACGTACGTAAATAATTTACACGTGTGTAGTCGGTATTGTAAAGTAGCGTGTAAAAAAGGTGAGATTGTGTGGTCTATATGAGTACAGGGAACACTTCGTGCATACACGCGCGCGAGACCTGATCTCGATTTATACATTTGCCGCGGTAATGGCATCGACGCGACTATACGACTTGATTTATAAACTCTCCGTTGCATAGAAAATATTTCTGCCTCTGCGCCCCGTGGTCTATTCTGGCGCGAGCATTATTGCCGCGCTGGTGCGAAAAATCGTGAATAGCTCTCGGTCTATTGGCGAAAGAGAGAAGAAAACAATCGTGTTAAATATTATATGTGTGTATGCGCGCATGTACAGAAGATGGAAAAGTGCATGGAGCAATAGGTGCACTCTGTGTGACACGGATGACCCCGTTGCTTGTTATTTTCACCTATCATCGAGTTCTAATCGAATTCAATGCGCCAGAAGAACAAAGACGAGGTCCCGGGGATTGATAGGCCGCTCTGCGAGCACCTATATCACGGCTACGAAATCGGAAAGATTAATCATTGAAGATCGATCATTCAAAAACTTTACAAATATGATTTTTTTTCTATTTATTTCCAGGCATAGCCGTTCCACATTGAACTCTCTGCGGACAATGGAGACCCAAAAAAAATCCACTCGTTCCTGTCGATTTCCACGGAACAGTATTTTGGTTCGACTTTCTTTTTCTTCGACAAATATTATTCGGGTTTCTCGAAGACTCGATTACGTCACCCATCTCTCGCAAGGCACATGCATTTGTTCGTTCAACGTGAAGGAAAAAAGGAACAAAAAGAACAGTGTCTTTAGAATGAGACGGTGACGACTACGGGACACTTTTTCGTCTCTCGCTCTGATAAGATCCGGCGGAACTCGAGGATAATCTGTACAAATATGAGAAGAGAGAGAAAAACCTGCGTACATGGGCATACGCGTGTAGAGGAGGACGAGAGAGGGCAGAGGGAGAAGGGGGGGGGGTGGAGGAAAAAAGAGAAACCCGTATAATAACGGAGTTCAAACATTATAATCTCAATGTGACATTGAGCGGTATCGACTGCGCGTAAGAAAATCACGTTTTTAACACTTAAAAATCTTCTCTTGACTCGTGCCATCGGAAACAGGCAATTTTTGCTCAATTTTCCTGAAAGTCCCTAAAAAGTAATGAAAAAAAATCCCAACCGTTAAGGGGTTACCCCCACTTGCGATTTTGAAAAAATCGATTTTTTTTATTGCATTTTTTTGAAGTATAAGTATCTGAGAATATGTCCTGAAAATTTCAAGTCGATCCGAACAAAATTGACTGAGATATGAGCGTTGAAAGAGAAGAATCCGCGTTGAAAGAGCGTTGAAAGAGAAACTTTAAACGCGTTTTTCTCAAAATGGCATTTCTGAAGTCGGTGACCAAGATTACTCGAACACTAATGAACCGATCTTCTTGAAATTTTGCAGGCTTATTTAATACATAAAAATGTAGTCTTTAATCGTTCGATTTTTTTTTCGAAAAAAAAATGGCCGTTTTATAGCCAAAAACGGCCGTTTTTTTCGTTAAAATCGAACCATTAACTTGGACTGTCCGCCATTTTGTGAGAAATGAATATTTTTTAAAATCCTTCGATTAAAGACTAGTTTATACTTATATTTGACTAAATCCATCCGCATTTTTTTTTCAGATGATCCACTTCGCCGCAATGTTGGTCACCGCAAACCGTGTATATAAAAACATTATTTCATTGACGGCCATTTGCCACTAAACAATGTAATATTTTTCAATAAAAAAAATTACTGAAAGTTCTTCAAGATGTGTTCTTTAACATGGTATATTGATCGAATAAAAAAGTTTTGTAGTTTTCTTTTAAAAAATTCATGAAAAAGGCCTTTTTTGCGCTACACGTGGCCTTAAAATACTACGAATATTTAATGTAAATAGAAATATTCATTCATAAAGATAAATAAATTTAATATAAAATCCACGAAATTTGTAATAGGGTAATAATAATTTTTCATCGAACAGATTGTTTTCTCTATCGAGTCCAAGTGTAAAGTGTGAAGTTACAGAATTTTCTTTCTCTTAAAAACCTCCTGCACTTGAGCGTTCAAAACGCTTCTCTGGGACATCGCAAAATTACTTCAGGATCTTGGAATGTTGTACCGATCACGATCGATTTTCACCTGCGTATGCAGGGAAACGCGCAACGAAGAGAGAAGGGACAAGTACTCGCGGTAAAAGTCAGATGCGGGATGAGTCTGCTGCGAGAACTTTGATTTTATATGCTCGCGAATCTGCGTGTGACACAATGCGGGCTTATTCGCTACACACACACACACACACACACACACACACACACACACACATATATATATATATATGAGTAGTTCCTCTATAATCGATCGCCGATCATAACGACCCACGCGATATTTTGCCTCTCTCGCGCTCATGCGCGGGGTATAATATCTCCCGTGGTTGTGGCCTGACTCCCGGATCAATGTAAGAAGCAGCAAAAGGTAGAGCGTGTACGAAACGTGAGGTGAATTGAACCTTTTGAAATTTATATATATATACATATATATATATATATATATATATATATATGTAGAAAGAGAGAAAAAGAGAGAAGGGGGAGACGTAGACATCCGTGAGGAATTATACCGCTCAAGCGAAATAAAAAAACAAAACATTAACACGATGATGCTCAATACAACGATGAAATAAAATATTCAAAAATTATTTTAAAAGTATATATTAACGACGTTAATATCGTATAGATGTGAAAAACGCATGAATTTTTTTCTCCTTCGACAGCGGAAAAGCGTCGTGGAATATAATTTTGTAGCAACTATATTTCGGATAATATCGATTCTCAATGCTGGCTGATGTAACTTATTTCGTATATACAAGAGAAAAGTACACGCACGCCCATAAATAAAAGTCCGAAAAAGTGACAGTGATTAAGTTGTACCTATACACATATGTGTATACATATGCAGCGCACAAATAGAAGGTTACGCGTGTTTAAAAACAACGAAAAACACAAATTTATTGGGTGAAAGTTCACCAGAGCTATTGGGTCAATAACACGTAAGACTCCCATGAATAAACATAAAAAACCCATTAATATATCTATCTGTTTTCTCCAAAAAGACGAATTGCACGCGCATAAAGAATTGAAAATTCAATTTACCGCGATTTTGCTTTTCAAATAAAATACGCAGAATGATAAGCTTTTAAGGCATCGTTTCTTTAGTGTTTCGAATAATCTGGACGACTTGGCGCGACTATCAGTGGGGACAAATTTCGTTTGTAAAAAAAAAAAGAAATGAAATTCTACGATATATTCTTATCGCGGTCGTCTCGTCGCAAAACCCCATCGATCACCAAACTTTCCAACAATATCTGCGAAGGTCAGGCATACGCGCGTGTATGCGTGCGTGTGTGTGTGTGTGTGTGTGTGTGTGTGTGTGTGTGTGTGTGTGTGTGTGTGTGTGTGTGTGTGTGTGTGTGTGTGTGTGTGTGTGTGTGTGTGTATGTATGTATGTATGTATATATATATATATATATATATATATATATATATATATATATATATATATATATATGCAGTACACGTTTCGAGAAAAAAAAATTGTGCGGAATGTTTCGGTGTCTATGAGGTCGATTGGCAAACACCGCGTCAACACAGACATCGAGGCAACATCTCCTTTTTTCTTCTGTTTGCACTTCAGGTGCAGTTCTCACACTTCAATACCAAGCTATAAAGATCTAAAGTTGTATATAAGCTCGAGCAATCAATTTTTTCCACAGGATTCGAAGTTTTATATGGATAATAATAACACACACGCGCACACACGCGCGCACAATTTCTTCGTCGTGATATCAATTATTTCATTGATTCATTTTCATTTATTCTTTGTTATACATTTACTCGTTTATTTTATTTTTCTTCTTTCTACTGGAAAAGAAAAAACGTTATCTTTACAAATCTTTAAAATTCCATTTTTTAAATCAACCAATTTTTTTTAATAACATTCAAAATACGTGCTTATTCATTGTCACTTATTTGATTAATTCGAACGCTAGAATGTCAAGGCAAGTGGCCGAATTTTCGTACAAAAGTTAGTGATACCGTATAGGCCAACGAGAAGCAAAGCCGTCAGGATCGAAACGGCCGGCAATAAGATCGTAGAATAATAATACGTACACTGGATACAATATCTATTGTATTTGGGTGGAGTCTCGATTGTGCATGAAAAGTTATAGTTTCCACGTTAAAAAGCGCAGGCGAGCGAAGACCGGGAGAGGGCGAGGAGAAGGCGAATCGCATTTATGTAGCATATAATATTGGATATTTCCGGTAAGGCTGAGAGTTAGCGATGAGGCGAACTCGGTGCAAACGGGTGAGAGTCGTACAGGTTGAGCTTATACATATGCGCTGGATACAAATGCGCAGCTACGTATGCCAGTCTCAGCCATTTATATATGCATAAACATATGCATGTGTCCGCGTGTGCATTTGTAAACACGCACACACGTACGTGTCCGGGTAAATGTATAGCATCATGGGAATGCAGGGGTCACGGGAATTTCTATATAGGAACCTTTATCGAATAGGAAAAGTGCAGTTTTCTTGCCGTTTATATCCATCCAGCACCCCCCCCCCCTCCCCTCCGCCCCTCGATGATGCTTATTCGCGAAGAGATTGCTCTTTGGTACACTACACAAGCAAGAATTTTAATCTCAGCCGAGTGTTACCTCGCGCTTACGTTCCTGTACATTCATATCTTCATATCCGCGCAGCCTCAATTCTTATCCTCAAAACTGTCGAAATAATTGGCACGAAGGATGGTTCGGATGACGAGAAAAAAAAAACAAGTCTCCGGTACGCAGTTTCCGGTCAAAATGACCAAGTACGGTCCTCGGAGCGACGTCTTCAAAGTGACGTTTGCACGTACGAAGTAGGAGTTGCACGTTGATAGAGAAGGAACATGCGCTCAGTCACGTTAGAAAGTCGCAGGCGGTGGCAGGATCGGCGGTCCTCGCACCGTGTGCACTCCGGCAACGGCAAGAGCAGCAGCAGCAGCGGCAAGAAGGAATTGCTCCACTCTCGCGAGAGAGGCTCCAGCCTCCGCGAGAGCTCAACAGCAGCACAGAAACGGCGCAACACAACTCGGCGCTCATGATCGCGAGAGAGAGAGAGAGAGAGAGAGAGAGAGAGAGAGAGAGAGAGAGAGAGAGACTCGCTACGGAGGGGAAAAAAGAGAGAGAGAGACAGAGCACGGTTGCACGCCTCTGCTTGTGAGCTCTCAGGTACGGCGCGCAGATACCAATCTCGTTTCTTGACCTATATCCGCGTTTGCATCCTTGCGCAACCGTGCTTCGAAAGGCGTCTTCGAAAAAATTCTCCCTCCCGTATATCGTGCATGCAGTTTGCGACGGGACTTTTTCTTCCTTTTCTTTATGCATGCCCATTTTTTCGTATGAGGTTGATAAGGCTAGCAAAGTTTGTCAATGGCCGGAAGTCCATTCGGAGTAGCCGACGGTAAGCGAAATAGAAGTATTTACCCCTGGTCCTGCCAGCAGGACGAACGGAATATCCACAGTCGCGCAAACGTCATCGGCCCTGCGACCATCACTCCCACCCCGGCTATTCTGCGCTTCGTTACACCCACGTAACAGAGCATGCACATGTATACACGCGTCTACGATAGCTTCGAGTGAAAGAGGCGTATCTCGCATAATCGAAGCATTCCGAATGACGAGGGACAGGTAACCTTTCGCGCGTATATGTATTACCGTGATATAATATAAATATATTCAGATGAGAGATATAATATTATGTGATTTTTTTACACTAATTATCGTTGGGAGGAATTATATTTGTGAAAAAAATCGTATGATATGTTGAGTATTGTTTCACACTACAAAACTGAAATTACCTTCTTATCAACCCAATACGCGCGCGCACACACGCGCGCACGTATCTATATATATATATATATATATATATATATATATATATATATATATATATATATATATATATATATGTATATGTATATGTATATGTATATGTATGTATGTATGTATGTATGTATACACAGGGTGTCCCTTTTATCTCTGCCACCCGAAATAACTCGGTAATTATCGACGTCATAAAAAAATGTTCCAGACAAAAGTCGTACGATGTGAATGGGGCCATCAAATGCGACCAATTTTTTTATTATTTCGGTGGAGGTGCCGACGCACAGTGAAGGCCACCTCCACTTTTTAAAATGGAATGGTACATTTTTTTCAACTATCTTGTAGAGCACCTCAAGCCGCATAAAAAACATTAGGAGGTCAAAGTCGTTATAGATCGTTCAAGGTCACCTATTAAAATGAAATAAAAATCTAAATATCTCGGATGACTACCAAATATTTGGTAGTGATCCGAGATATTTCGATTTGTATAAACGATACTGACCTTGAATGACCTTGAACGACTTTGACACCCTAATATTTTTATGCGGCTTGAGGTGCTCGACAAGATGGTTGAAAAAAATGTACCATTCCATTTAAAAAGTGGAGGTGACTTTCACTGTGCGTCAGAGCCTGCACCGAAATACAAAAAATTGGGTGCATTTCATGGCCCCCTTCACACTGTACAACTTTTGTCTGGAACATTTTTTTGTGACGTCGATAATTACCGAGTTATTTCGGGTGGCAGAGATAAGAGGGGCACCCTGTGTGTATATATATATATTTATATATATTGGATTGATAAGTAATTTCGGTTTTGTAATGTGAAATAAAACTTGATATTCTTTATACAAGGAATGAACTGAAGAATGAATATTAATCAATTATATGTTATGTTTCGGGCAACTTCATTATTCCGCGCTAAAATACCTCCTGGCCTTTGTCAGCAAAAAACTGAACTAAGTGCGATTTCAAGTCATCATCATTAGTGAAAGTTGTACCATTCGAAGAGTTTTGCAAACTTCCAAATAAATGATAATCCGATGGTGCAAGGTCAGAACTAAATGGCAGATGCGCCATCACTTCCCAACCAAGCTCCAATAACCCTCAATCCATGAAGGGGGGTCAATTTTGTCGGGCCAAAACTTACTTATCGAAATATCTCGACTACCGGCGACTTGCGCGCCATCTCAGTGGTACTAAAAAAAAGTTGGGGTAGTAAGGTTCGAGAGTCCACGAGGACAGCTGGAGCAGTCGGTCATACGAGAAACAGCTACGAGAGCAAATCGGAGCCGGACAGATTTGACCCCCCTTCACGAATAACGTAAGTAAAAGTGAACTTTTTCGACAATTTTTTTTTTGTTTTTTCGAGCATATTTAGGCTTCATAACCTATAAGAAATACGTGTAATTTTTTTTTTTCAATTTTTTCGTGAGAAAAAAAAATGTTTAAGAATTTGTTTTTTCTCTATATTTTTATTATTGAAACTTTTTTATTTTAGAGCGTTATGGCAACGAGAAGTGCCGAAGAAGTTTATGCGCTCCGGAGGCGTCAGCGCGTCGAGTATTTTTGCGACGAGAACTCAGGCGTGCCCCTGTGCCCCAATTGTTTTTAAACATAAACAATTTTGGAATAACAAAATGTAACTTTTTTCACAACAAATATCACATTGAAATGATGATATGAATAAAAAAGATTTTTTCAAAAATATATCTCCGACGTTGAGCGCTTTTTTCCTTTAAAAACCTCGGTGTAATCTCCCAAAAATATACCCATGTTCCCGTAGTTGAATAGGATATCTGGTTTAATCCTACATTAATGGCATATTTTTTTCCTTAAAGAGCAACATTTTTCCTTTACAATAACTGGCTTTTAAACCTCTTTTACGTAATTAGTACTTGAACTGTGATTTTTTGAAAAAAAAAACGTGTTTTTTCCGCGCATTGCTTGATATTTGATTGAAAAAAATATATTAAAAATAATAAAATCCGAAAAATTCCTGTTCGACCTTCAAAGGGACATTCTAAGGATGAACGATGCATTTTTTCAGATTTTTTTATTAACAATTGTGGGTGGGGTAGCGCGCAGACGAAAATGACCCCCCTTCATGGATAGAGTGTGCCGAACAACCCTTCATGGATTGAGGGATAATAATACACGAGTTACCAAAGATGTGTGAGGCATTGCATTGCCTTGGTGGAATACGATTTCTTTGCGATTTGCCACTTCTGGACGTTGTTCTTTGATTGCTTCCCCTAGTTTCCCTAATTGTTGACAGTGAGCACCTGAATTGATAGTTGGGTTCCTTGGAAACAGTTCGTAACATACAGCACCTTTGCAATGGACAGCATGATCCAAGATGCATAGTCCAAATGGGCAACATGCTCCAAGACGGATCATACTGTCCATATGGTGGGATTACGCTTGGACCTGCATCTTTCTCGACTTATATCATCGTAGACGATCTATTCTTCACCAGTGATGATTCGTTTGAAAAAAAAGTCCGTTTCACTGCCTTTCAGATGCATATCGCAAATATTGATTCGCTGCATTAAGTGAATGTCTTTTAATTCTGGCGGAACTCATATATCGCTCTTCTTAATGAGACCAAGGGATTTCAGGTGATATTCAATCATTGTGTGTCATACATTCGACCTTTCTGCAAACTCTTGCAAAGTTATATTACGATCCGATTCAATTATGTCTTTGATTTGGCCATCATGAAGTTCAGGAGTTCAACCAGAACGTTAGTCATCTTTAAGTGAAAAATCTCCACAGCGGAAATTTTCAAACCCATTCTGGCACGTGTGTTCTGTTAAGTAATCAACTCCACAGCCTTCATATATCTCTTTGGGAACCTCAGCAACTTTCATGTCTTTACGGAAATAAATAAAAGTCAAATCTGTCAATAATGTTCGTTCTTGGACTCCGTGCTAAATTGACCCCAAATTAACATTTGCAAAGAACATCACGCGCACTTGGCATCTAAAGTCAGCTAAAAGTTACGGCTTTCAAATGTCAAAAGAAAAAAGTCATAACATCGACAAAAGTCGTTCAAAAAAAACAAACATACCCGTGCAGAAACTGTCGTAGAGATCCAATCGGATTCCCGTATTTGTCCCTACTTCCTGATAGGAATCCAATGGGTGATCGCATTAAATCCCTATACTAATACGTCACGCGCGTACATTGAATTTTCATCGAGATTGCGGAATTGCGATATGAGAATTCAGTTTGAATCCTAAAGGATTTCCACATTATCAAACAGAATCCGATAAGATTCTATGGATCCCATCGCAATTTGTACGTCGAATTTTCCAAACAAAATATATAGATACACAAAATCAGTGGATCTCAAAAAAGTATAAATCGTTTAAGATCTATCTAAAAAATCCATTTGAATCGGATCACCAAAAATCGACTGTAATTATCGCTCGTTATTTATATTACTGCACTCTGGCATAATATCACCACACACGTATACGCTCCGGAAGCGACTTTTCATACATTTTTTATTCAACCATGGTAATCCAATTGGATCCCTTGGCACCCTATGGGCGATGTCCCTACAAACCCTATAGAGATGTGGGACCTCGGGACTCCCTAACAAGTTTGTGCACCGGATCACAAGGGAATGTTTTTTGGGAGGTCCAACAAATTCGGGTTGAGACCTTCAAATTTAAAAAATCTTAAGGGGTTACCCCCACTTGCGATTTTGAAAAAATCGATTTTTTTTATTGCATTTTTTTGAAGTATAAGTATCTGAGAATATGTCCTGAAAATTTCAAGTCGATGCGAACAAAATTGACTGAGATATGAGCGTTGAAAGAGCGTTGAAAGAGAAACTTTAAACGCGTTTTTCTCAAAATGGCATTTCTGAAGTCGGTGACCAAGATTACTCGAACACTAATGAACCGATCTTCTTGAAATTTTGCAGGCTTATTTAATACATAAAATTGTAGTCTTAAATCGTTCGATTTTTTTTTCGAAAAAAATGGCCGTTTTTTTCGTTAGAATCGAACCATTAACTTTGACTGTCCGCCATTTTGTGAAAAATAAATATTTTTTAAAATCCTTCGATTAAAGACTAGTTTATACTTATATTTGACTAAATCCATCCGCATTTTTTTCTTCAGATGATCCACTTCGCCGCAATGTTGGTCACCGCAAACCGTGTATATAAAAACATTATTTCATTGACGGCCATTTGCCACTAAACAATGTAATATTTTTCAATAAAAAAATTACTCAAAGTTCTTCAAGATGTGTTCTTTAAGATGGTATATTGATCGATCAAAAAAGTTTTGTAGTTTTCTTTTTAAAAATTCATGAAAAAGGCCTTTTTTGCGCTACAAGTAGGGGTAACGCCTTAAACGACGTCAATCGGGTACTACCGCGGAATGCGGTTGGATTTCAATGGAAACTTCCAACGTGCGGCGTCCCATCAAATCCCCATAGGCATGTGGCTGGATCTGGGGACTCCCATCAAATTTCTGCACGGGATAACGCTATCTATTTGCGAAAACCGAAGTTACTTTCTTAGCAATCACTTTTGTAAACAAAATTCATATAATACTATATCCCTCATATATATATTTGCACACCCAAAACATGTCCTTACATGTATAAAATATTATATTTAACGTATATGCATATATATGTTTTAAAAATCGAATACACGTGCGGACGAAACGCGACGGTGCACACGCGTGTCACTATGGACCGTTTTCGTTGGGTGGAGCAGCAGCAGCAGAAGCAGCAGTCGCGGCTATGCAACGTGTGTACGTGTGCGCTCTTCCCTGGGCTGCTCCGTAGCTCTCTTCGGTACTCTCGGGCGAGACACGAGCGGCGCTTTCCATGCCGAGAGTACCGTTATACGTATATATACCTATAGAAACATGTATGTACGTGTGTGTGTGTTTCACGAGCAGCCACCGGTTGCCTCGTCCTCCTCGTTCCGCCTGGCCGCCCCCTCCCCGCACCCCTTCATCGCAATGGACCGCGCGGATAGAGGTCCAAGGGGCCCTGACCACGGAGCCTGGAGGCTCTGGGGCGAACCTTGAGCAGCACGCGTGCCCCGCGCGCGCAACGTGTGCTGCACCCGAAGCCACCGAGAAAAGAGAGAGTGAGAGAGACCCTTGCGCGCGGGAAGGTCCACGAGAGAAGAGAAGAAAAAGAAAATAAGATTTAAAAAAAAGAAGAGTTGCCGCACGATCGTCTTCGCTCCGATACCCTTATAGCCCATATTACGTGCGGAGGCCGCGCTCAAGGGAGAGAGGAAAAGGGCGCGCGCGCCACACGAAAAAACCTTCACTCTCGTTGCGATCGTGAGCGCGCAGTCTTTACCGTTACGCGCCTCACTTCCGGATTCCTTTTTTGACCATTTTCTTTTTTGACCATTTTTTGTCCTTTCGTTTATTGAGCTTCAATCTTCGTGACGAAAAGTGCGAGTTTTTTCGTCGTCGGGACTCTCTGGGTAATGAAGTAGCCCCGGCAATTAGTTGCACTTGTATAACGGCGTTGTAATGTACAGAATAATGCGCGTTTGCAAGTTTCGATTTTCCCGGCGCGTGCACGTGTATATATATATATATATATATATATATATATATATATATATATATATATATATATATATATATTTCTTTTTATGAATGATCCAGCCACGAGACACACGTTCTGCCTTATATCGTGTCTATGTCTGTGTTTGTGTGTGTGGCGGTCGATCGGATTGTAAGAGCGTGGGTATAAGTATATCTCGATTCCTGTGTATCCCGTACATACGTTCCATACATATATGAGTATGCGATTGGCCCGCGTGTGTGATCGATTCTAATTGATCGATCTCCGCGAGAAGCGAGGAACGTGAGAACCGTCAACTGGATTACAACCGGCACGATCGCTCAGCCACGATCTCAACAAGAGTTTTACTTTCAAAATCCTTTTACACCTGGTCCAATAACTTTTTTTTTTTGACAAAATCGATTCGCACCTTCGGTAAATCGGTTCTTTCCCACTTCAGGCACCGCATAGGCAGCTCTTCTGGGTTTGTTTGGGTCACGCGTTGGACAAAGGGAAATTCACAATGTGCATGTATGTGAGCGAGAAATATATGCACTGTGACGTGTATGATCTCGCGTCGAGGAATTATACGAGGCCGCGCGCATATAGGCGCGATATAATGCACGAGATCTCGTAATGATACGATGCGCCCTGTACGCCGCGCGAAGAAACTTTGCGCGGTCCTCCTCCTCCTCGCAAGTATATGTATTCTGGGAATTCCAGCAATTCAACGGGCCGTGTATACCTAAGAGGAAAATACGCTTGCGGACAGAGAAGATAGGCGCATTGTTCTCGTGCACGCGCATTTACGAATGCACGCGTCAAGAGCTAATATAATAATCCGCGCGGGTCCCCGTAGATGCGCGCCGCTGCGCCGTTGTCGGCTTGCGGCCAATAATCCTTATCGTCATAATAATATGATATTAACAATGTTGAGAATTAATAGTCGTATAATAAAAAAAGAATAATTCAGTATTAATAATAGTATAATTTAAAAACGAGAAATGTAGAATTCGTAGAAAAAAAAGAAATTTAGAATTGATAGTTATAATTTAAAAAAAAATTGAGAATTAATACCAGAATAATGAAAAAATTATAATTTAGAATCAAGCATAATCGAAATATAATCATTTAGAATGAATAGTAGTATAATAAAAAAAAATATTCATAATTAATATTAGCCCAATAATATTGATTTGAAATTAATAGCAATATAATTTAAAAAAAAGAATGAACCGACACTGGTGGTTGGGCGGTTGAGGTTCGGCTCCGGCGGTACTCCGAGTTAAGGGGTTACCTCCACTTGCGATTTTGAAAAAATCGATTTTTTTTAATTGCATTTTTTTGTAGTATAAGTATCTGAGAATATGTCCTGAAAATGTCAAGTCGATCCGAACAAAATTGACTGAGATATGAGCGTTGAAAGAGAAGAATCCGCGTTGAAAGAGCGGTGAAAGAGAAACTTTAAACGCGTTTTTCTCAAAATGCCATTTCTGAAGTCGGTGACCAAGATTACTCGAACACTAATAAACCGATCTTCTTGAAATTTTGCAGGCTTATTTAGTACATAAAAATGTAGTCTTTAATCGTTCGATTTTTTTTTTTCGAAAAAATGGCCGTTTTATACCCAAAAAACGGCCTTTTTTTCGTTAAAATCGAACCATTAACTTTGACTGTCCGCCATTTTGTGAAAAATGAATATTTTTTAAAATCCTTCGATTAAAGACTAGTTTATACTTATATTTGACTAAATCCATCCGCATTTTTTTTTCAGATGATCTACTTCGCCGCAATGTTGGTCACCGCAAACCGTGTATATAAAAACATTATTTCATTGACGGCCATTTGCCACTAAACAATGTAATATTTTTCAATAAAAAAATTACTGAAAGTTCTTCAAGATGTGTTCTTTAAGATGGTATATTGATCGATAAAAAATTCGATTCGCATGGCCAATACTCGGTGCCCGGTAAGCCGTGCACCGGTTGACGCATCAACCAGTGAGCGGGCGGCCAATACTTCTGAGACCTTGCTGTAAATACTTGAGATTAATTTACACCTAGTTTGCAGGACCAAATTGGAATTTTGGAGGCTGCTACCTCTGCACAAGGTTTGCTGTATGATCCGGGCATCGATGATTCCATTTAGAGGTAATAAATCACATTTTGTCTACGTATATACCTGACGTAAAAATTAAAACGCGTTTTTCTCGGAATGATTTTCTTCAGAATCGGCGACCAAAATATCTCAAAAACAACTAAACCGATCTGCTGCAAATTTCCCAGACATTTTTTGTATATCAAAAGGCAGTCTTTAATCGAAGGATTTTTTTTTCAATGCATACTTTTTTTTATGTCAAGGAAAATAGAGTGTTTTTTCACCGAAATTTCGACGATCACTTTCGATCGGCGACCATCGTTTCAAAAATAATTATTTTATTGAATCCTTTGATTACAGACTAGATAAAACGGTACAAAAACTAAATTCATTTGGTTTTTTTATTTTAGATGATTTGTTTCCGAACAGGAGTAGTCAGTGCGAAGGACCGTTTTTGCACAGCGGTCTGTGCAATTTTTGCATCTCCATCGTTTATAAATATTTCCCAATAAAAGATCGCTGCGGCTACCCGTCCGGTTATCGGACGAATAAGCGTATGTTATTAATCCGGATAACGGCTTAGTTTACGCGGTTCACGCTGTACAACGCCCCAAACAAAGAAACCCAAACGCAAACAAACCCAAACAAAAACCAACTAGCCTAAACCAAACAAACCCAAACACAACCTACCAACCTAAACCAAACCAAACAAACCCAAACAAAATTATAAAGATTTTATTCGGATGAATACGTGCATATTATTCGTCAGGATAGTTTGTCTAACAATTTTGCACATTCCATCCGGACAATTATATATATGTTATTCGTCCGGATACTAGCTTACACGAATTATAATAACATGTGCACCTACTGGAAATACGGCGTGAACTGAGCCGCTATCCGAACGAATAACATACGCTTATTCGTCCGATAACCGGACGGGAAGACACTCCGTGAAAAATTGTCAAATATACTTGGAAAGGTACCCTTTACTATGAAAAAAAAGTTAAAAAAACTGCACCCATTTCCCAAAAAAAATTCACGAAAACACCTCTTTTTTCCGGCTGCGAACTATAGGCGTAACCCGTTAAAAAGTCTGAACACGAGAGAATCAGAAGTATATGACGGCAGTCTCTACCGGTACGAGTTTTCCACAGTTTCCCCGTACCCTCGACAAATGCGGTATGGTGTAGCATAAGGTGGCTGTGGACGCAACGGAAGTTAGGTTAGAATAGCGAAGTGCGGGTAGGGAGTGATCGGAAAGGTCACCGTCAAATGGGGTTACTTTGAGCAGGCTTTGGAAGTTTTTTGTAGGTATCTTTTTTTAACATCCTAAATTCCAACTTTTTGCTCCAATAGAACAATGTGTCCTTTGGCTATCAGATGTATTAGACAGTGAACCCCTCACAATTTTATATAAAAAAAATCTCAATGTAAGTTCGAGTGTGGGGTTTCTTTGACAAGGCATTGAAATGCAACTTATGTCAATGACTAAGGGTTACTTTCACATCATTTTTATAACAAATTTAATATTTTATGCATTATACATGGAATTAAATGGAAAACAACGATTTTTTACCATCAAATTGTCATCTTTATTAAGGGAGGACACCACTGTGATAGGCCGAAAACGGTCGTTTTTACCGATTTCTTTTGTCTACTGGATTATTTATTTGGAATTTGAAAAAAAGCTATGTTATTGAGCATGCATTAAACTTAATTTTTATTAAAAAAAAAATATATGAAAATGAAAAAAAATGGTTTTCTCAAAGCCGTGTTTTTTTTTAAATCGTCACGTCAACCGAACTTGAATAATTCTCGTCCAATCGACTTGAAAGTTTAACTGTAGCTTCTTAGATTGCTTTAACAGTCAAGTACAAGCGCTTTTTTCGATTAATTGAAAATTGTAAAAAATATATTACGTTTGATATGAGAATTGTGGTAAGAAAACGTCCCTTTTTTCAAACTCGTATCTATTTTTTTTAATTATTTTTAAATTTCCCGCCTTACTTGTCTGCTAAATCTCATGAAATTAACGAAAATATTTCAATCTTAGTTCCACGATTAAATTTAGGACAGCTCTACTGCGTGCCGCGGAGAGGGTTGGCTGAAAACCAGTAGTGCCATAGCGTGCGCCGCCATTTCGTATTCTTAAGACAAATGAATTTGGTTTATATACTTCAATATATACCTAATAAAACCTGAAAGTTCTTCTGATCATGTATTTCACTCCTTTATTTAAAAAAATTCCAAAGGAAACGGTCGAAAATGGGCAGTTACAGTGGTGTCCTCCCTTAAGGAAACGTTTGCATGAAAATATCAAGTACCTAGGGTACTATTATAGGCACTTAATCAGCTATATAATTATCATTGAGATCCAAATCAACTTGAGCAACATTATAATAAACTCGAACAACAAATTGTTATTGAAGTTTATTCCTCGCCTCCGCCGCCCGTCACAGGTCCCGCGGGCTCGCTGCGCACACATTTAAACCGTATTTTGGCGCTCTCTCAAAGTAGCCCCAAAAACTGTCAAAGTTATCACGAATGTCAACTTAACCCCGTTTTACGGCAATACGTTGGAACTCGGGAAATTAATAACAGTAATTAATACCAATAGAATAACAAAGTAATAATTCAGAATTAATGGTAAAATAGATAAAAAAAGAACTCTTTCATATTAATAGTAATATAATTAAAAAATGATAATTTACAATTAATAGTGATGCAATAAAAAAAAACTTTAACTGAGAATTAATAGTGATATAATTAAAAATAGTAACGATAATAACTATTCACGTCTACAAATGGTGAATTTGTCAAACGTTTGTGCCAATCAATATCCGGGAAGGACTCTCCCTACAGATTTCCGTGATAAATTATAGATCGAAAAATCGGAGGCAAGCGGGAAGGAGAGCAACCGAAAAATAGCGCAGCGCTTATCGCTCTATTGATTTGACCTGGAATTCCCCATACACAGTCTTCCATCCGTGCGCCTATATAGACGTATGCATATGTGTGTATATTTTTTTTACCGGGCACACGCGCGAAGTGTGCGTTACTTCGTGCGAGCCCGGAGAAAGGAAGGTACAGAGAGAAAGCTCCTGATAATGACGAGTGGGCGCGAAGGTTCCCGGCACACACGATCGACGAACGGCCGAGGAATAATAATAATAATAACAATAACAATAAAAACGGGGAAAAAATTAAGAAAATCGGACAGAGATCTTCAGAGAAACCGTCGTTATTTTTTTTCATGCCGAGTAAAGTGTTGAAAAAATCACGATGCAATTGTGCAACGAGTGCATCCAAATCCCCGAAAGAGCGTGGTCGGAGGTCCTCGTTCGATGGCAGAACAGGAAAGATTTGTTTTTAATATCGTCATCTGGATTTTTCGTTGAAGAGGATCGAGCATTAAACGAGACAAAAAGTCACCTCAAAGGGTGAAAAAAAGTCCCATATGCATTTGAAAAAAAAGAATCCTCCACGATCGATTGAGTCGCGAGCTCACATTTCTACGAACGGAAACGTCGCGATCATCGCACGGCACACGTGATTATAATGATTATTCCGATAAATCGTGGAGGCGTGTGCTCTTAACGGTTCTCGGATTGATCCGAAGAGCGAGAAGAAATGAAAATAAGAAGAGGAGAGATAAAGGAGAAGAAGAAAAAAAAAGAAAGGGTCCGTCAACCCGAATATGTCCAACTTTCACTCGCTGCCTATAGCTACGACGAGACACGATTTGCGCGAAACCGGTGTGTTTAAGGCGTTACCCCCACTTGTAGGGCAAAAAAGGCCTTTTTCATGAATTTTTTTAAAGAAAACTACAAAACTTTTTTAATCGATCAATATACCATCTTAAAGAACACATCTTGAAGAACTTTCAGTAATTTTTTTATTGAAAAATATTCCATTGTTTAATGGCAAATGGCCGTCAATGAAATAATGTTTTTATATACACGGTTTGCGGTGACCAACATTGCGGCGAAGTGGATCATCTGAAGAAAAAAATGCGGATGGATTTAGTCGAATATAAGTATAAACTAGTCTTCAATCGAAGGATTTTAAAAAATATTCATTTTTCACAAAATGGCGGACAGTCAAAGATAATGGTTCGATTTTAACTAAAAAAACGGCCGTTTTTTGGCTATAAAACGGCCATTTTTTTTCGAAAAAAAAATCGAACGATTAAAGACTACATTTTCATGTATTAAATAAGCCTGCAAAATTTCAAGAAGATCGGTTCATTAGTGTTCGAGTAATCTTGGTCACCGACTTCAAAAATGCCATTTTGAGAAAAACGCGTTTAAAGTTTCTCTTTCAACGCTCTTTCAACGCGGATTCTTCTCTTTCAACGCTCATATCTCAGTCAATTTTGTTCGGATCGACTTGAAATTTTCAGGACATATTCTCACATACTTATACTTCAAAAAAATGCAATAAAAAAAAATCGATTTTTTCAAAATCGCAAGTGGGGGTAACCCCTTAAGCGGCCCCTGGGCCTCTCCTCCCGCCCTACTCAAAACACGCGCAGCTCTCGATTGTTTCCTCCGGGCTTGAACGGACCATTTTTTTGCTTGTCTTTTCTATTCAGCCTGGAACGTTGCCTATCGTTTATTTTCTCGTCCCCGGCGCGCGGACAGAGCAAAGGCCAGCCCTTTGGAAATGTGTCGCTCTTTCGTTCCGTATCGTGGACGAGAGCACGAGTACACAGTGACGTTGGATATACTTGCGGTACGTGGCTTGTAGCAATATCAGCGACAATTTTTTTTCCGTTTTTTTTTTTAAGATGCGTACCGACGCGCATTCTACGACGACGACGACGACGACGACGACATGGTTCCTTCGCTGCGTAGCAATCATGTCAGCGACGCACGCCGCACGTTGGAACGCATGTAAATCCTTTCGTCGCTTCACCCATATGTACGTATACGCATGTACGTAAGGATGTGCGTGTACTCGAGTTGTGTTGTTTTATACCGAAGGTAAAATTATACGGCTCGCGTGTCTTTTTCTCCCCGACGTCGGCGTATACGTATACACCAATGTACGACATGTACGCTCGGAAGAATTCACGTTGCTATTATACGCGCCGTGAGAGATTTATTTCGGTTAATTTAGCCGTTTGCCAAATAATATTTGAACTGTTGGGACTGAAAAAATTGTGATGAAAAATTCGTATGTCGAGGCCTTCGCAGCCGGATGGAAAAAACAAAGAATAACCAATGGAAAGAATAAACAGGCTCTATGGAGACACTGGAACAGGAAATTCCCGAAAAATCGTGGAATTCGTCGAGAAAGGAAAAACGAATCGCTGCTATAGACGTAAAACCGCGGGAACTCGTATCTCGCTCTCTGTGACGACAAAAAAAACGTAGGAAAAGAAGAAAAAAAATAAGCAACATATTGAAAGAAAGAAAAAAATCATACAGGGAGTCTCGTGTCTCATAGCGCACCATTAAATCGAACCTCATTAGCATGGATGGCGTGACGCCACTTCACAGTTATTACAGGAGAGATACCGATGCTTTACAATCCGAGTCTCTCGGTGCTAGTACGTAATGCTAATGTGTTATACAGCTGAGGGGAGGGGGGGGGGAGACAGAAAGAGAAGACTTCCGTGCTTGTGTGCCTTTTTATTTTTATTTTTCATAATGTGTATATATATATATATATATGTATGAGTTTTTTTCGTTGTTTTTTCTTACCACGCGATAGCGAACGACCAAATATTTCGCGACGGTTGTACAAAGAGCTCCTTTACGGTGACACTACGTATGTATAATAATAGTGCTCAGTCAGTGGGGACACACACCTAATACGGCAAACCTCACATACATGGACATATTTCATGTTGATAGAAAGATTTATCAACAAAATTAGTTACCCTTTTGAACGGCCCTATACTTGAGCTTGAGGTTTATCGTCTTTACACGTGCACAATCACATACTATGTACGACAAAATTTTATTTTATTCGAAGCTACATAAAATACGATTTCGTGCAAATTTCAAGGTCGACTCCATTCATAGGTAAAAATAATCGTTTTTTTCCGATTTTTACGAGCGATTTGCCGTGTTTACTAAATGTGAGGCCAGATGCGAGCACGCCGCGTGCTGTCTTCTCTAACTTCCACTTGTCGTAAACATCGAGTGTTCAGTATAAGAGGCGACTCTGACGGGAAACATCACTTTGGTGTCCGACTTCGATTTTGTTGAAACTCATGTATATGGTAAAGCATTAAAAACTACGAGATACGTATTTTTTTTCATCGTCGCATGCACGATTTTAAGCAGTCAAACTACCTCTTGCAGTGTAACATGCCAAGGGATGATTTTGCAGTTTTACCCGCAAGCAGTCTACCGATTTCGGCGATACAGTAACGTAAATTCTTCTAATGAAAACGATCACAAATCCACTATGGGTACATTAAGAAAAAATGAAGTCTAACCCACCCGTTTTTCTTCTTTGAGCCCACATATGAAGCGGGTGCATTAAATTGAACGAAACGGGTAACATTTAAAGGGGGGATATAACTAAAATTTACGTATTTTTGCATTTCGCCGGATAAGGAGGTAACTTACATGCTATACATTTTCGACGATTTTTCATTCAAATTGAGGGATTTGAGGGAAATTAATGATGAATTAGCCTAGGGGGGGGGGGGGGGGGGGGGGGGCATACATAAATAGGGGCTTATAAAAAAGTATGGAAAACCAATATTTTTTTCTTCCTCGGACAAAAAAAGTTCTCCATTGAATAAACGCCGGTTTTTTTGTTTGTTTAGATTTGAAAGTTCGCTCCACGCTCGTCCTCTTCGTTATCATTTGCTCCTTAGATACAATGCGGGTTGGATTATTGAGCTTCTTTATTAGATTGTTGGATTTATTGGATTATTTGAATTATTGGATTTTTGGCAGAATTTAATTGATGAACCATCGATTTTTGAAAAGTTTTCCATACATATCCTTTCGCCGCTTTTTCGGTCTTTTTTCGAATGCACTTTCCGGGAGAACTATTTGGAATTAATCAAGCGGTATTCACTAATTCTATCAAAATCCTTTTCAACCTTTCCTCCCATTAACCCTGCGTACACTATATTTTTCGAGACACAGTGTGTACACTGGGTCTTTTAGGGAACAGTCGGGTTTTCAGACTTATAGCCTTTCAAAAAATCTGAAAAAATTCTGGGTTACTTCTTGAAGTGTCAACTACATGGCCCAGAAGTTGCCAAAGTCAAACGTTTAAATCCGGTGTTAATAAAAATTGAAAAATAGTCGAAAAAGCAGAAAAACGGAATTTTGGTTTAAAAAATCGTTTCTCTACAATAAACAAATGTTTAAAAAAACGGTTATAGACTTTTGTAGCTCAGACTATGAGCTTTCAAAAGAATGCAATATCTTTGACGTGGGCTTGAAAAAGTTGAATTATTTAAGCATCTGAAAGTGGGGAATATTTTACGGATTCAGACATGTCATAATAAACGGAACGGTAATTATTTGGCACAAAATGAGATGTTCTTGTTGCAAATACAACAATTATGAAATATTAATAATAATTCGTGACAAAAAAGGAATTTACAGTGCCCAATTGTGACGAAGTGCGTTCGATGACCATCACAAACCTGCGTTTTGCACGATGCACAAGAATACATTGTTTTTTTGTTTTTTTTTCATAAACTTCTTCTCCATCGGCTTGATTTGAACTTTTTTGATCGTTAAACACGTCAGGGCGACGATCGCGTAAATTGTACATAACCTGAGATGCACTATTTTCGCCCATCTTTAAAAACTGTTAGAACAAAAAAACTTATTTCAGTATAAAGCATAGACAAATAAAAAAGTAAGCAAGTAAAGAAAGCAAGAAATAATATAGCAAAACTTTATTTTCTATAAAAATATGGAAAAATAACGGTACTTCTAAGCCAAAAATACAAAAAATAATTTTGTTTTTGCGATAAAAGTCCGTAAAAAATAGCCGAAACAGCATCAAATTACATAAAACATTTATTTTAGCCATGAAAAAACTGAAAAACTGAATTCACTTACCTTCGAAAATGCCGACGCCGTGTGTGCACTGACCCTTTTAGGGAACGGACATTTCGACTGTTGCTTCAAAGACCCAGTGTACACACGCAGGGTAAACTTTATATCACTAAAAAAGAATCGACGATACGGCTGTTCAAAATTTCGGGACTTTGGCGGTTCCGAAAAGCTGGCAAAGAGGATGAAAAAAAATGTTTTCGCCTTTTAAACCGTTTCATGGGTTTATCTAATGGGAGATATACATGAGTTTGAACAAAGTCAAAGGCGGACACCAAAGTGATGTTACTTGTGAGCAAATGTTTATTCGCGACGCACGAATGGAGTGATTTTAATTATTAATCTATTTATTTTCGTGTCCTTTGTTTTTGTTATTGTTCTTTTTTCAATTTCACTCGTAAAAAAGTACTCGTACATGCTCGTATACGAGCGCGGTTGCGGACCTCTAGGGGAGACATACCGGATTCGGATTACCAGCGGCAAAAGCACAGCAAAAGGCTATAATATGTACCTCTGTCATTCGAGGGCTAATCGTCCATTAAATTGGTGACTCGGTTTTTTTCTTCTTACGCATGCGTATGCATTTACGACGAGACGAAAAAGAGACACACGATCTCCGCTCTCTCGTTAGATTCCAGGACAAGCCGAACGAGCAAGATGTGTCTGCTCGTCGTTTCTGCTTTTTTTTCTTTCTTTTTTCCCTCTCGCCAATATGGCTTCTCGTCTGTCACGGTCCTTTCGAGCGTAAATCGCGAATTTAAATGTTTGTTGATACGCGATTACACTATTACGCGTATACGTATGTACGTATACAGCGTATATGTATATTGGTGAAAAACTATCGAGGTGAACTCAGCCGTGAAATGCATATACGATTTCATGGAGCAGAAAGTTGTATTGCTCGCCTCGTACATACATATACATACATAGAACAAGTCATCGTTTATTAGCAATGACACTTTTTTTATTTCTTTTTTTTCGACCCGTGCTCATTTTTCCGTCGTCTTTTTCTCCGCGCAACCCCACCGAGTGTGCAGCTGCCAAAGTTTTACCACACAGTATTCTCGAGTTTCAACTCCACCGTCTATCGAGCTAACGAGAAAACGATTTTATTCAATTATAATATTCGCGACAAATGAAGCTTCACCGGTTTAATTTTACGTTTTTCCTACACTTGTTTAATTTCCGTTATTAAATTACATTCATTTTTTTCTTCTTTCTCGTTTTGATCGACACTTGGTTTCAAAAGGGATTTTTTTTTCCGAAAGTGCAATAGGAACAGTCTAAGTTGGTTTTATTTGTCGGTATGTGCGTATAGGAGAAGAGATCCATGCAGAAATTTGTTGGCGAGTTCCCAGATCCGACCACATCCCTATAGGGATTTGATAGGGAGGTCGCGCTTAGAAAGTCCGCAGCGGAATACAAGTGGATGCCGCGCTGTTTCGCGATTAACGTCGTTGGGATATTTACAATTTGATATACTCGAGCGAAATTTGTTGGATATCCCAAAAAAAATATACTTTCGTGATCCTGTGCACAAATTTGGTAGGGAATCCCAAGATGCAGCCATACCCATGTAGAGGTTGCCATGAGTTGCCCAATGTTACGATCAGGCCAATATTGGGACCATCGTATAAGCCAACAAAAGAGAAATAATATTGGTCGATTACTGTTCCGCTCCAAACTGAAAACTGGCACAATATCGGCCCATCCCAAAAGCCTGTCCTGGCTCATCTTTAAAAACTAATAAATAGCCGTGATAGTTAAACTAAATTTGCCCATTTAAAAACTAGGGATACTAAAATACTGATAATTCCATTGGCCCAATATTGTTCCGTTATAAATTGAAAACCGGCACAATATCGGCCCATCGTTTAAAACCAATAAATAGCCGTGATGGTTGAACTATATTTGCCAATTTAAAAACTGGTAATGCTAAAATACAAGCAATTACATTGGCCCATTATTGTCCCGTCATAAATTGAGAACCGGCACAATATCGGCCCATTACTAAAGATTATCCTGGCCCATCTTTCAAAACCAATAAACAGCCGTGATAGTTCATCGAAATTTGCCAATTTTAAAACTGGCAATGCTAAAATACTGGAAATTACATTTAATTAATCTAAGCCCTTTATTGGCTAAGTGGGTCAGACCATACCTGCTTTTATTTTATTTGAGCCTTGGGTTATTCACTATCTGTATATTGTGCCAGAATAGGCAAATAACTGGCACGCCATATATTAATCGTCTATATTTTGTAGTTCAGTTTTTGTAATCAAGTCTTGGCCTATTATTGGCATTTGTGAATAACCCACATAAGTAAGTAAAATATGCCAATTTTGAAACCTGTCGTATACGCAAATCACAATTTATTTTAAGGTTATTCCATGAAATATGTATCCATAAGGACCAATTTCGGGCCAATCTTGGCCCAATATAGGTTGAATATTTATCACGCACCTAAACAAACCCAAACAAACTCACGGCCCAATATTCTAGATAGACTAACTTCTAGATAGACCAACTGTGAAGGCCCATCATAGAGCCAGTGGTCAATTTGTACATAGGCCCTTTAAGAGGGCCCACATAGGGCCAAGTGCAATCACCAACATTGGCGCTACAATGAATTAAATCATTGGCCCAATAATTGTTGGCTCTGTTGGCCGATATCGGGCCGTTCTTATCATTTCTACAAAGGCACCTCATTGGTAAATACTCACGGCCCAATATTCTAGAAAGGCTAACTGTGAAGGCCCGTCCCAGGGCCAACGGTCAATCTCTACTCTATAGGGGTTAGTTAGGGACACTGCACATAGATAGGGAGCGTCAGTGAGATCCAATTCGATTCTGCACTGTTACCCGATGAACGCCATTTGAGAATTCTTACCATGTTCGAATCGAAAATATGTGAAGTGACGAGAAAAAATTCGACGTATTGAAAAATAACCTGCACGCTTCGTGAGCGTGTACGTGTGCGGTGATATTATGTCAGGTGCAGTAAAATGAATAACACACGATAACCATAGTGGATTTCCAGTGATGTGATTCAAATAGATTTTGAATATATTCCTGTTTAAGAGGTCTTCTTACTTTAGACGCTAAAAAAGGGTATTTTCATGATTTTTTAAATAGGTTTATATTATAGATACTAATACAAAAGTTGTTACACTTAATGAATACACTTTAGAAATACTTTTAAAAAAAAATGATTTTTCTAAGTCACTATGTACAGACGAAAATGATAGTTAAAAAAATGTCCTAAAAAATTGTAGGTCTGCGCTGCCCATGTAGAGGTTGCCATGAGTTGCTCAATGTTACGATCAGGCCAATATTGGGACCATCGTATAAGCCAACAAAAGAGAAATAATATTGGCCCATTACTGTTCCGCTCCAAACTGAAAACTGGCACAATATCGGCCCATCCCAAAAGCCTGTCCTGGCCCATCTTTAAAAACTAATAAACAGCCGTGATAGTTAAACTAAATTTGCCAATTTAAAAACTGAGGATACTAAAATACTGACAATTCCATTGGCCCAATATTCTTCCGTTATAAATTGAAAACCGGCGCAATATCGGCCCATCGTTTAAAACCAATAAATAGCCGTGATGATTGAACTATATTTACCAATTTAAAAACTGGTAATGCTAAAATACAAGCAATTACTACTTAGGCCTATTATTGTCCCGTCATAAATTGAGAACCGGCACAATATCGGCCCATTACTAAAGATTATCCTGGCCCATCTTTCAAAACCAATAAACAGCCGTGATAGTTCATCGAAATTTGCCAATTTTAAAACTGGCAATGCTAAAATACTGGATATTACATTTAATTAATCTAAGCCCTTTATCGGCTAAGTGGGTCAGACCATACCTGCTTTTATTTTATTTAAGCCTTGGGTTATTCACTATCTGTATATTGTGCCAGAATAGGCAAATAACTGGCACGTCATATATTAATCGTCTATATTTTGTAGTTCAGTTTTTGTAATCAAGTCTTGGCCCATTATTGGCATTTGTGAATAACCAACATAAGTAAGTAAAATATGCCAATTTTGAAACCTATCATATACGCAAATCATAATTTATTTCAAGGTTATTCCATGAAATATGTATCCATAAGGACCAATTTCGGGCCAATCTTGGCCCGATATAGGTTGAATATTTATCACGCACCGAAACAAACTCACGGCCCAATATTCTAGATAGACTAACTTCTAGATAGACCAACTGTGAAGGCCCATCATCCCATGTAGAGATTGACCGTTGGACCTGGAACGGGCCTTCACAGTTAGCCTTTCTAGAATATTGGGCCGTGAGTATTTACCAATGAGGTGCCTTTGTAGAAATGATGAGAACGGTCCGATATCGGCCAACAGAGCCAATGATTTAATTGATTGTAGCGCCAATGTTGGTGATTGCACTTGGCCCTATGTGGTCCCTCTTAAAGGTCCTATGTAGAAATTGACCACTGGCTCTATGATGGGCCTTCAAAGTTGGTCTATCTAGAAGTTAGTCTATCTAGAATATTGGGCCGTGAATTTGTTTGGGTTTTTTTGGGTGCGTGATGAATATTCAACCTATATCGGGCCAAGATTGGCCCGAGATTGGTCCTTATGGATACTTATTTCATGGAATAACCTTGAAATAAATTGTGATTTGCGTATATGTCAGGTTTCAAAATTGGCATATTTTACTTACTTATGTTGGTTATTCACAAATGCCAATAATAGGCCAAAACTTGATTACAAAAACTGAACTACAAAATATAGACGATTAATATATGACGTGTCAGTTATTTGCCTATTCTGGCACAATATACAGATAATGAATAACCCAAGGCTTAAATAAAATAAAAGCCGGTATGGTCTGACCAACTTAGCCAATAAAGGGCTTAGATTAATTTAATGTAATTTCCAGTATTTTAGCATTGCCAGTTTTAAAATTGGTAAATTTCGATGAACCATCACGGCTGTTTATTGGTTTCAACAGATGGGCCAGGACAGGCTTTAGGGATGGGCCGATATTGTGCCAGTTTTCAGTTTAGAGCGGAACAGTAATGGGCCAATTTTATTTCTCTTTTGTTGGCTTATACGATGGTCCCAATATTGGCCTGATCGTAACATTGGGCAACTCATGGCAACCTCTACATGGGATAGAGCCAGTGGTCAATTTCTACATAGGCCCTTTAAGAGGTTACATAGGGCCAAGTGCAATTACCAACATTGGCGCTACAATGAATTAAATCATTGGCCCAATAATTGCTGGCTCTGTTGACCGATATCGGGCCGTTCTTATCATTTCTACAAAGGCACCTCATTGGTAAATACTCACGGCCCAATATTCTAGAAAGGCTAACTGTGAAGGCCCGTCCCAGGCCCAACGGTCAATCTCTACATGGGTGTTGGTGAAATCTCGGAGATGGATTATCCGAAACAAAAAAATTAAAAAAATTCAGTATGTTAATGGCGGTAGCGCCTATCATACGATTTTTGATATATGCAAAAATAACAAAGTGGCGGACATTTTTCGAAAATTTTTTAAAAAAACGTGTTTTTTTTCACCGTTTTTGGCAAAAAAAATAGTAAATATGAAATTTTGTTAAAAATCCTTGATATGCGCTATAGCTCTAACGAATATGTGATTAAAATTTCATAAGGATCGGTTCAGTAGTTTCGAATATTCTATCAACAAGCCGTCGAAAAACGTTGTTTCGAGAAAAACGCGTTTAACGTTTGTTTGAGTTACAAAAATACATGAAAAATGTTGTTTTTAGGTATTTTGAAAGTGTCTTTATTAAGTGTAACAACTTTTATATCAATATCTATAATATAAACGTATAGAAAAAAACGAAAATAGCCTTTTTTAACGTCTAAGGTGAGAAGATCCCTTGAGCGATGTATACTTTTTTAAGATCCACTCATTTTGTATGCCCATATATTTTGTTTAGAAAATTCAACGTACAGAATGCGATGGGATGCATCAAAAATCGTATTGGATTCTGTTCGATAATGTGAGAATACTTTAGGATTCAAACTAGATTCATACATTCCAATGCCGGAATTCCGATGAGAATCCAATGTACGAGCTTGACGTTTTAGGACAGGGATTCAATGCGATGGCCTATTGGGTCCCTATCAGGAAGTAGGGACAAGTATGGGAATCCAAATGAATCCCTATGACAACTTCCGCATGTTTGTATTAAAGTACTTTTGTCGATGTTATGATTTTTTTCGTTTTGACATTTGATAGCTGTCACTTTCAGCTTACTTTAGATACAAAGTAAGTTGAATGCGTAATATCGCTCGCAGCTGTCAGTTTAGGGCCCATTTGGCACGGAGTGCACAAACGACCGAATAAGATTTTACTTTTTCAAGATTCACTAGTTTTTCATATCTATATATTTTGTTTAAAAAATTCATCGTACAGAATGCGATGGGATCTATCACGAGTCGTATTGGATTCTGTTCGATGTAGTGGGACTCCTTTAGGATTCAAATTGAATTTGTTTATTCCAATGAGGAATCCCAACGAGAATCGAACGTACGAGCGTGACGTTTTAGTACAGGGATCCAATGCGATGATCCATTGGAACCCTATCAGCAAGTAGGAACAATTATGGGAATCCAATTGGGTCCGTACGACAATTTCTGCACGGGTGTGCGTACACGAGAAGAGAGTTTTTGCAAAGCGCGTATACATGTTGCAATTACAGAAGCGTATAGCTCGGCTTATAGCGGATATGTCCACACACAAATTTATATGCGCATGTACAGCAAGTATTGCAAATACAGACGCTCGCGCGTGTACAAATATATATGTATACATTTATATATCTGAGGCAATACACAATAAGGTCGGTGGGTAATTTCCGGTCTGCCGTGCATCAACAGCCAAACGTTCGAGGTTGGCTGTTATAGTCTGAAATCTGCCACCGCTGATGGTGGCTTACGTGTGCGTACAGTCTTTGTGAACTGCGTTACATGCAGCCGTGTGCTACATGCACTCTATCCGGTGTCCCTTTGGTGTCCTCTCGTTTCCAGAACGATAATAAAAGTCACTCGTTCAGTGGGTGCCGAACCTCGCGGCGCACACAGAGACGATGGTCCACTTGCAATTGCAAGGGATACGAAAAAAGTCTCAGGGAATCGGGTGCTGAAGGATTAATTGAAAAATTGCGTTGCCCTCCAAACGGGAGAGTAGTGAATTTTATGAAAAAAAACCAGTTTAGGAAATATTGTCACAATTCGAAGACTCGTAATTGAGGAGACATTGTTTTTGGCATCGCCCGTTGGGAGACGATAATGTCTTCATAGCGATGACTTTTACCATAGGTGTATATTGAGAAACAATATTGAAGAAAATTGGTACCTGTGGCGCAGGATTTCTTTTTTCTCTGCTCTCCACGCGAGCAGGGGTCGCGAGGAGTCAACGCGCATTTTCTAAACCACGACAATGAGAATCCTCGCATGATCCTTGGTTCAAAGATACGAACCGCGGGGATATCCAGGAGATGCTTAGTCGCCCAATCGAGAATAAGGATCGCCAGTCGTAACGAGGTAATAATCAACGACGAGGCGAAGTTAACGATGACTGCGCTCCCCGCCGAGCAGATGTACTTACGAGAGACAAGCAGCTCTGACCTCGCGTTTATTTTTTAAAGATTCAATTAATGGATCCTCTCATTTTAGACGCTAAAAAATGGCCATTCTCGTGATTTTTTTGCATAAGTTTATATAATAGATATTGATATGAAAGTTGTTACACTTAATAAATACACTTTCAAAGTACATTTAAGGGGCTACCCCCACTTGCGATTTTGAAAAAATCGATTTTTTTTTAATTGCATTTTTTTGAAGTATAAGTATCTGAGAATATGTCCTGAAAATTTCAAGTCGATACGAACAAAATCGACTGAGATATGAGCGTTGAAAGAGAAGAATCCGCGTTGAAAGAGCGTTGAAAGAGAAACTTTAAACGAGTTTTTCTCAAAATGGCATTTCTGAAGTCGGTGACCAAGATTACTCGAACACTAATGAACCGATCTTCTTGAAATTTTGCAGGCTTATTTAATACATAAAAATGAAGTCTTTAATCGTTCGATTTTTTTTCGAAAAAAATGGCGATTTTATAACCAAAAAACGGCCGTATTTTTTTGTTAAAATCGAACCATTAACTTTGACTGTCCGCCATTTTGTGAAAAATGAATATTTTTTAAAATCCTTCGATTAAAGACTAGTTTATACTTATATTTGACTAAATCCATCCGCATTTTTTTCTTCAGATGATCCACTTCGCCGCAATGTTGGTCACCGCAAACCGTGTATATAAAAACATTATTTCATTGACGGCCATTTGCCACTAAACAACGTAATATTTTTCAATAAAAAAATTACTGAAAGTTCTTCAAGATGTGTTCTTTAACATGGTATATTGATCGATTAAAAAAGTTTTGTAGTTTTCTTTAAAAAAATTCATGAAAAAGGCCTTTTTTGCGCTACAAGTGGGGGTAACGCCTTTAAAAAAATTGTATGTATTTATGTAACGCAAACAAACTTTAAACGCGTTTTTCTCGAAACAACGTTTTTCGACGGCTGGTTGATAAAATCTTCGAAACGACTGAACCGATCCTTATCGAATTTTAACCACCTATTCTTTACAACTATAGCTATAGCGCATTTATTTTTTAAAACTTTGATATTCACTATTTTTTGTGCCAAAAACGGTGAAAAAAAACGTTTTTTTTTTTTCGAAAAATGTTCACCATTTTGTTATTTTTGCATATATCAAAAATCGTATAATTTCATCATCAGCGCAGACCTTCAATTTTTTAGGACATTTTTTAACTACCATTTTCGTCTATAAGTAGTGACTTAATAAAATAGAAAATGTTTTTAATGTATTTCAAAAGTGTATTTATCAAGTATAACAACTTTGACATCAATATCTATAATATAAACCTATCAAAACAATTGATGAAAATAGCCTTTTTTTAGCGTCTGAGGTGAGAAAACCCCTTAAGTGAACGAGGGTTTTTTTTCTGCTCGTTATCATTCATTCGGATGACTGGAATTTATTCGTTCCCGTCATACTTCGGCGATCGCCCTCAAATACCCTCAAGGATCATCATTTATGAATTCGATCATTTTCTTTTTTCGGTGAGTCTTTGTGGCCAGTCTCTGTCGCGGAGTGTGCGCGAAAGCCCAGGTCAAAAAGTCATCGTAATGAAGGGTCGAGAAAATTGTACGGGACGGTATTTACCGACTGTGACTCCCTCGTTATAATTTACCGGTGGATTGAGTAGCCACATTATTGTATACACATACGTATATAGTCCCAAGAAGTGGTCGGGATGATGGAACAGTCCTTCCGTGGGAAATGAAGGAGTTGCGAACGACGGAGGGTGGACTCGCTACAGTGACCCTGCGCTGTGTATGGATACAACATTATGAAGCTTTTATAAACACGTGGACTAAGTGGCTACGACGTAATATTATAATGCCTGTATGCACGTGTAAACACACACGCGCCCGCGCACACGTGGGTATATCTAAATACGTATACAGCCGTGTGAGAGCAGGGACTGATCACATTATCGGGGTTATTACATCGTTGGATGATCAAACCTCCAACCGGTCTGCCCACATTTTTCAAGTAAGAAATTAACGAGAAAACTCGTACATAATACGATATATGTGTATATACGAACTCGATAATTAGACTGAGTTCCTATTGAAGCTTCAATCACTATCGAATGATCTTTCCCATTATGATTATTCGTAACCGGAACGACACATGATGAAATTCAACTATTAGAAATTTAGAGCCTCAATTCGAAAAAACCGGGTATTTTTTTCGAAAATGAAGGAAACGAAAAAATTGTACCTTTTCAACGATGCCAATGTAGTTATTAGAAATGTAGGACCTCAATTTGTAAAAAAAAAGCCTCTGCATAATAATAAAAAGGAAAAAAATCGTTTCTTTCCAACCACTCCAATTCAGCGATTAGCGAATTTGGAATCACAATTTGTAAAAAAAAGGCTCTAAATAATAATAAAATAAAAAATCAAAATAAAATTATGAAAAAAAAATCGTTCCTTGCCGAAGATTCAAATTTAATTATTGGAAATGTAGGACCTCAATTAGTGAAAAAAGGCTTCAAATAATAAAAAAATAACGTAACAAAAAAAAATCGTTCCATTCCAATGGAACGATTTTTACGAACTAGATAATTAGACTGAGTTCCTATTGAAGCTTCAATCACTATCGAACTATCCTATCATGATTATTTGTAATTGGAACGACACATTTATTTAACACATCCAATTCAGTTATTAGACATTTAGAGCCTCAATTCGATAAAGGCCCTGTACAGAAAGGATTTTTTTTCGAAAACGAAGGGAACCAAAAAATTGTACCTTTTCAGCAATGCCAATGTAGCTATTAGAAATGTAGGACCTCAATTTGTAAAAGTAGTGCGAGTCGGCCTCGCTCTATTAGGGTTCCGTACATATGACCAATTAACTTTTTAAAAACTGGATCTTTAATTAGGTAAAGCTTTTTTTCTGTCTTAGTTCTTAGGTAGTACTAAACTGAAACCATGATGAGGGTTGATAGCTGAAGAAGGTTGATGATAGCTAAAGAAAGCTTTGTATACCCCTGCTGTAAGCTAATAATAAAATTATATAAAATTATTGTTATTTGATGTTTACAATACCAAATTACTTATTTTTGGAGTCAGTACCAGCCAATTGCCAATATTGTCACATTTTTCGCAGAAAAAGAGGAGGCGGAGAAAAATTAATGAATTATACGATCTACGGTATTTTTCAAATTTGCAATCGCGTTTCTACCGTGACTTCAATCTCTCGTTCTGGGCTGGCACCGACTCCAAAAATAAATTAATTGGTATTGTTAACATTTAAATAACAATAATTTTATATATTTGCATTATAAATGTATTGTATTATGTATGCAATAAATTATTATATATACTACATCATGAATCGGCCTTCGTGTTATGTATACAATAAATTATAATATAAACTACATTATGAATCGACGTGTTCAGTATTTTTAGTTTAAATACAGTACATAGTACATAAAATACAGAAATTCCGAATCCCTAACTAATTTAGTTTTTGAGATTGACCCCGTAACTAAAATTGTCAAAAACTGACAACTGTGACGGCCCGCCATTTCTTTATTTTTGAAGATAAAAAAGAAAAAAATATATTTTTACTCTACTCAATGAGCTTTAAAAATTGACACCCCACATGCCAGGGTAAGCATTTTTTTGTGCTCCTTTTTCATTCATGGGACCCCTATGAAAAATAATTTTATTGAATTTCTAATTCAATATTCGGTTTTCGGTCAACATTCTACACAATATGTCCCAATTTCAGGTCTGTAACTCATTTCGTTTACGAGTTAGGGACCCGTGACATACGGACGTACAGAAAGCAAAGTGTCATTAATAAGGGTGCTGTTTTGCCCTTTGGGTACGAAATTATTAAAAAGCCTCTGCATAATAATAAAAAGGGAACGAAATTAATTTTAAAAAATCGTCTCTGTCCAACGACGCCAATAGAATGATTGGTAAGGTAGGACGACAATTTATAAAAAAAGGCTCTAAACAATAATAAAATAAAGAAAAAAATGTTTCAAAAAATCGTCCCTTGCCGAAGATTGCAATTTAATTATTGGAAATTGAGAACCTCGACTTGCGAAAAAGGCTTTAAATAATACAAAAATAAAAAAATTAAGTAACATAAAATTAAAAATCGTTCCATTCCAATCATTCCAGTTCAACCCTTCGACATTTAGGACTTCTATTTCCAAAAAAGGCTCTCAATAATATTAGGATAAAACGAATAAAATATACCTTAATTTGTAAAAAAAAATGCTTTGAATAATAATAAAATTTGAGGGCTTGGAAAAACAATGAAACAAAACGATAAAACAAAAAATCGTTCCTTCCCAAAATTCCAAATTAATCATTAAAAATTATAGAACCTCGGTTTCTAAAAAAACTCTGAATAATGATAAAATAAAATAAAATGAAAAATCGTTCTTTTCCAACAATTCCAATTCAGTTACGATAAGTTTGGGGCCTCAATTTGTAAGGAAAGGCTCTGAATAATAAAATAAAAAAATTAAATACTATAAAAAATCGTTCTTTTCTAACGATCCCAAATTAATGATTGAAATTTAGGCCCGCAACGCGTAAAAAAGGCTCTACATAATAATTTTTTACAAATTACTGAAGCTATCTATTGTGATTATTATTATTCACCGTCATAAAAGTAGCAAAAGAACTTCAATACAGAAATACGTTACAAAGGATTGTTCTTCACCTTTCTGGAGCAACGGAAAAAATGAGAAAAAAAAAACAAAATTTAAAGATTGTCAAAGCTCACAGAGTTTGGTCGGGAGTACTCGTGTCCTCGCGCGCGCGCATCGTCGCTACCACGAAAGCGAGGAGCAAACACACGAGGAAGGACCTTACGCGAACGAATCTCACCCACGCGTAAATTCACCCACGCTCTTTGCGCCAGCGCACACATGCGTTTATGCGTGTGCGCGTGTGTATACGTACGAGGTATCCGATTGGTGTATCGAACGTGTGCAAGGGTATGCGCATAATCGGTGGGCGCGTTCGGTGTTTCACGCTTCGTGACGCGCATCATATCTGTTTCCTGGCGATCATTGCGCGCATTGGGTCCTGTGTGAGTCCTCGCATAGTCTTTATATTCGTGTATAGTGTGCGCGCAATCGCTTGCCACTCGAATCACTCGTTTGTCGTGGCTAATCGTTCATAATTATATATATACATACATATATAAAGCATACATGGTACGTCTATATCTAAATATATATACTGATAATAATAATAATAATTATTATTATTATTATCATCATTATTATTATTTCCATTACTTTATTTTATTTACGTTGTGTAATTTATTATTTATTTTATCATATCTTATGTTTTATTCCATGATGAGAATTTATTTATGGGTATTGCTATTATTATTATTTTATGATCATCCCGGAATATTCTTTATCTTGTCTGGGAATATATGTAGATGGTCAAGCAAGAATCCTAAAAAATATTTGCGTGATTTTCGTGGCTTCAAAGAAGGAAATTTTCAAAACAAAAACAAATCGTTTTCGTTGCATTTCAACGATGCAAACTTTAAGGTCATACTTTTAAATGATATTTTACATCTACGTATCACCGAGTACGTTATCCATAATAAATAAAAACGAGCAATTTAATAATAATAACAATAATGATTATTATTATTATTATTATTATTATTATTATTATAGAATTGCCCGTGTTTATTATGGAATGGGGATGGCTGGAATACGCGATAAACGTACCAACTCAGTATAATATTTATTATTATTATTGATTTGCATGATAACTAACATTATTTTATACAATTTGCTATATTTTTTTGATTTTATAATTTATTATTATTATAATAAATAATTCCAATGTTGGATTGCAATACTTAATGTTGTTATTTTTTTGTTTTCATCTTCGTAGCAGCCAGTACGTTTTCTATACTCAATTGGTACGTTCCTCGCGTATTCCAGCCACCCCCCGCTTAACGTGTATATATGTATGTACGCGTGCACGTGTAATGTAGAGATTTCGTAAGGCGACCCATTCACTCTATTCCCACGATGGTTCATACAGGGGAGGGAGAGGCATCTCGTGTCTTCTCCGATTGCCGGTTGCCGACACTATGTATTTATTGCGCTACGTCAACCCGATAATTGCATCTCATTGATTTTTCGGTAGTTCGCACTGTGATACAATGTGGAGAGTAACGAAGGTGGTTTACGGATATTTATACATATATGTATGTAGGGAAAGACGAAACGCTCGAAACGTCGCGGATTTCAAAATTGCAATTCGAAGAGTCCGTGAGCGCAGCCTCCGAAGACACGCGCGTGCTGGGGGCATATTAAGTACGGGTATGCCGACACGCTCTGCTACATTTTTTGGTATGCATATCTCGCGAGCTTTCACGCGCTCGTTTCATATACGCTTGATTGCTTGGAAGCGTGTAACGAGTTAATTGTACACGTGGTGCAATTGCGAGTCACAGATGTGCGTTGATCCAGAACCCAAACAAACCCATGGGGTTGAAGTTTGCATCTTTGGAATGCAACGAAAATTCGTTTTTATTTCTCATGTTGATTATTGTCCAGAATCATATTTTTAATCTGCTAAAAGAAATTTGGGTAAAAGAAAACCCTGGTCCGTCGCTTTTTTTAAATTGATAACAGATTTTTCTCGTCTTTTGCCTTTGAAGGTCATTGATCGATGGGGTTGAAGTTTGCATAGTATGAATGCAACGAAATTTTTTTTGTAATTTTCATTATTTTTTGAAATCGTATTTAGTAGATTTGGAGGCCGGGTCGATATTTCGAACTTTGAATGCTCCGACCGTTTAAAATTCCGAATTTTAATGTTCCGAAATTTGAGGTGGGGCCGGATTGAAGGTCCGAACTTTGAATGATCAGAACGCTCAAAACTCCGAAAGAATTTTACACGAAAGCCCAAAACTCCAAAAAATCTGAACACCGTCAAAATAATTCGGCTATGGAAGTTTTAAAAGTTTCAAATTTTTCAATAAATCGACGAATTATTTCAAGATTTTTTTTAATTAAGAAGTGAGTTTACGTCAATTTTGATATTTGTCTAGGCAATGTTATACGTTCCACATAATTTACAGTGAACGTTGTAGACTTTTGCTGGCATGATATTGAAGCGGCCGGGTTGAAATTCCGAACTTTGAATGCTCTGGCGGTTTGAAATTCCTAATTTTAATGTTCCCAAATTACAAGTTTCGTCAAGATCATGCCAGCTAAAGTCTACACAGTTGAACGTAAATGATGTAGAACGTATCACATTGTCTAGACAAATTTCAAAATTGACGTAAAATCACTGCTTAATAAAACAAAGTTCTTGAAATAATTCGTCGATCGACTGAAAATTTTTAAACCTTTAAAACTTCCATAGCCGAATTATTTTGTCGGTGTTCAAATTTTCGGAGTTTTGATCTTTCGTGTAAAATTCTTTCGGAGTTTTGAGCGTTCTGATCACCCAAAGTTCTGAATTTCAACCCGGCCCCAGATTTGTAGGTCCCGAAATAAGAATCGTCAAAAATGTTTGCGAGATTTTTGTGGCTCAAATCTCTCAAAGAGAAGATTTGGGAAATAAAAAAAATGCCTTGGTACGTTTTAAAAAAGTTCATGACGGACTTTTTTCGTCCTTTATCTTTGAAGGTTACTGATCGATGGGGTTCAAATTTGCATAATTGAAATGCAACGAAAGTTCTTTGTAATTTTCTCATTTTCATTATTTTTCGAAATCGTATTTAGTAGATTTGTAGATCGCTAAATGAGAATCCTAAAAATGTCTGGGTGATTTTTTAGCTCAAATCTGCCGAACGAAATTTCAGAAATGAAAAGAAAATTATTTTGTTGAATAATAACGATACAAACTCCAATGTTCTAACAAACTCGGACAACCCTTTTTGTAATTTATACGTTTGTGAACGATATGAAAAACGATGATTCACGATGCGTTTGGACGGCGATCATCGCTATGAAACAATACGTGTGTAGACATAAAAATATAATAAAATGGCGACTATCGGAGTAGAGATAGAGAGAGAGAGAGAGAGAGAGAGAGAGAGAGTCGGAGGATCTATCTCCGTCTCGTTCTCATGTTCTCGAGCTCGCGTATATAACTACGTTGCTCTCAAATCCATTATGGCAGTCCATGAACACAATAACTCTTCTCCAACTCTCGGCCATTTAATGCTCGCGCCCGTCCATCGCGTTTACCCGGGGCCACGGGGAAGGAAGCGGAAGTGGCTGATGGGTAGATAGGTCGGAGCGTTTTGTAGCTAATTTCGTGAGTAAATTGTCCGGAACATTGGTTTGGTGCACTCTCGCGAGGAGAGCTAGTAAAACGGGCTACTACGAGCGTACTAATATATCCGCATGTATGTGTGTATTACGGAGGACCGATATACGTGCCAACATCGCCGAGTAATCGAGTCACAAACGTCTCTTGAAGCCACGAAATACCCTCACCTTTCATGGTCTTAAAATTCACATCGTTGAAATCTAATTAAAAAAATCCTTTTTTTTTTATTTTCTCACTGTTATTATTCCAATGAATCTTTTTACGCGAGTAAAAATTTGAGGTCCCTCGACAAGCGAGTTGAATAATAATTGGCGGATTTTCGTAACGATGACTTGCCAAAAGAAATTCGAGCAATTGAAAAATAATCATTTTCATTGCATTCCAACGATGCAAACCTCAATCTCGTACATGTTTCTTCGATGCGACAATCTCGTCTTACCCATAGTAAGATATACGTATATTCTGCGAAATTAATATTATTGGGCCGATGTTTTTCTATTGCATTAATAATTTGTAATGTATGTATACATTATGGAGCGGAGGCACGTTATCCGCGGGTCGAGCGCAGGTACGCGTGGACTCGAAGCGAGTGGCCCGAGCACATACGCGTACACCCACTCTCGTCGGCGGGCGTCTTCTCAACGACGGGAGAGAAGACTACGTGACTCACTGTGGCTCGCGCGGGTGGATTTGCCATCATATTTCTCTCGCACGCGAAGAGAGACTTATTCTCGATTTATTCAAAATTCGCGATAAAAGTTTGAGGAGCGCAAAGGATCCAATTATAATAATGATAATCATTCATAAAACCAATCGATATGATATTGAAGTTTGCATCGTTACAATCGGATATTTTTTTGTTTTTTATTTCCCCAGTTTCCTTTGGCGGATTTGAGCTACGAAAATCACGCAAGCATTTTTAAGAATCCTTATTCAGTCATCTACACATCTGCAAATTATGATTTTGGATGATAATGAAAATGGGAAATTCGAAGGAATTTTCGTTGCATTCAACGATGCAAACTTCAATCCCATCTATCAATTATCTTCAACGTTAAAAAACGGGAAAAATCCTTTATCATTTTTTTTTTATTGACCGATGGATTTGTTCTTAGCTCCAAAATTTCCTTTGGCAGATTTGAGTTACGAAAACCACAAAGCAGTTTTTAGGCTTTTTATTTAGCGGTCTACAAATCTGCAAAATATGTTTTTGAGTAATAATGAGAAAAAAAAATAACAATTTTCGTTGCTTTTCAACGATGCAAACTTCAACCCCATGAATCAATAATCTTTAACGATAAAAGACAAGACAAATCGGTTGTCAATTTGAAGAAAAAAAAGGGACCCAGTGATTCTTCGCCTCCAAAATTTTCTTTGGCAGATTCGAGCTACGAAAATCTCGCAAACATTTTTTAGGATTCTCATTGTGCAATCTACAAATCTGCAAAATATGTTTTCGTATAATAATGAAAGAGTGAGAAATAGAAATAAAAATAATAATAAAAAAATAATTCGTTGCATTTTAACTATGCGAATTCCACCCCCATCAATGAATAATCTTCAACGATAAAAGACGAGAAAAATCAATATCAATTTTACAATAAGCGGACTGAGGGATTTTATTTATTTCCAAAATTGCCTTTGACAGATTAGAGCTACGAAAATCACGCAAACATTTCGTAGGATTCTTATTTAGCGATCTACAAATCAGCAAAATATTATATCAAATGAAAATGAAAATGCGAAGTTAACACGAATTTTCGCTGCGTCTCAACAATGCAAACTTCAACCCTTTCAATTAATAACCTTCAACGATAAAAGACATATCCGTTATTAATTTTAAAAAAACGAAGGGAGTTAATAAAAGAGAGTATAAGATAAAATCGAAGGGTCGGGACATTCCCCAAAGGAGAGCGAACCGTGGAAACGCTCCGTCCGGTCAATCTCTCACGTCACACGTATACAGGTACACTTTTTTTTTCTCTACGCCGGACATGGTAATTGTGAATTTCCGTTTCGGTCACTTTTCATGATTCGTATATGTACACGTGTGTATGCATATACTGCATGTGTCGCATTTAGAATAGCCCGCAACGTTCGGGGTAAGTGTGACTGAATTTAACGCGGCGTGTATTCCGTGCCGCGGTCCTCAAGAGTCCCTCTCTCGCTCCGTGGGTCAACAGTCGTTAAATAATGGTTGACACACTCGTGACACGCTTTCCCCATACTCGGTAATCCACCGGTATTACCGCACACTCACGGGGAATTGCCGGAACGTATTAATGAATTATCCGATGCTCGCTGGAGGGATTTCCAGAGTCGAGGGTGGAAGGCTGTCGTGTTGGAACGAAGGGGGCCAAATGACGGGGAGGGCATAAGCACCAACGAGCCTCCTCTTTATTTCGAGACCGGATCAAAGCTAATTTTTTTTATCGAATTACGTCGTTCATGCCAGCAATTAAAAAATTAACAAATGGAACATTATTTTTCCACCGAATGAAAATTCATTTATTTATAATTCCGCGTCTGAGATCGACCTCAAAACAGGATTTTCCTATTGTACAATTGGAAATTTTCGAAACATTGACGATAATCTCAAACCGCTCATTTTTTCTTCATCCCGGGACGTCATTCTTCGTAGAGATGACATTACCGAATAAACTCGTCAAACTTATCTTTGGCTTTTCCCAGATGGGGGGCCATTCCGTGAAAGTATATAGTATAATGTACTCAGGGTGACAAATACACGAAGGCACACAGTTATCCTAACTATAAAGGGGCCCAGCGAGTGAATTAGTGGCAGCGTCAGAAAAAAATAGAGAGGTAGAGGGAGGGAGAGGGAAAGAGAGAGAGAGAGAGAGAGAGAGAGAGAGAAAAGAAAATGAGTGAAACGAGAGTGAGAGTAATGTGTGTGCGTACATATACGTATGCAGGTATCTACGTGTGTACGTGCATATATATTTCTTTGTAATATGCGACGCGTGTCCCCGGAACGACGGCGTATCAAAGGATATTTACCATGTCAACATTATATAGCTTTGCCCGAGGGGGGGGATAGGGACACGGGCAAGTGTGCCCGAAGACCACGAGAGAGATGAGGGGGCGGTCACCAAGTTTAATATGTATATGTTGAAAAGTGATTTCGAGGACCGTCCTTATAGTAACCTGTAATAATATATATGTGTGTGTTCACAGAGCGCACGTAGTGAAAAAAAAAAAGAAATGGGAGGATGAAAAACACCTCGGTGCAGACGACCGAATGATAGTAGTAATGAGCACCATTACGTTGCCTTGTTATTTTATGGTCGCTTGCGCCGGTTCGCCCCTTTAAATAAAGTCAATACATTATCAATATATCGCGCAGAGAGATAGCGATAGACGTGTATACACGAGTTCCGACAAGTTCCAAGTTTCTCTCATTTAAATTCTTTTCGAGCGCGCGTGTCACTCGGCAAAGATATTTTACCATCTGCCGCGCGCAGTGTCATGTGCAAAGCGAAAAGCCACGGGTGTGTGATGAAAATGTCCATTGAGGGAAAATAGGCTTGAGGGTGTAGGGGAATTGTCCTTAACCCTGGCGTGCCACACTTATTTTTTCGGGACATACTTGCCACACCCGGGTTTGTGGGACCACATTCAAATTTGTAATCATAACTCCGAGTAAAATTGTCGTATGTCGATGGCTTTTTCTTAAATCGCTAGCCAATTAGTCGAGAAATCTGTTTGTGCATTGAGCGAACCGTCAAAGTTAAGAATTTCTGAGAGATACTCGTTTGGAAAATATTTTCTCTCGAGAAAAGCGAAAAATTGTGATTTTACGTTTCTTGTTCGGGTTTCTCAGACTCCAGTGGGGCATGCGAGGGTAAAGATGACATACTTTTTCTTTTACGATAAATATTAAAATAAATGACGACGTATGAAGTCACAGCCAAGCTTATATCCGTAA
Source organism: Ophion ellenae (assembly GCA_963210295.1). Lineage (NCBI taxonomy): Eukaryota > Metazoa > Arthropoda > Insecta > Hymenoptera > Ichneumonidae > Ophion > Ophion ellenae. Next base: position 13,971,293 of record OY723395.1, read on the forward strand.
AGATTTATTATTATAATGAAATGGAATCAGTTTCAGGACATTAGTGAATTAGATAAAAAATAAAAATCCACATGTAGGTCGACGTCTGTAGGACGACATACTTCAGTCGAAGATGACATATGAGGCATTCCACGTCACTTCAGCCAGTAAAAAAAAGTCCACAAATAATTTTAAAAATCGAGTTACTTTATTGAAAAATATTCACCGAGTGTCGACATTTTTTCTCGTTGATTACCATTTTTTAATATTTTTCAATTTAAATGGCTGTATCTTTCGCAGGATTTGACGTATTTACATTCATAAAAAACGAAAATGCGCTCCTTTTTCTAGCCTTCCAGAAAAAAATTAATTTATATTTTATTGAGCAAGTCAAACGTCCGTTTGAGGGCAAAATATGCAAAAATATTTTTTTTCTCAAGGAAAGACACTCGTTATTTTATTTTCAAGAATTTCCCCGAATTGTGAATACGAAAAACGGATTTTTGGTATTTTTCATATTATGGGATTCCTAAACACCGTGAAGTAACAGCTATTTTTATTATTTTTTATTTTTTTATTAATGGTCGATTGAAGAGTGCGGAGCACTCGCTGTATGTTTACCAGGTTTTTGAAATACATATGAGATATATGTCATATGAATTGGAGCCTTGGAGTGCTCCAGGCTCTTCAATCGAATATTAATTTTAAAAAATTAAATATAAAAATAGCTGTTCCTTCACGGTGTTCAGGAATCCCATAATATAAAAAATACCAAAAATCCGTTTTTCGTATTTACAATTCGGGGAAATTTAAAAAAATAAAATAACGAGTGTCTTTCCTTGAGAAAAACAATATTTTTGCATATTTTTCCCTGAAACGGACGTTCGAATTGCTCAATAAAATCTAAATTAATTTTCTTCTGGAGGGCTAGAAAAAGACGCACATTTTCGTTTTTTACGAATGTAAATACGTCAAATCCTGCCAAAGATACAGCCATTTGAATTAAAAAATGTTAAAAAATGGTAATCAACGAAAAAGAACGTCAGAAATTTTGTAAAAATTTCGACACTCGGTGAATATTTTTCTATAAAGTAACTCGATTTTCCAAAATTATTTGTAGATTTTTTTTTTACTGGCTGAAGTGATGTGGAATGCCTCATATGCATGTCATCGCACACAAGTCAACCGAATTATGCTCAGATACATTAGTTTCTGGGTTAAAGGTTGGTTTATAGCAACCGATATTTACTGGAACATTATTATAGTGGCGGTAAAGTGTTGCCTGCGGCACGTTAAAATGTTTGGATGCTAAAAGCCAATCCATTCTATTCTTCTTTACAGCTTCAATGATTTTGGTCGTATGTTCTTGTGATCAGCTCTCACGAGTCGAAATTCTTTGATATTACCCAGGCAGCCTATAACGATAAGCCGAAAAATCTGAGTTTATATCCGGTTTTATACGCAGCAGGGTAAGATGACATAGTGTGTCATCTTACACCGACGCCTCGTAAGTCAACGTATCCATAAGTGAGTGCAGACTCTGTTTATTTGTTGTGACAAATACTTTGTAGTTAGAATATCCGCTGTGCAGTGTTCGTGAAGTACGATGACCCTAGATTATGAACAATTTAGTTCAAGTAGAAAAATCTTACTCGATGGGTATTTTTAAGGGGTTACCCCCACTTGCGATTTTGAAAAAATCGCAATTTTTTTTTTATTGCATTTTTTTGAAGTATAAGTATCTGAGAATATGTCCTGAAAATTTCAAGTCGATCCGAACAAAATCCGAATTAAACGCGTTTTTCTCAAAATGGCATTTCTGGAGTCGGTGACCAAGATTACTCGAACACTAATGAACCGATCTTCTTGAAATTTTGCAGGCTTATTTAATACATAAAAATGTAGTCTTTAATCGTTCGATTTTTTTTTTCGAAAAAAAATGGCCGTTTTATAGCCAAAAAACGGCCGTTTTTTTCGTTAAAATCGAACCATTAACTTTGACTGTCCGCCATTTTGTGAAAAATGAAATTTTTTAAAAATCCTTCTATTAAAAACTAGTTTATACTTATATTTGACTAAATCCATCCGCATTTTTTTTTCAGATGATCCACTTCGCCGCAATGTTGGTCGCCGCAAACCGTGTATATAAAAACATTACTTCATTGACGGCCATTTGCCATTGAACAATGTAATATTTTTCAATAAAAAAATTACTGAAAGTTCTTCAAGATGTGTTCTTTAAGATGGTATATTGATCGATTAAAAAAGTTTTGTAGTTATCTTTGAAAAAATTCATGAAAAAGGCCTTTTTTTGCGCTACAAGTGGGGGTAACGCCTTAAGCACAACTCCCCCATACTTCATCGATGGGCATTGTTGAATCCTTTTTGGGGTAGTAAAATAAGAAAAAAGGGTGAGACAAGAATTTGAAAAATGTCTGATCAAATCGCTTGGGCTTATTAACATCTCCGGGATGCAACGAAAATTCTTCTTGATTTTCCTCATTTCGTTTTTTTCATTGTCATCCAAAATCTTTTTTGCAACTTTTGATTACGGACTGTTAATAATAATCCTCAAACATTCTTCAGTAATTTTTTGGGCCCTGAGTAATAAACAACAAAAAATACGGCAATAGGAAAAAAAAATATTTTCGTTGCATACCAACGATGCATACTTCAAAAGCATTGTTTTGTCTTACTTATTAGTTCATTTATTATTTATTGCATATTACTTCATATTGCCGCGAGGGGAAATACGATCGGCTCGCATATTTTCCATTCTTTTTATTACTTCCACGAAACAGCCGCATTACCGTGTGTTTCTCTTCGAGAAATTGTTAATATGTCCTATGGGGGGATGGTGATCGAAGCGCACACACGAGGCGACATAATTGCGGCCATTCTCTTTTTTTTCCCGATTACCATAGAGAGCCGCGCGCACCGAGAGACATGCACCTTGGGTAAGAAACTCTGAATACATTATTTCGCTTCCCCGCGCGCGAGAGGTGAAAAATAGCAGTGACACCACCCGCGCGCGCGCGCGCGTGTGCACGACACACGCGAGCCCGTACCTACTCTGTCATTATTTTTCCCGTCGTTTCTTCCTTTTTATTGCTTTTTTTCGCCATCGCGAGATTCTCGTACGTCGTCGGTCATCTCCCTCACGGCGAGGTCCGCGAATGCCTGATCACTTACTTCATGCACGCGACAAAAGGTTATTCAGAACCGACGATCAAACGGGTCGGTGGATTGTGTCTCGATACTCACGAGGAGCCCTGTATAGTAGCTGTTTTTTTTCTCGCATCGTCCCAAAAAAAATTTGGAATTGAGAAAAGTACGTCTTCCCATGGTTTCGAAGTTTGCATCGTTGGAATGCAACGAAATAATTTGTTACCTAATAGCCAACTTTTTTCCGGCAGATCTAAGCTACGGGAAACTTTTCTCAAGATCCTCATTGGAGACCTACAACCTGAATCTATCGAGATGGATTCGGGGGAACAATAAATACACTGCCAAAAAAAAAAGATTGAATTTAAATAGGATTTATTTAAATCAAATAGATTTTTTCCTTGCCTCACGGCCTACTACGATCTTATTTATTTCAAAGATATTTTTTTATTTCTTTCAGCCATTCTTTCTAAATAGTAAATAAATTCAAGTTGAATAAATAAAGATTCGTTTCAAACAAAATCTTTATTTGCTCACAATGTACACTGTAAATCTAAGTGTACTATATGCAATAAATACTTCATAAATCCAAAATGAAATGCAACACTTAATTGAGAGTTTTACCACAAAGATTTTGTATCGTAATTCGTCATTCCCTGGTCTTCTGAAATGATTTTTTCCGAAGAAAATATTTCACCTATATGGGAATCGAACCTAAAACCCACCTACTCATAACTTCGGACGCTGCCCCTATGCTACCGAGTGCTTGTAACATCTTAGTCGCAGATATGGCATGAGAGTCCAAATGAATTCCTCTAATTATTTGTTGTATCTCATAAAATATATCAATTAGTTAATATCGTTCGGATAATTAGGGGTTTTATCGGATAACATGCTATAGATTTTTCACACATAACCTCTCTCTCTCTCTCTCTCTCTCTCTCTCTCTCTCTCTCTCTCTCTCTCTCTCTCTCTCTATATATATATATATATATATATATATATATATATATATATATATATATATATATATATATAATTCCTCTCGCTCCACCCTCTCTACTCCCACACCCCTGTGATATGTGTGTTGCAATAAAGACAGACCATTAGTTCAATAAAATAGAAAAATGGTTGAGTCTACGAAAATTCGATTTAATTTTTTTTTTATGTAATCAAATAGATCCATTTGGTGGACTCAACTGAATTGTTTTTCGAACAGATGAAACCTACTCACCGATTTATTAGGATTAAATAAAATATTCATTTATCGCACGATATTAAAGAGATTTTGATTTAAATAAATAAATATATTGAAAATAAATAACTCCAATAATGGAATGCAATAGGAAAAATTTGATTTCACGAAAAATCTAGTTAATTCAAATAATAACAAATCTGCCAAATATGACTTTGGATAATAATGAAAGTAATGAATTAAAAAGAAATTTCGTTGCATTCCAACGATGCGACTTTAAACTCATTTCTTTTCGATAATGTGGCGATCGTTTAGCATTGGAATTGAATTCGTATATTGGATTCTAATGGGAAATCCCGATTACAATCCAATGTACGAGCGTGACGTTTTAGTATAGGGACAAGTATGGGAATCTAAGTGGATCCCTACGAAAATTTCTGCATGTCTAGTACTTTTTTTCGGTTTGTCAAGTCACTCGTGAAGGGCTAGTCGACGGGGTAAAAAATTGTATAGAGGGGTATTTGACTTTTTCATTATTTGCCAGCACTCGCATCTTCCGTATCTCCTGTAAAGGTTGCATGACAATCAGTTCCATATCCCTGCCCTATAAAACTTCACACGTATATATTTATGTAATAACACACTGTATGTATGCAACTGTGTACAAATTTCGTGCAAGGTTTGGATGATTGACGTAGCTTTTACGGGTCCCTCTCGAGACCCTCGCCACTGGCCGCGCCCATATTGACTCCCTCATTTTTCAGACATTATCAATTTTCTCCCCGTGTATGTTCGATTCTTTGCCTTCATCTATTTATATACATATGGGAAATTCCACGCCATTTCACCTAGCCTGTGACCCCGATCATTTTTGGTTTACCTGATTTTTTTTGGTAAAATTGTACCCCATGAAAGGTATATCCACACCAATGTATAGATTTTTATCTCTTCTCTTTTAGGAGTTATCATTTCCCAAGAAAGTCGATTTCGGAAGTTTTGGAAATGTTTAAACGCTGATGACTCCTGAACTAATTGAGATATCGACAAATGTCACTGTATAATTTTTTGTTCATTCTGAAACATACTTTCGTTAAAAAATATGAAAAAAATGATCAATTATCAATGTCAACGTTTTTTTGCTTCTAAAGTGAAATCTATATTTTTGAAAGATGATTGCCTTTTTTATTTTTTTCAAAAACTTCTCTAAAATAGAGTGACCCATTCTATGATTTTTAAGTCTACCCTCATCGTGGGCTCATGTTTCCTTTTATTTTTTTTCGACTTAATCATATTTTTCTCAGCAGATTTTTATCATTTTAATGTCCAATAATGCTATTCATGATTTTGTGATTTCCAATTCGACTTCGACAGGCCTGAAGCGGTTTATTTTTAATTTGTGCTGAATTTAACGATTTTTTTTCAGAATCATTTTTTTTTCTTTCATGTCAGCACAAATAAAAAATAAACCATTTCAGGCCTGTCGAAGCCGAATTGGAAATCGCAAAATCATATATAGCATTATTGGACATTAAAATTATAAAGATCTTCTAAAAAAAATATGATTAATTCGAAATAAAAATCAAAGGAAAAATGAGCCCACGATGAGAGTAGTCTCAAAAATCATAGAATGGGTCACTCTATTTAAGGGAAGTTTTTGAAAAAAATAAAAAAGGGCAATCATCTTTAAAAAAAAATAGTTTTCACTTTAATGAAAAGTTCGTTTGTGAAATTGTCATATTTTTGTAAAAAGCTTTGTGAAAAAGTTGTGCAAATAAAACTCGATACTACTACTACTAGTTTTCACTTTAGAAGCAGAAAAACGTTGACATTGATAATTGATAATTTTTTTCATATTTTTTAACGAAAGTATGCTTTTTGTATGAAAAAAATATATAGTGTCATTTGTCAATATCTCAATTCGTTCAGGAGTTATGAGCGTTAAAACGTTTCTAAAACTTCCGAAATCAACATTTTTGGGAAAATTATAACTGCTAAAAGAGAAGAGTTAAAAGTCTGAAAATTGGTGTAGATATTCCTTGCATGGGGTACAATTTTACAACAACAAAAATTAGGAAAAACAAAAATGGTCGAGGTCACGGCCTAGGTGAAATGGCGTGGATCTCCCCATATAGATGACGAAGATTCTCCTAAATACTCGCGTTCGAATTGATTTCACGAACGCCGGAATAATTATCCAAAATTTCGGAGAACGAATGTCGTAACGATTTGACTTTTCATTTGATCGCAATTGTTCTGAATTAGTTTGGTTGGTTTCGTTTGTGCTCGTTACGGCTTTTTCGAGTTTGTTTGTCGAAAATGCAATTGCACAATTCACGCAATATTGATTTTAGTGGCATGGCTGACTCGTAAAAAATTTGCACGAATTAATTAAGGGGCTACATCTACCTAGAGGCCCGAAAAAATCGCCAAAATCTAATTTTTTTCTCGGAAACATTTGGTGAAAAAGGAACGCATTTTTTTCCACACAGGTACATATACTAACAGCCTTAAAAAAATCACCAAAAATACATAAAAACAACCAAAACATGGCCATCGGCAGATGATGCTGTTTTTAAAGGCGATGGACATGATATCTCGAGAACTTGATGGGTTGTTTCCAAATGTACAGGAGATACGATGAGAAACACGGACAGGTCGTTGACGATGTCACTTTTTTAAATCCATCTTTCACGCAAAATGACGAGGATATTTCATAGATTTTGTATGCTTCAGTTGCAAATCGTCGCCACTCTGTTAAAAAAAATGATTTTCAAAATCGACAATCGTCAACTACTCGTACTTATTGTTAACTTGAATAACCCGTTTGGGTTTAGATTTCAAATAGACCGATTAAGTTGAAAAGTGTCCACTGCCAAACATCGCGAAAAAAATTCCATCTGCCGGCGGCCATGTTCTTATTGTTTTGCTGTATTTTTTTGATGATTTTTTTGAAATTTTTTTTTAAATATTAGCACAGTCGTGCTGTCGCTAAAAAAACCCGGAATCGGAGAAAATTAGAAGAAGGCTAGTTTTTCTAGGTGATTTTGTAGGTGCCGCGGGTGCTGAACCCAAGTTTGCCTAAAAATCGGGGTGTCGGGTTCTTTTTTAGGGGATGAAAGGAGATGAGGGTGGATTAATGCCAAACTGCAACCCCTACGAGGTCGGCGCCATGAGACAAAATGTTCAGAAAAATCCGGCCTTTAGTTTTGTCCACAGCGCCGAAGTCGTGGAAGTTCATTTTAGGGGTGAAAAAGTGGGGTGAGTTTTAAAAAAATCAGTTTTAATTCAATAACTCTTTAGAAAAAAATCGTACACTTTTTGTTCAAATGGGAACGTTGTAGCCCTTGAAAAGACGCGTCGATCGAGTATTTGATCATCACTCTCCAATAATATCTTCACCCCCAAAAAAATTGTTAAAAAAACAAAAAAAAAATGGTTTATTGAATGACTCAAAAACAATCGGTTTTTCGGGTATGGTTCAAATGTACGAAATGTAAAGGATAATTTTCTCCATATTTTCGTTGCTATGGACCACCTTTGAATTTTTATTTTCCAACCCCTATCGGGGGTTGAACATTCAAAATGAAATTCTGGGAAAACTATTAACCGCACGAATTCCCCGCCATGGAAGAATTTGTAGCTTGAACCCTCAGCAACATTTTTGTCCACAGCGCCAAAGTCGTATCTCTTTAGTTTTGGTCAATTGTTTTCCCAGAATTTCATTTTGAATTTTCAACCACTGAGAGGGGTTCCAAAAAGCAAAATTCAAGGATCGTCCATAGGAACGAAAATATAGAGAAAATTATTCTCTACATTTCGTACATTTAAACTATCCCCGAAAAATCGACTGTTTGTGAGTTATTCAATAAACAATTTTTTTGTTAATTATTCAACAATTCTTTTGGGGGTGAAGGTATTATTGGAGAGAGCTGATCAAATAGTGGATCGACGCGTCTTTTCAAGGGCTACAACGTTCTCATTTGAACAAAAAGTGTATGATTTTTTTCTAAAGAGTTATTCAATTAAAACTGATTTTTCAAAATTTCACCCCACTTTTTCACCCCCGAAATGAACTTCCACGACTTCGGCGCTGTGGACAAAACTAAAGGCCGGATTTTTCTGAACATTTTGTCTCACGGCGCCGACCTCGTAGGAGTTGTCGTTTGGCATTAATCCACCCCCATCTCCTTTCATCCTCTAAAAAAGAACCCTACACCCCGATTCTTAGGCAAACTTGGTTTTAGCACCAGTGGCACCTACAAAATCACCTGTCAAAGAACTAGCCTTCTTTTAATTTTTTCCAATTCCAATATACAGCACGACTGTACTATATATCGACGCTGCTTGCGAAAAGTAGCACGATTCAAAATTCTTACGAAAAGTAGCACGATTCAAAATTCTTACGAAAAGTAATACTTTTTTTATTTCACCCCGAAAACTGGCACGTTTCCATATTCACCGCCAACACTATCTTGTTTGATTTTCACTGTAAAAACTAGTGTACAAGGAGTAAATTTAAAACCTTAAGGATCTCATCTCATCTCAATCTTAACCAAAAAGAGTTTTGGTGAGAATTTAAAGTCCTTCTCGCTCAGGAAAAAATCTGGAAAAATAAACCATCAGTATTTTTTTTTTAATATGACAATTTTGTGCGTAATGACATTTAAATTTTATACTCGTTGCTTTTATTAACATTTTGATAATAACTACCAATTGAAATCGATAAAAGTAATTTATTTAAAAAAAATAATAACGAAATTGTAAATATAATAAAATATTTTTTATGATTTTCTATTAACAAAATAACGTTATTGAAAATATCACTCAACAAATGTACTATAATCTTGCAGATGGTTATCGTCTAATATGTTTGAAAAATCTTGCTGATGTTCGATTGGAATTATACCTCTGTCAAGTATGATCTGTAAATCTTTTTTTTCTGGGTGCAAGAGGCCATTTTTGATCATACGTCTGCTTTAATTTGAACATTCGAACATCATCCATACGATCTCGTCAAAAAACTTGTCATTCTAACTGGGTACACTGGGATTACTTCCGATATTTTTTTCTTTATTTTTTTGACCGTGCACTTTTTTTCCCAAAGTGACGAGATATTTTCCGTTTGCCATTTTATCATAAGTCCAGAAGATGAAAATACAAACAATACGATATGTATTATATATATCCGAACAAAAAAAATAAGACGTTACAACATGGCAAACAAAAAATACTCCGTTAATTTGGAGTAAAAGAGGCTTCGTCAAAGGAATGGAGTAAAAAAAAGTCCAAGAAATTGGAGTAAAAAAATAGAGACAAGGCGTAAAAAAGCATGGAAGGAAAGTCGGAAACAATTCCAGTGTTACTGAAGCATGTTAAGTTTTTGCGGTGAATATCGAAATCTGCTTCTTCTCGTGGTGAAAGCCAAAACGTGCTTGTTTTCGCGTTAAATATCGAAAGGTGCCAATTTTCGTGGCGAAAACCGAAACTTGCTAGTTTTCGTGCCGGAAGCCAAAACATGCTACTTTTCGTAAACAGCATCGATATGTACCTTTGGGTTAAAATAATGCGTTTCTTTCTCACCGACAGTTTTCCAGAAAAAAAAATCAAAATTTGCCAATTTTTTCAGGCCTCAAGGTAGACCCTAAAGCCCAATATGATACGGTGATGTGTGATCTTGAAAGTTGCATCCTCGGAATGCAACGGAAATTCTTTTTTATTTTGTCGTTTTAAACATTCCACTAAATATTTTTTCCCAAAATTAATTTCCAGATCTCTAGATAAGCGACTCAAAAAATGAATGAGGGATTTTCGTAACGAAGATTTTCAAGAAGAAATTCGAGCAATTAAAAAATAGTAATTTCCATTGCATTCCAACGATGCAAACTTAAATCTCATGGTGAATTTTGAGATTATCTTTTGTTTCTTTCCTCTCTCGTATTTCGAACGTTTGACAAGTGACGAGAGTTTTCGGAGTAAGTAAAAAAGGAAGAATAAAATGCGCCGATAGTCTCGGCGCGAGGCACACTCGAGTGCAAATAACCTCACGTTCGGCATCGCATGCAATGCGATAAATCTAAGCTCTCCGTCTCTCTCCCTCTCTTCTCGTGCGAACAGCAGCCCCAGCCACCTACAAAGGGAAAAATCTTTTTCGCGTACTCTCTCTCTCTCTCTCTCTCTGTCCGTACACTTTAACCGTGGATCGAAATCATTGTCATTCCGCAAATGTTTCTTCTAAGCCCACGCTACATTGAGACATTACCAATGACACATTTGTCGTTTGTAGAATGCTCTCTGGCTATTCGTCGTTTTTTTTTCCATCGTTTTTTTACGCATGTATACCCCCCTATCTGTACGAAATCCCCGGCGTGAGAATACGTTGTGTTACGCGTGTGCCAATACGTTTTATCGTTTTCGAGTGTCGAATGTTCGATTCTTCGGATTATATTCGCACGTAAGTGTCTCGAAGCTTTTTTTGTAACCTCGAAGAGAAATAATGCGAAAAAAAATTCGGCGTGGACGAGAAAGATTGGCGGGAGAAAAAAAAACGGTTTCTCCTTTCGACTCGCTTACCTGCATCTGCAGCCACGAATAATCGATGTAGGCGGTGGTGGTGGTGGTGGTGGCCGCGGTTGCGACAGAATTTAAGGCATTGACGGTGGGTGGCTGTTGCCAATTGTCCTGATGGCCAGCTACGACGATACCGAGAGCGTCGGGCTGGCCGCGATCCGGTACTATTTGATCGGCATACTGATAAGGCGTCGAGAGGCCATTTTGCCCAATGATATTGGGCAAACTGGCCTGATTGTGCGATTGATGCTGGGGCCCCGAGCCGGCAGTGGGCAAACAGCACACGCTCGCGTCCATCCGGGGGGGCGACGAGTCGTAAAAGCCTCGTTGTTCCGGCTCCGGATGATCCCAGTCTGACCTCCCAAGGCAGAGCCCCCGCGGAACCATTCAATCAACCCCGAGAGTCTTTTTATTCTCTCGCTCTTCCCGTTAACACCCGCGAAGCTCCTCGCGGTCACGTGCCTTCTCGCGATCCGAAAGCAACCCCTTCGAGCACGTCGAGGTCAAAGATGCCGCCGCCGTCGCCGTCGCTGCGACACTTTCGTCCGTTCGCGGTGCAAATATTCGCTCATTGGCCCGGCCCGAAACGCATCGCGACTAATCACACGCGAATTTTCTTTTCGGACGTTGGTAACTTTCTTAGCCCGTAAGCGCCATCGCGAGGCATAAAAAACAAGCAACGGAAGAGAGAAATGTGATGCCGATTTTTCGCACTTGGCACTCGGTTGGAAAGAATCACTGACGTACCCGCGCGCGCACGAAATTACGATGTTTGTTTTATTCGTCGTCGACGATCGCCTTTGCCCAAAGTTCACCAAGAGCTATTTTTCTCACAACTCCACGTACACACGCGTTCGATCACTGTGGCAAAAGTCGCTATTTTGGCGACACACACACGCGCGCGCGACCGTCGCTGCCTTTATCGGCCGGGCGCGGAACGTATGAGAGAAAAAAAAACGCGCGCTATCGAGACACGACGAATCCGAAGAATTGTGCGAGGCGTGTGTTTGTGTTGTTTTGTTTGTTGGCAACGCGAGGAAAAAAGAAACCGAGAAAGGGACGCGCGAAGGTTTCCGACCGGTCGAGAATCGCGCGGCCGAGATCTCGAGCGACGCGCTATCCACGCTGCAGGGCCCAACTGACGTTTCGAAACGACAGCGCGTGTGTTTGCCCGCGAGAGCGCGCGGCGCCACGAGGGACCGCACGAGCGAGGGAGACGGCGATACGCCGCGTGGGAGGGAGATACTCCTCGAGAATTCAATGTAACGCCTGCTTCGTCGAGAGAAACGATTCGGCCTGTCAAATTTTGCGCAGACACGAAGCGACCCCCGAAATTCGAAAAACCTTCGCCTCGAGCACTACGAGAGTGAGTCTTCGAAGGAAATAGAAGAAATATTCACGGATTCCCGGGTTAAATTATCGGCGTGTCCCGGCGAGAGAAACGAGTCATCATCTCCTGACGTAAGTGCGCGTACACCGGTTCGTGTACTTTTGCGTATCGGGGAATATAAAATCCTCGATAAGGAACAACGAAAAAACCAGCGAATTTCACGCATACGTATTTTTCTTCGACAATGCGACGGGGAAGGAGACAGGCCGGAGAGGGGAGAGAAAGAGTAAGAGAGAGAGAGAGAAAAGAGAGGCATGCGTGTCGCCGAGGCAACGGTTCCGCGGTAACTGGCACCGCTTTCGCGCCCGCGACTATCGTATCGAGAGAAGACGAAGATAAAACAAGCTGAGAGAGAAAAAGAAGAGAGAAGTACCGGACGAAGATAGAAAAAACAAAGAGGGAGTAGAAGAAGAGAGAGGTCGAGAGAGGGACAGCGAATGTAGCAAACACGAGTCGGAGCCTCCTCTCGGATATTCCCTCTGGATTTTGCTCACGCCCCAGGCGCGAGCCCGATCCCAACCGAGACACGAGCGCCAGCACATGCCTAGGCGGCCATCGAGCACACCTCGTACCCGCATCACACCCCTCGGGCCCCTTACCTAACCACTCTACCCCCCACCATCCTAACGCGTCTCCCACTACTTTTCATACGGCTCCCCCCGCCCCTTCCGCTGCACATTTGCGTCTACCTCGCTCTCTCTTGTCTCATCGTAACTCGGCTTTCTTTGCGCTTCGTTCCCAATTTTTTTGCTTTTTATTCCGGCCTTAATCTCCCACCACTCTAGCCCTCTTCTCTAGGCGGGGAGCTCCGCGTCTCGGAGCGCGTGTGCCTTTTTGCCGCATCGCGATAGCCATGGCCGTAACGCCAACGCTTCTCTGACGTCATCCAGCGCGAACGTTATGGCTATCGGGAGTGCGTGCCCCCCTCCACAGGCACCCTTCCGCCCCCACTACATTTCGCGACTACAGCCGCATCGGGCTGACTCTTCGACGTTTACTCACCGCACGCGGCTCTTCGCGATCTACCGATCTGATAGAGACGACCGCGCTCTTTTTCCTCCTTTTTCAATCGGCGTGCTTCTTTCGAGCGCCGAGACTTCGGGAATGAGAATTTTCAATTCCAGTGGTCAATCGGGCACGAGGGAGGATGGGGAAATATTACCCTCTTTCCTGTGGTTCCCGCTAGGATCGAGGATCAAGACGTCGACATTTGGGGTGCGAATGGGAAATGTATACATTTTCCTATTCCAGAGAAGAGTCGTCTCTGATGCTGTCCTTTCGAATTGTCGTTTACGATTTTATGGCCGTATTATAGGGTCTGGTCGAAAAACTTGTTTTTTTTTCCTTTATATTCTTAGTTGGGGGTCTTAAGAATGTGTCTTAAGGGGTCTTCTCACTTTAGACGCCAAAAATCGCTAATTTCATGAATTTTTTGATAGGTTTATATTATAGATATTGACATACAAGTTATTACACTTAATAAATGCACTGTCGAAATACATTTTTTTTAAATATTCATTTAAGTCACTACTTATAGACGAAAATGGTAGCTAAAAAATGTCCTAAAAAATTGTAGGTCTGCGCTGTTGATGAAATCTCGGAAATGGATCATCCGAAAACAAAAAAATCAAACGGTTTTAGATTCAGTATGTTAATTCCTATAGCGCATATCATACGATTTTTTATATATGTAAAAATAACAAAGTGGCGGACATTTTTAGAAAAAGAACGTGTTTTTCACCGTTTTTGGCCAAAAAAATGGTAAATATCAAAATTTAAAAAAATCTTTGATGTACGCTAGAGCTATGGTTGTAAAGAATATGTGGTTAATATTTCATAAGGTTCGGTTCAGTAGTTTCGAAGATTTTATCAACAATCCGTCGAAAAACGTCCCGACTGGAAATGTTGTTCCGGCAGCCGGATCACCGATCAGGTAGGGTTGAAGATACGGTCCGGAATACCGTAGAAGTGCCCGCCTGATCTGTGCTTGAAATTTACTGGATCAGTGAATCCGGAGAACGGGTGTAATAAAGACAAACTGATCAGTCCTGAATCAGGTTATTCGGGGCCATCAAAGTAAACAACTGAGTTGCTGCGTGCATAATTTCGGCAAGATTCTAATGAAAGTAATACGGTGTCCATGCGGACCCCGTCATCATAAAATCAAGATACAAAGAACGAATAAAAATAAATTTGAAGTTTGCATCGTGGGAATGCAACGCTTTTCATCTTCCCTTTTCATTCGTTTATTTTTATCATCATCAAATGGTAATCAATAAAATCAATAAAATTAAATTTTATTAGCACAACTTAATTTTTTTTTACAAAATCTGCATAAGAAGCTTTTTCTGCAAATTTCGCTTGTAACACTCTCATGAGAATATGTAAAAACATGTGAGGTATTTTCACAGCTTAAATAGACAGAAAAAAAAACCGGTACAAAAAGAATTATTGTTGCATTGCAGCGATGCAATCTTCAACCCCACGAATAAAATTATTGACATTCTTTAGTATAGAATTAGAATAATAAAAATATGCAAAGAAAAAAAAGGTTTACAGAAGTGTTGGAATGGCTAAATAGGTAGCGCGCTCAGCTCTACAATTAGACGACGTATGTTCAATTCCGAGGGGAGGTAAAAAACTTAAACGAGGCAGGATACGTTCTGTTCCAATTATCATATAAGCAGGATCATAAATAACGCATATGGAAGCAAACAATACTACCAGCATTTATTTATTCGGAATTTTTGGATTTTTTTTTCATTTCAGGCATAGATACGGCAACCGGATCGGGGCCTGAAAAGGTACACGGATCAGTTACGTTACCGGCATCCGCGCCATGGCCGGATTCAAAAAAGCGTTTCACGCCCGGTAAAGCTCCGATCCGGCGGCCTGTACCGTGCTGTGGTACGGAATACGGTATGCCGGATGCAGCCGTAGTCTGCCCCGTAGCAAAATTTCTAGTCAGGGTTGTTTAGAGAAAAACGTGGTTAAAGTTTGTTTGGGTTACATAAATACATTTAAAAAATTGTTTAAATGTATTTCGAAAGTGTTTTTATTAAATGTAACTACGTTTATATCAATATCTATAATATAAACCTATCAAGAAATATATGAAAATAGCCTTTTTTTAGCGTCTAAAGTGAGAAGACCCCTTAAAAAGTGTAAGTCAAATTCATGCTGCATAAGTGAAATTCGAACACCACGAGAAATTTTAAGCGATCATCACAGTGTAAAATTTTCAAAAAATCATTCTTTTTTTGCACTATCCGATAGTGTATGCGGTTATAAACATGCTGTTCAATTGTCGGGGCGCAATTCGAATTACCCGACTGCTACAGCCTTCCTCAGAAAAAGTGATTCAACCGGCTGCATGAGACCTGGCGCGAACGAACGCGTTTTTCTCGAAATGTCGTTTTTCAAAACGGTAAACGGTCAAAACACTCTCAAAAGAAGAGTTTTCAAGCTATCCGTCTCTAATGTTGACACAACATTCTTCACGCCATTCTTTATCTTGCTATGGAAGCTTTTTTTAATCTTCATATTTTTTTTCGAAAAACTGTCGGAAGGAAAGGCAGAATTCGATACATTTTTTTCCAACCGCTGTCATATTGTCAATTTTGCTTCTAAAAAAACCTCCATAGCAAGATAGCGGCTTTCATACTGATTAATAATCTTTATACAAATTTTGTTTCAAATAATATTTACGGCTACAACCGGGTACACCGTGAGGACACTTTTTTTCGAAGACTTTTTCAACCGTTAGAAAACATGTAAAAAAAAATGTTTCAACGTTTAAAAAATTATTTTCTGTTCTTCATGAGTACTCTGATTTGACATACAAAAATCGGAGTCATTAGACTATTTTAACCCTTGAAAAAAAAAATCGCGAAGATCAGCTATTCTTAGACCCGTTACGCTGAGAAAAAAAAATCGTTGATCCAATATCATTGGTGTTATTGAATGAAATTTCGTTGATTCAATTGTAACATTGTTGGTGTAAATAATCGGATTTATTAGTCCAAACAAAACGCTTTTGACTTTAATAAACTGATAAAATTAAAAGTTATTTTTTCATTCAAAAGATATATTGTTAGCCGAGAACAATATATTATTGAAACTATCTAAAAAATTATCGCGAACAAATTATATAGTTTTGAATGCATTTTCCGCAACGAACAAAAAGAGCGTTTCAATTCATAACATGAATATTGTTGATTCGAGTACACAAGAAAAATTGAATTTCGCTTGCTTGATTCAGATAAAATTTCTATTGAGTAAATATGTTATTTTATTTTTTTCACCATATCCTGTATTGATTTCCAAGTACATTATTCGTTAAAATATAAATATTTTATTTTGATTCTTGCGCATTTGGTTGAAAAAATTCAACAAAATCATGGCCGAGTAACACCGAAATTATAGGTGTGAGGAAATCCGTAGTTCTCGGAGTAACCGCTAGAAGCCGCACGCGCGCTCGTTTCTCGTAAGCGTAGCGCGAACCGAAAATCTACTTAAACGCCGAAGAAACTCTAAAGAGTATCGCTTCTTTGCCTGTGGCTAAGATCAAAGTGTAGTATCTGTTCTTATCAGTTGAATGTCGGATATTCTCTTCATGGATATTCCATTGGATATCTGATATTTTCTCCACTATTATCGTGGATGATCATTCTAATGCTCATTTTTTATTTAAGATTCAAAACAAATTGAAAAACTTACGTCCCATGGCATATTCGTTTCGCTGCAGTAAAGAAATAATTAATTCTATTGATTATATTTTTGTACGAAATAAAAAATGTTATAACAACCGCTTAATTATTTTATCCATACATCTACGGATTGTATATAGAATGATTTCAATAGAATATAATTTTATTCGAAGGATAATGTAGATATTCAGAGAACGGAAGAGCTTTTTTAAATAAAATAATATGTTATTTTAATCAATCACATTTTCCAATATTTTATAGTATTGTAACAATCTCATATATCGCTGGCACTCCGCAGCAGCACATTTATTTGGATCAACCAATATATCTTTTGATTTTTTTTCTCAGTGTACACTGTGATGATACCTTAAACGCGTTTTTCTCAAAGCAACATTTTTCAAATCGGGCGTATATTTTTCTCAGAAACTACTGCACCGATCGACTCGCAATTTTGCACACATGTAGAGTACACGTCGGGCTATCGTCCGGTGAATTTTTCCTAAAGTTTTTTATCAGAGGACCGAACGATAATTACATTCGTAAAGAATAGAATTTTAAAAAATTGTTTTAGATGACAAGGACGGCCACCTGCGCAACATCAAATATCATGTAGAATTTCGAATGAAATGTTTTGAACAAAATTTAAGATGTTACTTCAAACATGTATAAATATAACTGTTGAATGTACATTCAACTATTTCTCTAAATTTAATTCCCAAAAAATCACCTTAAAAATGAGTGTTCACATTAGAATGCCGCCTTAAATTGGTTGAACTTCGGGTAAACTAGAGGATTTTCAGATCTTCAGATAATTAAAGGACGAGGACAATGCTAGGAAGCCTAAATGTACTTTGGTGAAATTCCAGATTAACGGTAAATCGAACATTTCTATGGCTCAATGTTAGTTTGAACTTTAAACACGTTTTTCTCGAAACTATGTTTTTAAACTAGCCAGAAACGTGGCTCAGTTAAATATGAACCGATTCACTTGAAATTTTCAACGTATCTTCTCGAATTTGCGATTGGTTAACTTCTTTTTCTAAAGATTACTCGTGCGATGTTTTGCTTCAAAATGAACGTCATCATTCGTCATAACTAAACTCTTAAAAAAAAGGTATGTTCTAACTTCCGTACGCAGTTCCATACCTTTTTCTAAATATTTTCAAGATCTATTTGGATTTGTATTCTAGATTGAAAACTAAGAGAGAGATCTTTCCGGCCGCGGAACATTTTTGCACGACAGGTACTCTGCGTTGTTGGACCTTGACAAGGCATTTTTCAGTTGAAAAATATCAAAAAAATGTTGTTCACTTAAAACTATGTTTAACAAAGTTTTTCAATTCAATTTTTTTACTGCTTCCATTGTACTGGTTGAAAAAAAAATATTAAAATCAGCCTTTTTTCAAGAGTTGGAGTGGCTTCAGTCCTTAATTGTAATTCTTACATCTCCTGTAATACAATTTTCTTATGCACACACCACACAGTGCACGAACTTGTACGAGGGAGGAGGAGGGAGAGGGAGAGAGTGAGAGAGAGAGAGAAACAGAGAGAGAGAGAGAGAGAGAGAGAGAGAGAGAGAGCAAGATGATATACAGTGGTAAAGCGTTCCTGAGATGCAAGAGATCGTAGAGCGAACCGAGCGCCGAGTTAAGCAAAGTCATAGGAGAGCTCTCGGGGCTGCTGCATGTACACGGGAGATTCCCTTTCTCTTTGGGATTGTGAAACGATACTTCTCTATCGCGAAACGTGGACTGCTGCGAAGGGTATACGAAGAGAGAAAGAGAGGAGTCGGGGGGGGGGGCAGACTTTTAGCTTCATGGATTTATTATCTGTAATAGGTTACGCAGATTACAAACAAAGTGCAAATATTTCACATGACCTTCACCCGCGCAGAATTCTCTTTCTCTCTTTCTCCTGCATGTGCACTTTTTTTAACCTACGGCGAGGTATCACCAATAACCGTTCCCTCTCGATTCTGCGCCCCCATTTAATAGTGACACGAACACGCGATTCGTCTCTCCGCGAGTTAAATAAATTGCGAACCTTCGCGTTAACACCGTTACTCTCTCCCTGAAAATATGAATATTGAGAAAAAAAGCTTCTCGTCAATTTAATGAGACTGAATTTATGTTAAAATAAAAAATACAAATTGAAAAATAATCAAACATTTTTTCAAGCTTGTTCTTCGCGTCAAAATTTATTTGGCGTTATTTGCGTTGATGAGGATTGGAATTTTCGTGACGTTGGTACATAGAAGATACCTTTTGCAAAATGGATTAAAGCCAACAACGATATTTCACGACGTTGAAGTTTGCATCGTTGGAACGCAACGATTTCTTTGTTCATTTTCCATTTCTTTATTTCAATGCTGATCTAAAGCCTTTCTTTTGCATATTGAGGTCATAAATCTCTATTGAGAATACGTAAAAACGTTTAAGGTAATCCTATCGCTTCACACTAGTCAGACCACTGATCATACTTGAAACTTGTACAATTTACATTTTTAACATATGCAAACAAACATTTGTAATAACTAAAATTTTCCATGTGTAAACTCTTTAAGGCGTTACCCCCACTTGTAGCCCATAAAAGGCCTTTTTCATGAATTTTTTTTAAAGAAAACTACAAAACTTTTTTAATCGATCAATATACCATCTTAAAGAACACATCTTGAAGAAATTTCAGTAATTTTTTTATTGAAAAATATTACATTGTTTAGTGGCAAATGGCCGTCAATGAAATAATGTTTTTATATACACGGTTTGCGGTGACCAACATTGCGGCGAAGTGGATCATCTGAAAAAAAAAATGCGGATGGGTTTAGTCAAATATAAGTATAAACTAGTCTTTAATCGAAGGATTTTAAAAAATATTCATTTTTCACAAAATGGCGGACAGTCAAAGTTAATGGTTCGATTTTAACAAAAAAACGGCCGTTCTTTGGCTATAAAACGGCCATTTTTTTTTTCGAAAAAAAAAATCGAACGATTAAAGACTACATTTTTATGTATTAAATAAGCCTGCAAAATTTCAAGAAGATCGGTTCATTAGTGTTCGAGTAATCTTGGTCACCGACTTCAGAAATGCCATTTTGAGAAAAACGCGTTTAAAGTTTCTCTTTCAACGCTCTTTCAACGCGGATTCTTCTCTTTCAACGCTCATATCTCAGTCAATTTTGTTCGGATCGACTTGACATTTTCAGGACATATTCTCAGATACTTATACTTCAAAAAAATGCAATAAAAAAATCGATTTTTTCAAAATCGCAAGTAGGGGTAACCCCTTAATGAATGTTCACATTTAATTAGAAAAATAATAAAATAGTTATTCCAAGGATTCGCGCACTATTTCTAGGTTTGATATTTGGCAACATTGGTTTTATCTCCGTCTCTTTTTACTTAACCAGACGAGATTAACCTCCATGCTTTTCAACATCGATCTGTCAAAACAATGTCAGGTGCGGGAAATATAAAGCATTGTATTCGGGCCACGCCTGGTAAAAAGCGTGGAACATTTGTGTCGGCGAAATATGTCGGTTAAAAATGAAATATGTGTGGAAATTCGAATGAGTGAGATGAGGTTAGGACTACAGTCAGCTGTTGCCTTGCTCTCACGTCTCTTTATCGTAGCAAGTGGTAAAAAACCCAATACCGGAAGTTCAAATTAAACTTGATATTACATTAAAATTATCACAATAAGCGTTATTTTTTCTGAGAGCATTGGATTACTACAAGTGTTAAGTATGTAAATCTGATTTTTTTTAAGAATCTGACGAATTCCCACTATTATATACACTTCTGTCCTTCACAAAGATATGCAATTTTTATATTTCTTGTCTCTGTAATTAGGTCGATAACCGACCATGAAACTTTACAGAGACGATTAATAATATATTCAGTGAAGCTAAAAAAAATTGTGTAAGTCCTACGGATTGAAGCCTGGCGATAGAATTACTTTAAGCGATCTTTACAGCCAAAAAATCAAAAAATTTAAGGTCAATTATATTTCGTTGCATTCGAGCGATGCAAACTTCAACATCATCATATTTCACGGGTTTCACAGGACGAGAATATTTCTGTTCTCGTTTCAACCCTCGAACTTACCGTATTCCGTGTACATTTGTTTAATCTGTTTTTATTATTTTTCCATTCCTAGCCATACATCCATATTACTTATGGGTGACGTGAGGAAGAGCGATTCCGACCACTGTACAAAAACTCCCCCTGCTGACACCACTTTATGGAATCAACGGTAGTAAATATTACCCTGAGGGGTGAGGGGGGGGGGGGGGGCAATAAACCTCAATCCGGCGGTTCCGCCGGAGAGCCAATCGTCTACGAAGAAAGCTCGCGGATGCGCACCAGCTCAGCCGGGAATTCCACGCGGGGGATGATAAACGCCGCCCTTTCGTTGCATTCCACCCCCGCTGCGATAAACTCACATCGAGCGTTCTCCCTGCAAACTAACACACCATCGGACCGGATCGTTTTTCTTCTTTTTTCCTGTCCTCTTTTTCTTACGTCTTTACATATATTATTACTTGATCGATGAATTATTGAATTGAAGGAGGTTGGAGCGTTAGCCGCGATCCAAGATTTAAAAAAATAAAAATATGTGTTATTGTCTAGACTATATTGCGTCTTACCGAATTTTTTAAATTTTCCTACCGCAAAACACCAGAGATAAAAACTAGTTTCAAGTATGTAATTCTACGTGCGGTTAGCTTGGCAAGCCACTACGGGTGATGGAATTGTTGTTGGCTATTCAGCACCAAGATTAACGATTTCTAACAACGGATTAATGCAAACTAAAACTTTGTCAACATTTAGAAGAAAAAAGACTGAAGAGAGAAGACTGACATCTTGCCCATCGTAAATCATATATATCACATATTGAACCATCAAGGTTTGATAAGAGATTACGAATCTGGGCTGGTCAATGAAGAGCATTGCTGCCACCTCATTGTCCGCGACGTCGCGGTATTTCGGCAAAACTTAATATTAATTAATGGTAGTAATAAATTATCTCCGGAGATAAATATAAAATGGCATGATTATAAATGACTCCAAATTTCATTCTGAGTTGTATAAAACATTGACCGATGCAGTGTTTTCATATTAGTCATCGATTGTGTGATACTTTTTCAAGTTGGTAGTCACACAAAAGTTTTTTTCATTCACGTAATACAGATATGAAAATGCACAATTTTGCCCTTATATTATATTTTTTTATGAAGAATTAGCATCTACAGAATAAATCTATACCTCGTATCCATTTTGTTAAGGTTCACGGACAAAAAATCACAAACCGTCACTTGACTCAACTGAACCGCTCCAACCTTCTCAAACTAATGTGACGCGTAAATTTATGAAAAGCAACGCTTAAAAAACTTTTTTTTAATGAATTCGCGGTTCTGAAAAACAATGTATGCCCATTTGTTATATTTTTTTTTTCATTATGAGTATAATTAATTCGAATTGACAGAGCGTGTTTAAGGCGGGATATACGTTTACAATAATAAAAAAATCGATTTCTTTTTTTTGCTTTAAACGACATAACTAGGCATGAGGCATTCCACGTCACTTCAGCCAGTAAAAAAAAATCCACAAATAATTTTGAAAAATCGAGTTACTTTATTGAAAAATATTCACCGAGTGTCGACATTTTTTTTAAATTTCTGACGTTTTTTGTTGTTGATTACCATTTTTCGACATTTTTCCATTCAAATGGCTGTATCTTTGGCAGGATTTGACGTATTTACATTCGTAAAAAACGAAAATGTACGTCTTTTTATAGCCTCCCAGAAAAAAATGAATGTAGATTTTGTTGAGCAAGTCGAACGTTCGTTTCAGGGCAAAATATGCAAAATATTTTTTTTCTCAAGGAAAGACACTCGTTATTTTATTCTTAAGAATTTCCCAGAATTGTGAATACGAAAAACGGATTTTCGGTATTTTTTATATTATGGGATTCCTAAACACCGTGAAGTAAAAGCTGTTGTTATTTAAAAAAACTTTTTATTAATATTCGATCAAATCGTGCCAAAGATACAGCCATTTGAATGGAAAAATGTTAAAAAATAGTAATCAACGAGAAAAAAACGTGAGCAATTATTAAAAAATTTCGACACTCGGTGAATATTTTTCAATAAAGTAACTCAATTTTTCAAAATTATTTGTGGATTTTTTTTTACTGGCTGAAGTGACGTGGAATGCCTCATGTGTAGAATATTTTCCTAA
This sequence comes from Ophion ellenae, assembly GCA_963210295.1. Lineage (NCBI taxonomy): Eukaryota > Metazoa > Arthropoda > Insecta > Hymenoptera > Ichneumonidae > Ophion > Ophion ellenae. The sequence goes on from OY723395.1 coordinate 13,994,537, forward strand.
AGTTTCAAAGCGAAACTCGAAAAACTTCAAACGTTACAGCCCGTCAACGCTGTGCCTCACCGCTCGGATTCGGAGCGGGCGTGAACTTCATACGCGTTTTTCTCAAAACTGCATTTTCGAAATTGGCGTGCAGCATTACTCAAAAACTATTAAGCCGACTGAGTTGAAACTTGGTAGAAATATTGTTAATATTGACCTTCTACTTGACGAGAATTTTTTTCGAAAAAGTGAGAAAAAAGCTACTTTTTTCATTCACATTTTACAGAAATGTTGCGTGAAATGTTGATTTTTTGTTGTAAATGCGTGCCATCTTATTAAATTTGCATTTTCTTCATTTTAATTGCCGTCGCATAAAAACTGTACATGTTCCAACTTTAAACATGAATGTTTGAATGTTTGAACTTTTTTGGATATCAAAGTCTACGGAAAGCTAGACTGCACGCCGATTCGCAACTCCCGCGGCGACCTTGCTGCAACACTCTGCCACAGCTCCGTCATTTTGATGATGAATTAATTTTAAAGAATTGTTTTGTATATCCCAATATATTATCAAAGTATACCTAACGTTTGATTATTGTAGAATAATTATTTCTTGGTTTGAAAAATCCCTCGATATTACTTTTTCCCTGTGTAAATGTCCATCCCGCCTTAACTCGCGGTTGAAATGACGAAAAATACGCGATACATGACCGATGGTAGGGACACGCTCGTGAAAAGTGTGTTGTGTGTGTGTGTGTCGGCTGCCGGAACGTCCGAGCTTGAGGCGCTCAGTTTCTTTCCCCTCCCCCTCCCCACTCCGCGAGCTGCGCAGCGCGGGGCGGGGGAGGTAAAAACTTATGAATGGGAGTATTCGCCGATTGGTAGACTCGCGTAGCCAATCGTGACTTGTTGCACCACCGCTGCTCGTGTTCCCCTCGAGCGAGGGGAACGTGCGAGCTTGCAACGCGGCCCGTTATAACACCGATCTCTGCGCACGACGGAGAGGAAGAGAGAGAGAAGTAAAGGCGAATTACGGAATCAGCTGCGGGCCGTGATAAGAGCGCGAATAAGAGGCGGACGAGGGGACGATGTGGATCGTTGGAAAGCTCGCGGAATTTAGGACACTGTGGCTTAAGAAAAATTTAATCGATGCGAATGTCCATATACATATATGTGTGTGTGTGTGTATGTCAATTAAACAAAATCCGATTGAAATATAATGGCGAATAATGGATCGATATAGAGAAGGCCGTCGCGCACTCGACAATTGTCAGATGAGAAAAAAAATGTGTCACACGCGATGAGTGACGCGCGCTCTGTGATCATCATACATATGTATACGGCGAATCCATTTTACCTTGACGTGCCCAAGAACATTTTTCCAAACTGTATGCGCTGCTCTGTTATGAGTACGGGCACCGCTCGACGCGGTGCGCGCATCACCTTCTCTGTATTTATCATAAGTTAACAGCCGTGCAATTGCCCTCGGATATGCGCGCGATCTCCGCTTTGCGCGTATACTCGCCAGCATTTTTCATGCACGTTTCGATTCTTTTATTGCGAAATGTTTGACAAAGAGCATATTCTCTGCGGTACTTATTGTAATGATCCGAGTCGCTGACGTGACGAGTCTCAATTCATACGCGCCGTGTCTGTGCATTTTTTCGACCGCGGGGCGGACACACGCTCGTATGAATCCCGCGACCCTTAACATATGCACGAGACATTCCACGCAGGCACATTTTTTTTATTCTCGATGCCTCGAATTAAAAACATTTTAATTTCTTTTGTTACAACTTTTTTTATGATTATTATGGTAGGGTAAGTCTTTATTACCTAATAATGAAGCTTGTTTTATGGCCGGTCTCGCTTTATAACCTCGACAACCAGTTGATCAGTCTTGGTGTAAAGTCTTGCTGGGATCCGGTTTCGCACGGGGATACCTGGACTGTCACGAGTCCACCGCCGAACGGGACAGCTGGCACCATCTGTCGGGGAAATTCAGTACTAAGCGCAAATCGTTAGATGGCGCCATCGGGTGTTTGTCAAGTTTAAAGATGCGTTTGTTTGTTAAGTTTAATTTTACGCACAATATCAAAAAAATGTGTAGCACCGCGCGAGGTACCGCTTTCGATTCTCGCCTCATAAAGTTTTTTTATAACTGAAATTATTTGATTTAATTGAAATTATTTGTTATGCATTTTCTCGGTAAATGATTTTGGTTATTGATTATATTTGTTATAAGAATCATAATAACTGATGTTTAATGTGTTTATTGATGATTGATGGTTTTTTGTAACTGTCCAAAAACGCATTATTAAAATAATTTACACAGTCATAATACACATTTTTCGCCATCAAACAATCATTTAAGAACTTTGTAAACATTGTCATCCCAATTATTACATTACACTAATTAGACGCACTAAATCGCAAACAATCTTAGTGCACGATAGGTGTTTTTTTTACAAGCGTCAACAATTTGCCGCCATAACAGTCAAATTCACCCTGTGCACCGGCTGCATTACTATATTTTTGATACACTAACGACACGAACGACGTCTACAGGCTATTCAACACCATGTTTTGGAGACGAATTTACTGACGTTTCTTTTACAGTCTCACCATACGAAGATTGGACTCCGTCCATATAGTCGTGGTCTTATACACTGGCTGGAATCACGGTCTTACATACAGGTCTGACAACGGCGGTAGTGGGGGTCGGCACCCTTAGCGGATCTTTTTTTTATTCCGATTTCTGCCGCTTGGTGCGTGATGGCAAAGAAAAGTGGTGTGCGACGATGAGGGAAACAGCTCTTCTGTCCTTTTCCCTCCTGACCGCGGCGCATGCGCCGTTTGCCCTATCTTAATTTACCGCACTGTCGTGTAAACTGCATAATATACGAAGCCAGTCAAAAATATGGTGTTGATTAAAAAAAAGATGACTACTTTTATCTAAAAAAAACTGAAAACTTTTTGAATACATGAATTTATAACAGCACATATCTGTTCATTTTCGACTACATTTTATTTTGGGTGCTTATTGATATAAGTAAGTAGCAGTGCAAAGATAGTTTTCCGCTGTAGGTACACTTTTTTCCTTGTAATTTTACGAATTTATATCAATATTTAGATGATTGCGTCATTCGGCTAAATTTTAATTCCAGCTCAGGCATTTTAAAGCTAATTCGTTATGGTGACGCAGTTATTGAACAAACTGTTTTTTAACATAATGATCTTTTAACTGTCGCAATAACTAACTTTTTGGTCTAGACATTCTGCGTTTTCCAGGGTATCATCAAAGAGGTAAGTGCCTATTACCGTTTTTTTCTCGCAATTTATTAGGATAAAAGGCAAATATGCGAATTATCATTTTTCATATGACCTAATTTACATTTATCTACATATTTTTTTCTACAATGTCTAACAATACATCGGTCGTCGAAATGTTTTTAACACGCGTGCTGAGCCTCTTTCACTCCCGGCATAGCATCGAGCCATGTTTTGTATTGTTCGACGTTTCTGGGCACTCGAAACACGGAGCATTTTTGCTTAAAACTTTTGTACCTCGTTTTACAATTGCGAACCGCGCAACCCTTAACCATTTCGAACTTTTTTGGAAAACACCACCAAGAAAAACACCTTTATGCGTGAAAACACAATAAAATAATATATGACGGTAAATCGCGTAGAACCTCGGGGTATATGGTCGCAAATAAAGGTTATTTCGACAATCGCGCCACAAAAACGGATGTAAACACCTTGGTCCGATTCATCGGCAAGAGGTAAGGGGGAAAAAGCACTTCCCCTCGCTAGTGGCGACGCGTAGCGGCACCTAGTCAATCGAAAAGTGGAGACGATAAGCGTGCCTACCCCCACCACAAAAATTTGGCTTCGTTGCAACACCTGTATCCACGGTCTTACATACAGGTCTGGAAACTCCCGTCGTGTGGGTAGTTCGCTTATGGATGCCAGACGTGTAGTTCATCTATTGCCCACTGTGATCGCTGCAATCTAAACTCCGGCGCGACGGCGATGGGTGGGGGAAGTGAGATAGAGACAGCGCTAGCTTTTCAATCTCTGTCTCACCTCAATGTATATTACTCGTTTTTAATATTATTGTAGACTATTATAACACGCGGTAAAACGCAAATGCTTATTTTACAAAACCTCTGACTCCAACCGTCTCTCCGCAAGCGGGTGCGAAAAACATGAGCGATTTTGAGTTATTTGAACGAGATATCGAATTTGGCTCAGTGGCAAAGTTCTTGGCGTAATACCGTCGCATTTTGAGTTCAAATTCACTTGTCGTTTTTTTTAAATATATGAATACGGTCGTTGAGTATGTCAGTTGTTGAAACAGGTGTAATGAAAATAAATATGTAAGTGTATTGCTAATTTTAAATAATAAAAATAAATATGTAAGTTTATTCGTAATTTTTATTTTTTTTAGCAGAGGTTCGAGGTTTTTTAAATGAACGTAAGTTGAAATAAGGAATAAAATGTGCACGCTTTTTTCTTCTTAGTATTATTTTATTTTATTGTCTTGCACATGTTCAAGGTTTGTTAGAAAAGGGTAAGTACGAGAAACTGTCGACGATTCGATGATGTTGATTGTTTTGTAGGTGTTCTGAATCTAAAAAACGAGAAATTTGTATGTATGACTGGAATGCGTAGCAGGGTAAAAAGAATCAGCTGAGGTATTTCATTTTGCAATAAAAACGCTTTAATGATTATTGATTAGTCAATTTCGATAGCTTTTTTTTTACAACAAATTGTTTTTTCATTTTAAGGTTTTCCTGATGAGCGTTTTGCCTCATACGCAACCTGATATAATAAACGTTGGTACGTTCGATTCGGCACATTTCGCATCCAAAGTTGTAGTTTTCATAGCAGTTATTTGTGCTGCTTGCTCTTTCAGCGACGACATAAGTTGGTCCACGCGTCTCTTGGCTTGGAGTTTTTGCCGTTTTTCACGCCTGTTTCTAATCCGCATTGCAATTAGCTTTACTCGATCGTGGGGATTAGAGACATTACGAATCCGTTGCATCGTCAGACGATTTTGTTGCCGTATTCTCCGTTGTAATGCGAGTTTCCTCATTTTCGCGCAAGCATCACACCTCGTTTTCTTGCATACGAGACGACAGCCTTCACTTCGCCATTTTCCCATGCAGTCGGAATACGACGCACCGATAGGCATGAGATGAATGCTGATGTCGCCCAAACCGTTGCAAATGGTTGCCATCCTGAACCTCGTCAATATTTCCGGAAGCATTTCGATCGTTTTTAAAGACGGATCGAAATTGAAGACGTGATGTTTGACGTGACGTCCATAAATAAAGTAGTTGAGGCTTCTATATTTCAATTCACATTTAATTTTACATTTTTGCATAATATTATTTTATTATGAAAATTACTTTTGGTTTCAGGAAACTCCTCGAACAAAGTGCTAAGGACTTGCACTGACGGTTTCATAAATGTAGCAGACTCAACAGAGGTCCCGGGTTGATCTCCACTTGACAGGTTGGCACTTCGTTCTGTTAGCGGAAGAGCCTTGGAACAAGTTAGTGGAAAATTTCCTTGTCTAGTGGATCTGCTGTATTCGTGCGAGGAAATCACATTTTCTTTTTCCACTGAATCACGGTCGAATATTGACGGTACAGCGAAATCGTTGAGTCGTGCACGCTTGTACGTTACCTATACATAAAAAATACATTATTTACGATAAAATATGAATAATCTTTTTTTTTTTCATAACTTACTCGTGCAATGATCTGCCCATTTGAATCGCGCTTTATCCATTCATGAGCTATGTCACTTTCGCTGAAATGTTTTTCACATATAACTTGCGACCGTTCCAACTTTATGACACCTGGAATTGCGTGTTCCCACTTCTCGCGCAAAACATTGTCATTAGGCACCCGGAAAAACGACACCTTTGCATTATCGGCTTTACGGCCGGTATTGCAATAAGGAACCGCGCACCGTCTTGGCATTTTTGCCAATTTTTTTAAAATCTTTTCTTTTTTTATGAGAGCACAATATCCGACACGGGGATTTTGAGGTTAAGTTTGAGAAAACGCAGTAGGCGGATAAATCGCAGAGACGAGTAGTGACGGGATTACGAACTAATCCAGTGCTTCATAAGCGTCCTACCCCCACCACTTGATTTTATGACGAGTGTCCAGACCTGTATGCAAGACCGTGCCTGTATCTAAGGCCGTGGCTGGAACACGTATCCCTACTAATCTCTGCCGACCACGTCAGGGATCGACACTACCACCGAATCTCTATGAATTTTCAGTACTAAGTGCTGATCGCTAGATGGCGCCGCGCATGTCGTCCAAGCCGCGGATTATTCAAGCACGGTAAATCTTTTCAGCAATTGTTACAATAATAATTGTTGTAAATGTTTGATTAAACCGTACAGGTAATTCGGGATTTTTCTGTTCCTACGGATATACGAAATATCTCATTTTGATACTTATATGAAAGTTATTAGCTGCGTTATTCGCCGATTCTCATTGAATGGTAGTAGGACGTAGGCTGGAGCGAAAAAAACAACGATTTGACCGGCACTGAACCTAACCTCGTTTTATTTGGGTATTATTCAATAGCCTGCTAGCGGAACGCCTCGTGATTACTCGTTGCGATTATAAAATAGCATTGATACAACAAATAATTAACCGACCGCGACGATACAAGATATTTTTCCCTTAAATCGCGTATCGTCAATGTTGCGTCACATAATCGGACATTGTTGCATCTCAAGTGCCTGTGACGTAACCTCACTTCCGTAAAAACGATTTTGACCTTGATCGCGGTTTTTCTTTTACTTCTTTATCTAGCAGCGACAATTAAAAGTAAAATGGGCAATGTCCGGTCTCTATTGTCGAGACCCGTGAAAAAATATAACGTTGATAGTCGCGCTCAAAAAGTGATAAGTCGTGAAAAACCATTTGCTGCGCCGATGCACAAAGCATCCAAGAAACAATTGGAGGTCGCACGCTCAGGTAAAATGATATTTTCCATCATTATCGGCCTCAGCGTTTATTCCGCCTTGATTTTGTTTGCAGTTGCCCCGAATTTTATCAAAGAGCAGTACAGGAAGGACGTGCAACTGGACGAACGATTGAAAGATGTTTATGTCAAATCTGAGGACCCTCTGGTGAGGATAGTTTGGGTAATTTCACAAATCGTACAACGCGAATGTATATCGAATCTAAAAAAGAACAAGTGCAGGTGCCCGATGTAGAGCCGAACCCGGACAGGCCTCTGCCGATACTGACACGCATACAGGACGGCTTCGAATATGGATTTTGGGAGCCGGAGCACACCTCTCAAGGGCGGTGCACTCTTCGCACCATGTTGGACTTCATTTCCGCCTACAGCGAAGATCCCGTAAAGAATTCCCCTGAAAATATCGCCACAAAGTACAAACTGGACGTCAAAGATGTTGGTGAGTTGTTTCACTCTGGAATGCTATGTTACCTTGATGAAGTTGCCATGGAATGTTTCTATTTGTTCACAGCCAACATATTGGAGTATTTCAGAGTGTTCACGGTTATTGTGCCCGACGGTCGAACAGATATAGCTTACGTGGATCGGATGATTCTACCGCCAGTGCAGAAAAAGGATAAATAATCTTCAACATGTTGTATAGTAATTATCAATAATAATAACGTAATTGTACATGAAATACTCGATTCACCACAATAATCGGTGAACTTTTCATTGACAAGTAGATTTACTCGTAACGCAAACTTGCAAAGATTCCATTCAGGTTTTGTGGGCTGTACGTTGCCTTCTCTATGGAAATTTTGTCAAAGCCAGCATAACAGTTAATTTTTTGCGAAATGATGGTGTATTGTTATCGATGATAGAGTTTTTTTCAAGTAAGTTCAATTTGACGGCTAATGAAGATATCTCCATATGATGATTCTGAAAGCAGGTCCCTGATTTGTATGCTTCATCATATTGAATTTCCATCGTTTCAAGAAAATCATGCATATTATATCACCGATTATATAGTACACAAGGTTTGAGGGTTTAGGCTACTGTGGCGACCAAAGAAGCAGGTTGATTTGAAAAAAAAAAAAAAATTGACAGTATAAGGACGTTTATTGAAAAATCGTTTGGACATTTATTTGTATGTACATTAATAACATTGTGTACCAAATTTCATAAAAAAGCATAGTTATCAAAGAAGTTATAAACAATCTCGTAAAAGTTTATGAACTTGAGAGGCTGTACTTGATTGAGGCCACCCAATTGATCTGAAAAAACGAGCTTTCTCTCAAAATATAGTAGATAATATTGGCTAGGACGTGATCGAGGTTTCTGTGTTTGCGAGTTTCAATGATCGGAAAAAATTTAGATTTTCCTGTTTCGATTTTTTTAAAGGCAAACTGCCATCAATATTGTTAATAACTAATGAAAAAAATGTTGAGAAGGGAAACACCGGCCAATAGTAAACAACTATTACACTGAGTAAGTGTACCAAATTTCAAGTAAATCCATTCATTTGATATCGAGAAATCATGTACACCGTTTTGAAAAACATAGTTTCGAAAAAAAACGTGCGCAAAGTTTTACAAGCAGTTTTATCGTAATCATATTTTTACCGTCTATCTGCACTATATGTTAGATCTTCCTCTTTAATTTGCGTTGCTTCAAGCGGTTATCGATTTTTTATTAATATTTTCAACCCTTCAATAATATTGTACTTGCGCTCATTGCTAAGATATTTTCCTCGTCGAATCGAGTTCTCAAGATCACAATTATTCAACAGATCTGTCACTGAATTTCTTCGTTTTGTAAACCATGGCAAACTGCATTGTATCTGCGGGAGCTTTCAAAATTGCAACTTTCTGTGTGAAAGTATTCAAAGTGGAAATAAATATAGGGAACGTGCAACTTGACGGACGCGCCTCTAATCTTCAATATTGAAAGCTTTTGTAGGTGGTATGAAGTAATCGAAGAATTGAAAGTGCGAGTTGTTTTCCAATAATAGACGAACTAAGTTATAACTTCGCTATATTTGCAAATTTTCCATCAAGTTGAAAGGTATCGTACAGCTATCCAAAAAATGTTTATGAGACATTATTCAGAGTTATCTTTCAGAAAGTAATAACCATGTATTAAGATTAGGATGTTTTAAAGCAATTTTCAGCCTTTGTGTTATACACTCAGATAGACATTTTTCGACAACCCGTTGGCAATACTACGCCATGCGAGAGAAAGTTTTGACGGCCAAGAGGCATCTTTTGCAGCCGCATTAGCTGAATTCTAGCAATATACTATTGTGTATTCTCGCGTCAATCCTAGTATTAATATTGTAGTACGAAAATAGAGAATATTGGGGGTACATTGAGAACGTTGTGGCGTTCCGTTGCTGGTACAATCGAGACCGGTTGTTGCAGCATTGCAACAGACAATTTGGAAACCGTCGTTCCGGCAAGATGAAGGCACATTGGAGGCACGCCGTGACGTTCCGTTGCTGGCCTATTTGAAACACGCTCCAACGTTTCCTCGTCGACATAAACGAAGCACGCTATATACTGCCAAAAGAAATGTTTAATTTAAATCGAATAGGTTTTTTCCTTGTCTCACGTCCTACTACGATCCTCTCTGTTTGAAATCTTTTTTTAAAATTTGTTTCAGACATTATTTTTGAATATTAAATATATTCAAATAAAACAAATAAAGATTCAAGTCGAATAAATCTTTATTCGCTTACTATATACACTGCAAATGCAAGTGTACTATATGCATAGAATATTGCATACGACCAAAATAAAATGAAGTACTCAATTTAAAGTTCTGCCACAATGATCTTGGATCATAATTCGTCATTCCCTGGCCTTATGGAATGACCTTTTTCGAACATAATGTTGCCTGCACATGGAATCAAACCTACAACCTACTTATAGCTACGCACGGTGCCCCTACGCTACCGAGTTTTTATAGCATCTTAAAGGGTGAGATACAGCCAGAGGCGTGAAAAAACGAGCATTTTCAATAATTTTTTTTTATAGTAATTAAGTTTGTTTTACAAAAGTGGTTACACAGACTTCTTATGTTATATTTCAACTTGACTTGTACAAATTTTCAAAGAAAAATATTGATTATTTATAAAAATATTGCCATCTTTGTCGGACCCCCTTCGGCATGTAGTGCATTGCGGTGACCATAAAATTTTACTGGATCTAAAATAAATTAAAAAAAAATCATTAGTGTAATAATAAATCTAGTCCTTAATCGAAGCTTTTTTTCAAAGAATTAACAAAATGGCGGCTTCCGAAAGATAACTTTCGATTTTCTACCAAAAAATCGCTCGTTTATTGTTAAAAAAAAATAGAAATTTTCAACAAAAATGAAAATCCTTTGATTAAGGACTCTATTTTTTTTTAACAATAAACGAGCGATTTTTAATGCTATCAATAAGCACACCAAATTTCATAAAAATCCATCGAGCGGTTTTTGAATTATAGTGGTCACCGACTTAAAAAACATAATTTCAAGAAAAACGCGTTTAAGTTTTTTCAATGCGTATACGGTGTTATATGTTCGTAAAATGTTGAGCTCGATGGATGAAGCTAAACTTTTTTTATGTATTTTGATCCGCTGAATCCGAATATCACAATTTTTTGCCGAAAAGTCGAGCATTCAATTGTTCATAGCCAATTGTTAAAACAATTTTTCAAAAAATTAAAGTTTTTCGAGATGAATTATTTTTTTAACATTTTGGGCAATTTTAAAACGAAAATATTCTTAATAAAATTTTGCTAAAGTTCATAGTTTTTAAGTAATACATTTTTGAAAAATTCTGACAGTGTTCTCCAATTTTACACTTGATTTATGTATAGAAATACTAATTAAAAAATTGCTTACATCAAATCATTTATTCCTGGCCCATACACTAGGGCTTCTGCCGATGTGGAAGCTTCCAAAATATCAGTTTGTGCGTTTGTCAGCCGCTCCCTGCCATAGGGACCCGACGCTCCTTCACTAATTGTGGGATATCGCGGAAACTATACATCGGATTGACTTGAAATTTTCAGGGAATATTTTCGAAACATCATACTTCAAGAAAATGTAAATAAAAAAATCGATTTTTTGAAAATTCCGACTGCATCTCACCCCTTAAACGCAGATATGGCATAAGAGACCAAATTAATTCCTAAAATTATTTGTCGTATCACATAAATTATATCAATCAGTTAATATCATTATGATAATTAGAGAGTTTTATCGAAAATCATGCTATAGATTTTTCAAACAACCTAAATATATAAAATTCCTCTCTCTACACCGATGTTCGCAGGATATGAAAAGGACATCTTACGTGATTAATCTTTAGGATATCCTTCGGACAATGTTTAATTACATACAATAGATAACAGCAGACAGATAACTTTTTGATACCTGAAAATAGCCATCATTTGGATAACAGTTTGTGATACCTTATAGACGTCTGTTTTCACCGCCAAAAGATATAAAAAAGATAACTTCGCAACAACATTAAACGGGATGTCGTTTGAAAGATGTCGAATACTTATCTTACGGCAATGTCTTAAAGATAACCTGAAAACGGTAACTTATCGGCGTCAATTGGACATTTATGTTACCTGGATAACATCCGGATTCATTGCTGACCTTACTGCTATAATAAAATGAAATTACTATAGAAATCTACAAGCTATTGATTTGCTGTCATAAAGTTTGTATTGGTTTTGGCAGCTTGCTGAAAAAAATATCCCATCTAAACGCATTGAGTAAGCAGCCCCTGGTCTTCTCGTCGATTTATTTCCATGTATCCCTTGTTCCTTATTTCTTCCTTCCCTATCCCCTCGAGTGTGACACTGCTCTTATTATTATTGTATTTATTATTCTATCGTCAAGCAATATTGAAGTTGTATGATATTTGCATTAAAGAACTTCAGATGTATAAATTAGTAGCATGAATCATTGAATAATGATTCTAAGGTTACGGATGATATTCGCGGGTATCCTGGCGGCTCGGAAAACTACTCTTCCGACAATAAAATTAATGGAATACCAATCATATTTCAAATGAAAAGATAATACTTGAGTAAATGCAGTCACAAGCTAGTTATGAGATACATGTTATTTGGCTAAAACGCCGTTCTATGCGACGGGACACAGCCCACGGTTCACATTCTCATGGCCATATAAGGTAATAATTTCCGTCCCAACCAGCCTCATCAACGATCGTTTCCTCTCCATTGTCGAACCCTCGCATCAAATCATTTGCCGAAGGATAAAAATCAGAATTTCGGTTGAATGACACTACGCTGTTTAAGGAGAACAAAAGAAGGGCCGGTTAATTTAATTTTGACGTGAAACTGAAAAATCTCACCAATGACTCACCAATGATTTCGCTTAGCGCTCGTCATTCATGCTGTTGGAACCATCCAATAGAACACTCGGTAGGCCGGAACAAACGAATGGGAGCGCGCAGTTGAGGATAGATTGCGCCAATTGGGTGACTCGGAATGAAAGAAAATCTTGATTTCTGACCGCTCACGCACACATTGGAAACGCCTCCGCGACCGCACGCACGAGGTTCCCTGTGCTTTCTCGATTCGCCTCACCCCGATCGCTCGTTACTTCGTTATTTCAATCAATTCTAGTGTAGTTCGCATTTCAACTTCGCATTAAGCTTCTCGGGTGCACAAAAACCAACGAATTTGTCAATTCGCGATCGTATCAACGAAATGTCGACTCTAGCGAGCGCCCTGGCCGTAGGCGGTAATCGGCAGTCCGGAGCCCCGGTTCGCACGCAAAATGGTAAGGCTCGAGCGCGCTTAACCTCCGCACGTTTGGCGACGCTCGCGTGTTCTTGACAATCTTATGAGACACAAATATGCATGGATCGATTTTGTCTTGGATGTTTTCGGCGAGATTTTTCATGAATAATCGGAACTTCAGCTTCGGCATTGTCATTTTCATCGTCAAAATTTCGACTGCAGACTAATATATCCATTTTTGGAGTTCAATTTCGAACTTTTTTTTCATGTCCGCTATATACGTTTTCGGCAAGGTTTCCTCAGGTTTCCGCTGAAAGTATCGCAAATTCAATAAAAATTTGAGGCGACTATGGACGTTCATTTTTGTCAATAATTTTTAGTGAATCTCGATGAAAAATTCATTGAAAAAAGGATATATCGATTTTTTTACGCATATCTAAGATTGTAAAATTCCTCGGTAAATTAATTGTTCACGAAATTTCCATACAATTCAATTCAAAATCCATCTTCAGCAAGCTTATCCGAATCTTTTCTGTGGTCTTTTTAACCCAAACGAAAAAAAATCGTCCAGACAATTGAATCTCTGTTTTTTAGTGATGGCTGCATGCGCCATTGCCAACATCGTGAAAAGCTCATTGGGGCCTGTTGGTCTGGACAAAATGCTAGTCGACGATATCGGGGTAAAGATACACGATGAATTTTAACTTCGTGAAATAAACAGTTCTTGCTTACTTGCAAGCTCCAATTTGTACGATTTTTTAAAGGATGTTACTGTGACAAACGATGGAGCGACCATTTTGCGTCTTCTGGACGTGGAACATCCAGCAGCTCGCGTGCTCGTAGAGTTGGCGCAGTTGCAGGATGAGGAAGTCGGCGACGGCACTACGTCTGTCGTATGTACACGACGAAAGGAATTTTGTTTTCAAGCAATTTTTTTGCGATAGCTCCGAAAATCAATCCCAATTTTTCGACGTTTACAGGTTATCGTGGCAGCCGAGCTGCTGAAGAACGCGGACGAACTCGTGAAGCAAAAGATTCACCCGACATCGGTGATCAGTGGATACAGGCTCGCCTGCAAGTCAGTATTTTTCTTGCAATTGACTCTTGTGAGAAATCCAGAGGCGCTCGTTACATTGACTCGTTGAATTTCAGGGAGGCATGCAAGTACATTCAGGAACATCTGACGGTGACAGTGGAGGAGCTCGGCAGAGATTGCCTCGTGAACGTCGCCAAAACTTCGATGTCCAGTAAAATAATCGGCGCGTATCCTTTCGAATGTTATTCAGCCATTACGCGAATCTGAATTGCATAACTCATTTGTTTCTCGAGCTTTACGTTATAATCCATGCGCGTTCATAAATTCGAAAAAAAAGTCCTTGACCAATCGAACATACAGCGATGCGAATTTCTTCGGTAACATGGTCGTGGACGCGGCGAACGCGATTAAAATCAACGACGGCAAAGGCGGTCACCTCTATCCCGTAAAGGCCGTAAATGTCCTCAAGGCTCACGGGAAAAGCGTTCGGGAATCGGTTCTCGTTGCGGGATATGCTCTCAATTGTACAGTGGCGTCGCAGGCGATGCCAAAGAAGATAATGAACGCGAAGATCGCCTGTCTCGATTTTTCTCTCCAGAAGGCGAAGATGAAGCTTGGAGTGGAGGTCCTGATAACCGATCCGGAAAAGCTCGACGGAGTGCGCCAGCGCGAGGCCGACATTACTAAAGAGCGGATACAGAAGATACTCGCAGCCGGAACAAACGTCGTTTTTCTCTCGGGCGGTATCGACGACTTGTGTCTCAAGGTAAAAATTACCTCGATTGAACGCATATAGGTTTTTACGTAGGAAAATCCTTGACGAACTTTTCGTTTTTTTCGTTCGTCAGTATTTCGTGGAAGCTGGGGCAATGGCGGTCCGTAGGTGCAAGAAAACCGATTTGAAACGTATCGCCAAGGCGACCGGTGCTCACTTCCTCACATCACTCACGAACATGGAGGGCGAGGAGAGTTTCGACGCTAATTTCCTCGGTGAAGCCGCCGAGGTCGTACAGGAATATGTTTGCGACGACGAACTCATCCTTATCAAGGGGTAATTACCGTATTCCGAAAAATTGAATATTTTCTACAGAATATTCAATTTAATATACGTTTGATCCTCTTTCAAACAGACCCAAAGCAAGAACCGCCAGTTCAATTATTCTCCGGGGTCCGAACGACTACTATTGCGACGAGATGGAGCGCTCGGTGCACGATGCCCTATGCGTCGTCAAGCGTGTTCTCGAGAGCAAGAATGTCGTCGCCGGCGGTGGCAGCGTCGAGGCCGCACTCTCGATATATCTCGAGAATTTTGCGACTTCGCTCAGCTCAAGGGAACAATTGGCGATTGCCGAATTTGCGCGGTCTCTCCTCGTAATACCGAAGGTACTCGCGGTTAACGCCGCTCAGGACGCCACCGATCTCGTCGCTAAATTACGCGCCTACCACAACTCCAGCCAGACCACCGTCGATCACGCTAATCTCAAATGGTAATGACGTAGAAACAATTTATTGGCTGGCATCGCTCGCGCCAAACCCGGGCGAATTTAATTTTCTCAATTGAACAAAGTTATTTAATTGAATTTAGTGTCTTCCTCAAGGTTAAAAAAAGTACACCTTTTCGTCTTCCAACAGGGTCGGTTTGGATCTGCTAGAGGGAACGGTGAAGGACAACAGGAAAGCCGGAGTCTTGGAGCCGGCCATATCGAAGATTAAATCTCTTAAATTCGCGACGGAAGCGGCCATCACGATCTTGCGAATCGACGATATGATAAAATTGAATCCCGAGCGTCAAGGCGGCAAGTCATATCAGGACGCTTGCGCCGCCGGCGAATTGGACGGCTGAGCTCGTTATCACCCCCTTACCGTCTCACTGTTTCGCTTTTTCCCCTTCTAATCACTATTCTCATTCATCAGCTATCTTCGTGATAGATCGGAGAGCCGAGGTTCATCGACGAAAGTGAATTTCTTCTCAACGAACCTATCGTTAAATTCGTTTTTTTCCCTTCGAAAGCAGTATTGACGAATAATGCGGCGCATGTTCGCGATGATTTATCGGGCCCAACGTCGGTATCGTCTCAACCTGCACATTCGTTTTTCTACGCTCTTTCGTAGTTACAATGTTCGAACTTAAACTTGCTAAAAAGAACAGAAATAAAGGCTTTTTCACCGTATTCGCATCTACTGATTTTTTCTCTTTCCCAAGACAATGGAAATGTTAATAACTGGCGCACGCGAGGAAAGGGGGAAAGGGGATTTAACTGAGGGATTTCCACAAAAAACATTATACGAGTGATTTCCGTTTGGGAACGGAAAAAAAACATAGCCTTCTTATCATTCTTTTGATCTGTCGGAACTTGTTTTTTTTTGTTCATAATATATTACATTTACGGATTTTTTTTCTCATGTGAACTATTCTACATTAGCTGGTACGTAATTATACATATATAATATATAAATCATTCAAATGTAACGAGGTCTCTTGTCCAATGATGATGAAAATGATTCAGCTGTAATTAACACTATGCAACATAATTTCCTTTTTTCGTCTTATCTCTTACAGACGCAACTCAATTGTCCAGTAATCCAATATCTATATATATAAATATATATATATATATATATGTACGTACAATTTTTTTTTCTTCGGAATACATACCACCTCTAGCCCACGTGGTTTTAATGAGAAAACATTGCGATACGAACACAAAACTAATAACGCTCAAACGTGACGAATTTTTAAACAAGCTCGGTACAGTACGAGGAGTTAGGAACGGAAAATCGGACCGTACATTTTGTACATCGACACGGAAAGCATTCTCAAAATATTGGTGATCTCAATAAGACAAAAATAAATTTAACCTATTGTCAATCAATCCCACGGGATTGTACAGCTATTATCATACTTATCAAAGACAGTGTCAAATTTGAAGAAAATAAATAGAGGAACGTTATTGCAAAGTTTCAGTGTGCTTCAGTGTCTTAAATTGAGAAAAACAAACCTTTAAATTTGTAACTGTTCTTCTCTTTCATTGAAATAAAAAAATACAAATTGAATTGTATTTGACACTGACTTTGATCGAAGTTGAGTCGATTTTGCGTCAAAAGCCGCATTATTACGATTCTTTTCTTGCTTCCGATTGCTAAAAAAATGCGTCGTATCGAATTTTCAAACATTCTAACGGAAAAAGCCTTAAAATTATCGTTTGACAATTTACACGGTCACAGCCGTATTTCTCCGTTAATTTTTTTTCACCATGATTTCCGAGAAAGGGTTCATGCACTTTATCAATATTCGGAACAATAAAGGGCAGGAACTGGATTCTCGGGTTTTTCGTCCTAGGAATGGTAATTCGATCCCAGAAAGAAAGTAGAAAAAGTTTCTTTTCAGGAACGAAATCCTTTTCCGTTACGATAATCGCAGAAGATGTAAAAAAGTATTGATGACATTGGAGCACTTATCGATACCTTACTCATCCTGTTGGCGGAAATTTGCCAGAAAAAAAGTAATTTCATTAAGTTCTGACAACGAATTCTCTCTCTCTCCCTCTTTCCTCACTCTCGTATTTTCAATGACCGTAGATCCTTTTTAAATGATCTCCAAAGAAGTGATATGTATTCGGGATGCTAGTACGTATTGCGTTAATGCTTGAAAAAAATGAAGGCATCTTCGACTATATAGATAGAAAAGTTGGCGACAAGTTGGCGATGGACACGCGCACTCGGTTCTATCAATTTTTTTTTCGTTGCATGCACGAAAAAAAGATTGGAAAAAACACTCACGCGCACTCAACTCTCATCCGGCGAACTCTTAAACGGAAGAATAATTCCGCCATTTCGTATAAGATTTTTAATCGACGTTATGTAGAAATATAATCTTTTTGTTATTTTTTTTGTCTTTTTGAATGATTTTTTTCTCTTTCCCCCTAGATTCCCCGCTCTTTTTTCTCTTTTATCAGCCTTAGAGACTATTTTTGTGAATTTTATGTGTTGAAAGAAGAAAAAAATAGTACATTGGATGTGAAATAAATATTCGCACAATACGTTCTCTTTCATGTCCATTTGAAAGCAAAGTCGATCTCGTTTTACAGTCGTTGGTGTGAATGCAAGGTCACGTATTTTTGTTTCTGTCCGCAAGAGTCGCGAGACTCGAACGACAGAGCACTGTCCCAATTTTCCTTTACCTCGTATTTTCGTATTTCTTTTCCATTTTGTTTTGCGCCCCTGTCCAATATAACGAAGGTGAAACAATAATCGGCAATATGCTTACGCTACGTCGTCCCTCGTTTCCCCCTTATAACGACGGATTCTCCCACTTGGGTCCTTTGGTAACCACGATGTCGGCGTACGAGCATTCTTGACTCAATTCCAACACTTGGAACTTCTTAAGGACTAATAACGTATAAAACTTTTGGGCAGCCTGAAACGGAGCGAGAGAGAGAAACGATTTTAGAATAGTGGCGGATCCAAAAAAACTTATTTACAAATGAACCAATCATCACCTGCTTGCGACTGTTTTTGTATGCCATTTCCGCGAGTGTCAATCTGTCCTTGCCGTCCACTTTGCTCTTGATCACGTGATACATGTGCGCCGCTCTCTTATTGAGCACCCGTTCCTCGAACTGTTCGTAAGTCTCGTCCATTTGTTGTTCCTCTTGCTGCAAATATTTTCCTCGGTAATAAATGTTGGACGACAAAGTCTCAAATTGAACGAGACGGAAAGTCGAGTTTCGCGCTTACCGGTCCAACGGATGGTGGGAACTCGTAGTCTTCGTGATTCCAGGGTGTGGCCGGCCCTCTCTCGGATATGGCGCCGGGCGTATGCACCGGTGGATGTTGAAGGTCCTCGTAACCCACATACGAAACTTGGGGCAGCGCCTGTCGTCCATATCCACGAAATTAAGTAAATCGGTTCGCCATAACGAAGAAAGGGACAAGGATTAAAAGACCCTGGCATACCTGATCGTAGCCCATATTTTCCATTTGCGGGAGCTCGGAACTTGGCAGTACAGGTATTTCGGCTTCCGGTTGAACCGAGGGAGGCGGCGCAATTTCCTCCTCGATCGGTACGCCGAGGAGAGTGCTCACGTCGGCGGGTGGTATTTGGGGCATTTCCGGTGGCAACGTGGGTGCCTCTTCGCTCGGTGGTGGTACGTTGATTTCGGAACTCTCAACCGATGGCAGGATACTACTGATATCGTCGACTGAGGGCTCCACAGGGATCGACACGTCCGCTTGTATCAACGTTTCCTCCGCGGGCAGGGGTGTCGGGGCTATCAACGGTGCCGGTGTTTCTTGGCTTTCCGTAACGGACGGCGTAGCCGCAACCGCTTGTTCCTCCACCGATGCCACCTGCGTCGTGGATAGAGCCTGCGGGATGCTCGGTTGCTGCACAACCAAAGAAACATTTTAGCCCGATTTGCTTGATCTAGTTTCTTTCCTTAACTGACGGAGTTTTCTTTTTCCACGAATCGGAAGGCGAACAACGGGGCAGACACGAAAGGAACAAGTTACCTCGTCGTCCGGCGCTTTCCTCTTTCTAGCCATTCGCTTAGCGAGCAGACTCTGCTCGAAAGGCCCCAATTCTCCCTCAGGCGCGTCGCGCACCTGCTCTAAAGGCAGACCGTCCTCTTCGACGCCCAGACGACCAAAGTCCTCGTGATCGTACGACTTACTTGTCAAGTGTCGCTGATAGTTCTGCGGAGATTAAAAAACGAACAATTACGGACAGCCTGAAACAAAATCTAGAGAACAACTATTTTTGCTTCGCATTTTGCGTGACACAAGCGCCCGGAAAATAACCTTGAACAAGACGCGCGCGGGCAACGGCCTGCCCGGCAGGGCAAACAGTTTTTCGACACCACCCGTTTCCTTCCAGTGCATCAGTCTTTTCGTCGGCGGTGCTAGATCCAATGTAGTTATAATGTCACTCGTGTCCGAGAGTTGCGCCTTCATCTCTTCACCCGATATGTTTTTCACCTCGTCGACAATCAGCTTGCGCTTACGCTTCGCCTTCGTGAAACCTACGATAAAAGTGTTCGACGATACTTTTAAGGCTGCCAACAATGCTGGTGAATATAAATGAAATTGTGGCAGTGCGCACCTTTCAAGGCGGACGCGTCGACAGGCGCGAGAGCGAAGCTCTCCTCCTCATCGTGAAGCAACGTCGTTTGCTCTTGAAGGGGTGGTGGCTCCTCGGCCACGTCCATCGGATGTTCCTCGGGGATGACCGGCGGTGCAGGTGTGAATCTCCGGCTGGCGACGCTCGCTCTACCCTCGATTTCTTCACAGGGAGCGAGAGGCGTCGGCGGCCTGGAACCGTCCGTGCTACTGCAAAATACCAAATAATTAGTTATCGCGATTAACAACTTTACGATAATTGAGCTTCATAGAGATCTCACCTCATTCCACCCATGGGGGACGCGGGTCCACCACCGAAATGGTCACCCATATCTTCGGTAGAGTCGTCGTGCACGGAAGGTGGCGCACCGGCGGCCGCTGCAGGCTCCTGCACCTCGTCCAATGTGCTCACCTCGGGCACCGGAACCTCGCCCATCGGCGCCTCGTCGAAAAGTCCTCCTTCGAAGAGACCACCCGCTAAATCGTCAATGAGTGGCCGATTAGTAGAAGGAACGACTCGTCGCGAGAGTTTTTGTTGGTTCAAGCGAAGACTTACATATCATGTCCTGTCCAAGGTTTCCACCAAAACCATCGTCTCTTATCGGTGTGTCTATGTCCATCGGTTGGGACGTGGACGAAGTTCCCGGCACCGGCTCCTTTTCCTTCTGGTCCAATTGCGTCTCTATTCCTGGTCCGTCGCTGAACAACATGTGGCCCTGCGAATCGCATTAATTCGTCGATGGAACATTTTTTCCAACCGCTCCGGTTGTTTCGTATGTCAAGATTTACGCATAAATAAACACCTGATCCAAAGAAGGCTCCATCGTGCTTCCGTGTCGCATCATCTCCGGTGCATCCGCGTCGAAGCTCATATCGCCGAAGCCCTGATCGTGAGTCACGAGCGAGAGACTGCCGTAATCCTCGCGCATCGTAATTTCCTCCGCTCGCGATTGATTTAGACTGAACTGTGCCTCGATATCGACATCCCTTTGAAATTCAATAGTCCCATAGTTGAAGATAAATCGTGATAGGAAAGGAACTCGATTCGCTAAAAAGTTTTTATACTGACTTTAGTTCGGGCATGGCTGTATCGAAGTCGTGAAATACTTCCGGCAGTGTGATGGCGTTGACCGCCGCCTCTCTGTGCTCCTCCGGTAGATCGACCATACCGGGACGAAACGCCATTTTTATCTTCACAAACGCTTCGTTGCAGTCGGCCAAGAGATATTTGGCCTTTCGGGAATATATCCTCACCACCCCCAACAGAAGATGGCCCGACGTTCGCAAAGCCATTTTAACCTAATGGAATAAGAACCAACCAATTTCAGATAAATGTTGCAGATTTGTGACAAAGTCTAGTTAGTCTAACTGACTAAGTCTAGTTGGTCAGTTAGAAACTTATCGGTGCATTAGCGATGTTACCTTTGGCTGAAGAATACCGTCCACAGATTTTTCTATATTCGTTTCAAAGACGTGAGCCTTGGTGAGCTTCTTGTCCCAATGTGCGGCGAGCCATATACGGGCCAAGGGGCCCTTTTTGGCAAGAACGAAGTGCGCGTAAAACATGATGTTGTATTCTCCCTGACGCTCTGCAACGTTAATGAGAATTATTTGTCGAAGGGATAATGCGCGATTCGTAGGAGAGCCGGAGTAACGGCCGAACGAAACGAAAATAACGCCACGTTTGTGTTCTTTCGTAGAAACAAGGACAATAACAAGGCGAGCTGTGAGAAAAATAACGATCGAATCAACGTACGAGCGATGTAACGAAAGAACGAGTAAATCTCACTAACATCGCGACATTTCGTTTCAACGCGCGAGAACTTTTTTTTTAAACTACAAACGTTGTTTTCCAAACGTAACAGGCGCGTTATTGTCAACAAAAACTTGCCAAGATGGCGTCGCGGCTCGTAATTTTTGGCGGTTACAGATGCGAAACGTATACACGTTGAACGCGGCTATTTCATCGCAGCGATTGCCTTCACTTACCGCGTTAAATATGAATTGGTTGCGTCAAGTAGCGATTCGTCGTAACATCTTTTTCCCACCTCACCTCACACAAACGCGATTTACTTTATTTGTTTCCCTTGAAAACAAAAAAAACAGAAATGAAAGCGCTCAACGACGAGGCGTCTCAATCGGAGCGCTCAGCTTGTGTTTCTCCCTCCTCGCCAACTATTGCCACAGTGGCGCCAATGGACTTGGCACGATCGCAAGTGTTGACAAGAAGCCGCCGCTAGAGGGAGTGACCGGCTAGCTTCCCACGGCTATCCTCGAGCGAAACTCCGTTAGGAGCTCGGATGATGAAACAGTGGACGATCTTATCGATATGTTCTATCGATCATCTGTACCACGCTTTAAGGTATTTCTCTCACGAACCCGAACATTTAACAATTAACTTATTTTCGTCTCCAATCAATTAAAAATACATCCCGGTATATTGGTAAAATTTCAAGCCAAGTTACCGAACTTTTAACGAAAAATGAAAACTCTATAAATCGTCTCATTTTACGGCGCGTTATGGAGATGACACGCTGGCCACATTTCTATCTAATAATCTATACACTCTAGATGCCTGATGTAAACTGCTCACGCGTGTGAAAAAATCTGAAGATCCTGTAACGACAATAAAAACAGAGGTTCGCCGAATGTTTATAGAAAATGTTAATGGCAAAGCTTAGGAAATGTGACCAACAGAAGAATTTTCGTAGCCACGAGTTTTCGAAGAAAATGTAAAAATGTCTAAATTTACCAAATTTGCGCGATATTTTTCATTCCACTTTATCGTTAAGTATGATCATTTGTCGTGACTTATTTTTATTAAGCGTCACTATGATTTAATCAATGATTCAGAAGGGCCCTCCGCATGCCCCCATAAAATACGACCCTCTGCGAAAGGAAAACCTTAAGGTGAGTCGAAATCTCCTTTTGTGTAACAGCTTTGCGCATGCCCGACGAGTCCTCGCCACCCGTGGAGGGCGCAAGGACTCGTGGGACTCGTACGATCGGCACAAAATTCAGGACAGGAAACGCAATCGTTCCAAGTTTGCGATACCGGAATTTTCAACGGCGAGAAACGAACCGTCCGAACGATTATTCTATATTGTATCTTGCTTATTGTATTTATCTGACACTTTGAGAAGAAAAAAAGTATTCTACATTATACTTCGCGCAAAGCGAATATAATTAATAATACATTGCACTCTCAGTATTCAATTAATTAACATACTGAAGTTGAAATTTAAAGAGGGACATTTAAATATTTGGCTTGCCGTGTCGTCCGTTATGAGGCGTTGCGCATCGAAATTGTCGCGCACGCGTGAACGTTTTTGGGTCCACGCGGGCGGCGGGATACGAGAGAGACAGCAGAAACCGGCGATCGACGACGATAAAATCAAACGGCCGTTGAAATCACGAAAAAAACACGTGTCTCGTAGGACAAAAATCCATCGGGGTTTCTTCGGCATTCAACGACACAAACACGCGAATAATCAATGTGCGATCATAGCTGTGGATAGAATGCCTCGTAACGTTAAAGAGTCGGACGATGAATGGGAGACAAGAGGCGGTATGTTAAAAATCTCATCCTACTCACGTGTTGTAATACGTTCGCCATGTGTCTTCGTATTTGCAAAAAGGCACTCGCGTGGCTAAGCCCCGGTGCTTTTCCCCGATAATCCAAATTGACGAGCAAAAAATTGTGCTCCATATCGATATTTCGCCGAATAAGAACGATCATGCGCAAAAGAGCGTTTCTCGCGTAAACGCCCGCAAAAAAGTTTTCAGATAATTTCCTAATCATTATTGTTGAATCGATATAATTATTATACCACCGATACGATTCGGATTAAACAATCGTCACTGATCCAGGTCGTAGAACGAGAACAATTCCGGGCTCGTCGTCCGTTCTAGATTCTCCGCTGCGCAGGAGTACACGAAAAAAGCAGCCTGCCGCTCAAAACGACTCGTCGCCCGAATCAAACGGCGACGCCAGTGTCACAAAAAGCACAAGACGTCGTACGATCGGTCTGGACGGGGCCATTCCTGAAATTACCAGAAGTTTGAGAGTAAGACGCAATTCCGCAGCTTCGGACGCGAGCGAGGTCACGGAGAGTGATTCTCAGGCCGAATCGGCGGGCAGACGAATTACCAGGCGCAGCATAGCGTGTCTACCATCGGCGGAGACACCCTCCAAGATGCGTGCCAAAGCAGGGTAACATTTCAAACTGCACCTCACCCGTCTGCTCTCTGTTCTCTTTTCTAAACATTGTGTCGCGACGGTTGCCCCACAGGCGAGTTACCAGAGCCGGGTCGGAGTCCAAGTCAACGCCTCCTGTGGGAAGGATGACTCGCAGAACTCGAGCCAGTTCTATGGAGCCGGAAATTACGGACCAGACCAGAATCCGAGAAGTCGGTACACCAATCAAATCGAGGAAACGAACATCTGTGCTGCCCTCCCAACCAGAAGTCGCGGAAGAGTTGGAGGATTCCCAAATGGAAGGTACTGTCATCGAAGTCGACGAACATGAAGGCGGTATGCAAATATTCTAAAACTTTACCCAATTTGTTTATCAAACATCGCCAGTAAATCATGCAAGATAAATTTTCGAACCTTGCATTCTTTTTTCTGCAGAGATATCGCACGAGTCTTTTGAATCTTTGCGCCGTGGATCGAAAGGCAACGCGAGTGAAGAAAATGAAAAGATGGAGGTCAACGAAGCTTCTGGTAAGATTTTTTTCACCAAATTTTTTTTTTATTTTCATTTTTTCTTTATCTCGTGCTCAGTAAACTTGTTTCTACACTTTTGCGTTTCGCGAAGTCTTCAAATTAGAAGCATGCCGTCGAAACAAAGCTTTCCCGGAAACTAGAGCTTAACCAAAGTTGGAAAACGATTTTCGAATAAGTCAGGATAGAAAATAAATTTATTTTTGAAAAATAATTTTTTTTTATTGTCTTTTTTTCTTTATCTCGTGCTTAGCAAACTTGTTTCTACACTTTTACGTTTCGCGGGGTCTTCAAATTAGAAGCATGCCGTTGAAACAAAGCTTTCCCGAAAACTAGAGCTTACCCAAAGTTGGAAAACGATTTTTGAATAAGTCAAGATAGAAAATAATTTTTCACAAAAAAAATGTATATATATCACGCACAGTTGTGGAATCTGAGATTGATACGACGAACCAAAGATCGTTTCACGAAATAACCGAGGAACAAGCATCTGTCGCAAGCGTTCCGACGGTGCGCGAGGATTTGATGGAAATTTCGGAGTCGCCGAGGAACGACGCGCACCGCGACGAACAATCGCCGGAACGTCGGATCGTCCCGAATCCGGAAAAAGCTTCGGTCACGATGATTGAACATTTGTCGAGGAAAAGCCTTGAGATCGACGAAACAAGTGCCAGTAACAAAGAGAACGAAGCATCGAACGCGAGTGGCGATTCACCGTTGACAAATGTTTCACGATCGAACGCCGAGACGATCACATCACCGAGAAAATCGCTCAACTCGTCTTTCTCGAAGATCACGGAAAAACGCGGCAGTATTTCTCTCGTCGAAGGTCCGCCCGAGGCTCGTCGCGAGTCGATAGAACTCGTCAAGTCCGAACAAATTGTTGCGAGTGAAATCCAGATTAGAAAAGATTACTCGTTAGAGGCCAATTGCGTCGTCCTGATCGAGACAATGGACGTCGAGAAAATAGCTAACTCGAAAATGGATTCGCCGAAAATTCCTCCCACCCAGGAAACACCAAACGTCATGGAAGAGGACAAAGAATCAGAGCTAATCGTCGAGATTGAGAATAATGTAGACACTGAGAAACAAGTCAGCACTACGGCGACAAGTGTCCTCGCGGAGACGACGACCGATGAAACTGAAAATCCAAAGAGCGGAGAAGAAAAATGCGATGACGTGCAAATAAGAGGAATCGCAGAAAATGAACTCGCCGATTCTTCAGAATCGAAGGAGAAATTGTCGATCGAGGAGGGCACAATTGAGGAAAAACGTTCGTCGAATCTGTCGAACGAGGAATCGATAATTCTCGAATCAAAGATAGATCAAGAGAAATTGGAAAATTCGCAAGGCACCGAGGAGACTGTGATTCGCGACGAAACGACGACTACGAGCCCCTCTATACAAGTCGATCCTCCGTCCCCGCGTAACAAAGATCCGATCGAATCTGAGGAACGGGAAGCAGTCTCGCGTGAAACAACGATTTCCGCGATAGAAACGATAATTCCCGAAGCAACGGAAGTTGAAGTGACGTCGTCAAAACCCGAGGAAGAGACTAACTGTGCTAGTCCCGGCGCGAATGAGACGAATTGTAGAGCCTCGATAGACAATGAAGGCCCGAGAATAACCGAGGACAACCAAGACCAAATCATTTGCGAAAATCTTAAAGATCGAAAATCTTCCATTGTTGCAGAATCCCCGTCAAGTGGCACGAACGCGGAGGAGTGTTCGCGATTAATCGAAGAAGCCACGGACAAGTCTTTGTCGGACGGAATATCAACGAAGAGGAGTAAAGATCAACAGGATAAAGGCGACAAGAGCGAGGAAGAAAAGTCGGAAATTTTTGCGGAGTCCGATGACCCAAAGCCAGACTGCGAGACGGACGATGAAAGCGAGACTGCCGGGTGGGCGTCGTTCAAAGAAGTCCCAGGCAGCGAGTGGATCAGTCTCGAGAAAAAGGGGGACCCAAACAAATCGAAAGAAACCTCGAGAAAATCTCGCAACGACGAGGACGACGAGGAGGACGTGGACGACGCGGCGGATTCTATTCACTCGTACTCGACCGAGAGAAATGAAAGCGAGTGCGAGATCGCCCTCGTCGACAAGGATGCCTGGCAAACGACGAAAACTACTTCAAAAAATCGCGACAACGGCGATTACGATTCCGACGATACGGTTATCGCGAGTAACGAGAAAAAATCGACGGACGACGCGGGCGAAGGAATGGTCGACGAGGAGCCGAACAACGAGGAAACACCGATGGACGTTTCGAGCTGTCGCATCGAGACAGACGAACCAAAAAAATCCGATGATTCCGAGGTATCGCCCAAGAAGCGTTGCAGCTTGAACAATTCCAAGTTGCGTGGCGAGAGTGAACATTCGCTGGAAGGAAGAGAACAAGATTCGCCTCTCGTCTCCAGACGCGGAACTCCGTCGAACTTGGACGACGAGCCGAGCGACGCTTCGACAGATCGGGAGGTAAACTCGTCGAGAAGATCCATCGTCAAGACCCCAAAGAGGAAAAACTCGAGCGCGACCCAACAGAACTACGACTCAGGCGAGAATGAGAACAAGAATGAGAAGACGCCAAAGACACCAGTGCGGGGCTCGAGAAAATCCCTCGATGATTCCACCCTCGTCCCGAGTGAATCGGGGAAACGAAAATCTCTGAATAAATCGGCCTCGAAACACGAAGAAGAGACTTTCGATGGGGGGAATTCCGACAATGACGTCGCTGAGATTTGTTCGCAGGATTCGAACAGTGCGGACGTTTCGCGCAAAGTCTCGCGGAATTTCGATCGAAAATCCCCGAAAACCCCAAATACCTCGAAAATTGACACTGAGAATTCCGATTTCGAGGAAAATACCCGGTCGCCGGAAAAAGTCAACCGCTCTTTGAAATCCGAGAGCAAGCCGAAGGACGATGATGACGTTGCGCCTCAAGAATCGACTGAATCTTCAGCCTCGCGGAGCAAACGAAGATCTTTGAAGAATAAAAATGAGTCGAAAAATCGCCACGAGAATTCCGACGAAGAAAACGAGGATGATTCTCGATCGAAACTGAGCGCATCCTTAAAATCGAAAAAACGTCGTAAATCCGGAAACGGTAAAAACAACTCAAGATTACATTGTGAGAGTTCGGAAGACGAGGCGGACAATTCGCAGCGGAAGCTTCGAGGTTTGTCGAGTTCGCAAAGCGGTCGAATGGCAAAGAGCGACAAGGATCGTTCGATCGTAGAGACGATTAATTCCGACTCCGATGGGTCTCGCGAGAGCGAGGACGAGGACACCACGTTACAAAAGATACCGCGATTTTTGTTCGACGTCAATACCAGCAGCGATGACGACAATGAGGAGGATCGCGAAAAGAGTATCGACTCGGACATCGCTGACGACATGAATCTAGCCGGTAAAAGTGTCCTCGCGTATTCGGACGACGACGTTCCCGGTGACGACTGTATGGTCACGGAATCCGAGTCCTGCGACTCCGAGGACGACGACGGTGCCGATTTGAACGATTTTGTCGTCAACGACAACGAGTACGAGAGCGAAGAGGAATCCGACGAGAATGAGAACGAGGCGTCGTCCAAGGTGGCTCGCAGGGTCAAGGAGAAAAAACGAAAGAGAATAATCTCGAAGCCCGGAAACGACTCTGATACTTCCGAGAGCGTGGCGGATGTGGAGGAAGAAGAGAGTAAAGAAAAAGAATCGCATAGCACGGATACTTCCTCGATCAACGTAGAATCGCCGAGTGTCAAGCATACGCCGAGGAAACATAAAGAAGAACAAGCCGAGAATACGAGCGAGGAATTTCCGACGGAAGTAATGGAAGCCTCCGTTGATACGCGTCCGTCCGAGAGCGAACAAGATGATTCACAGACCGCTCGAGTCTCGTTCAATGATCTCGACAAATCGAACCAAACTCCGAAAAAGAAGAAGCCAAATGATTCCATCGGCACGTCCGAAAAAACCGTGGGTCCCAGCGAGAGCGGAAAAGCCTCTGCGAAAAAGATGAAGCACCTGTTGCCCCAGTGCAGCACCCCGAAATTGACGCCTCGTCACGATCTCTCTTTGGAAAAATCGACTCCTGCCAAGCCCGAGAAAACATCTAAACTCGAAACTCCCACGAGCAAACCCGAATCGAGCAGAAAGTCGATATTGTCCACTAGTCTCAAGGAAGCCAAAACGCCGAGAGCGGCAAAATCACTGTTGCACACGAGTCTTCCCACGGGTGACAGAACGATCCTATCGGAATTAAAATCGCCGAGATTGACGGCGCTGCACCGAACCATGGCCGAGCCGAACATCGATTCGCCGGAAGTGAGATTCCTCATGAAGGAGAGACTGAACGAGAGCCTACCAGCGCTCAAGCTCCAACAGCGCGCCAGAGAATCGAGAAGGGGCATCACGGGCAACGTTCCCGAGGAGAAGATCGACGAAGACGAAGAGGAGGAAAACCACGAGACGATTGAGAACGTGTCGATTCCCGTGGAAATCGTTGAAAGCGAGCTCGTTCATTCGGACAAGAAGAAAAAGAAGAAAAAGAAGAAGAACAAGCAAGCTAGTAAGCCGCAAGTGGACACTAGCGATACTTGCGTAGAGACAACAGGTGAAGAAAGGAACGTCATCTCGACCGAGAGTCAAGAAGCTCCCAGTGAGGAAACAGCGGTTAAAAAGTCCAAGAAACGCAAGAAAAACAAGAAAATATCAGAGGCAATGGAAATTGAAGAGGCGAGTGTGCACGAAATGGAACAAGTGCCAAAAAAGAAGAAGAAGAAGCAGAAACAGTGGGACGAAGAGCCAACGGTAGAGGAGACGATCGTTCGAGATGTTGAAGATATTCAGAAAAAGAAAAAAAAGAGGAAGAACCGAGAAGCGGAGGTGGAGCAGGAAATTGTTCTACAAGAAACTGTCGAGCACGAGGAGAAAAAGAAGAAGAAGGTTCGTATCGTCGAACTGGGAATTACTACGTCGAGGAAGAAACTAAT
Organism: Ophion ellenae; assembly: GCA_963210295.1. Taxonomy (NCBI): domain Eukaryota; kingdom Metazoa; phylum Arthropoda; class Insecta; order Hymenoptera; family Ichneumonidae; genus Ophion; species Ophion ellenae. Next base: position 14,024,156 of record OY723395.1, read on the forward strand.
CCCAATATCAACGGAGATCGGTTCGTTCGAATCCCAAAGTTCCGAGAAAGAGCGAAGTTCGGGCAGAGCATCAAAAAAATCCAAGACACAAGAGAGTTCGGCCCGTTTAGAACGAGAGAAAAAGTCGAGGAATCTGGCGTCCGTCCAAAGTACAGAAAAATCAAGAATTAAGAGACTCCCGGACGACGTTCTCGAGAGCCTTTCGGAAATAGCCGAGAGGCCGCAGAAACGAAGGAAAATCGTCAAGGACGACAGGCCTTTGCCCTCGAGGCGAATGTTCAGCCCCCGTGGAGAAACCTTGAAAGATGTCCAGGTCAACGACAATTTCGTGTCGCTCAGCTCGTCCGGTGGTACGACGCAATTTGGCGTCGTTGATCTCGCCAGAGCAACGAAAAGATCGAAAAAGTCCGACGCGGCAAAAAGCTTTCGTGAACGTATGCTCGCGAGGAATCCTCGCCAGCCGATCTCGGCTTATCTTATGTATCAGCAGAAAAGAAAAGCTTCGGGTAAAGAATGAGCCGTAAAAGCGCAAACTTCGTTGCATCAGCGTTTATTTAAGTTTATTTGATTTTTCCTTGTTTCATCAGTTTAATTTAAACGACCTCATTTATCGTTCGAAATTTATACGATCGCGGATCGATAAAAAGATTTGGTATTTTGCACAATTCACAATAATGGTTGCCAAACAATACGCCACAAGATTAATTCATCGTACGACCTATTCGACATCTTTTTTCAGTGGCGAATAAACAGTTGTTGTCTATTTCTTCCATTTCTCAATGAGAAAACACAATAAAAATAACTTTGTAACATATAGTGATGAACCGGGCGTTGTAGTATTTTTTAAATTGAATGAACAGTTAACATGATTTTTATTATTATTCGAACAATTTTTTTTTTAACCGCTTCGCCTACAATTTTTGTGCACGTCGATTCGAATATTTTTCTGAACCATTAGAAAAAAGTTCAAACGAATGCTGCATCAGGGATTTCCAACGATTTTTTTTTCAATGACGTTGATCAAAACGGTGCGGGTCTCTTTGCAATTCTCTTTCTCTTCACGAATTGGATCTACAAAATATTTCACTTTATTTTTGGAGTACGTTTCTTGTATTTTTTTTTGTACTTGTGTAATTAAGTTTACGTCTTTATACGTTTGGTATTTGAGTCGCAACGTTTCACGCTGTGAGTGAGGCGCGCCTCGGCCGATTGACGTCAAGAGAGATCGATTGTATCGAGCACTTCATTGGATCTTTGAATTACAATTCTTCCGCCACGAAAAAAAATAATTGTACGAGTTAGTTTCCGCGGCCTTTCTCTCAACGAGCGTCATCGAGGAACATTTTGAATGGCCTATTTCCGGTTGGATCGTCGATCGTTGGTCACGTATAAAACATATTTCGCGAACATTTATTTCCAGCGTGTGTAATCTTGAACGTTCCTCTTTGGAAATAACTAAGATCTAAGCTTGCGCCAACGTTCTTGAACTTGAATTAATGATCAAATATTGCGGGGGTTGAATTGAACGATCCACGGCTAATGAATCGTCGGCAAAAACGCTTTCCATCGAGTACGCAATTAAACGAAGCTTCCTCCTTGCCTCAACCCCTCGCCAAACCATACAGCGCTTATAGCCATAGCTCGCGATGTATCTGTATTTTTTTTATATATATGTATAATGTAAAAAAAAAACGTTGCGAATGTACAGAATTAAATATTTAGCGCACAGTACTGAGCTGATGTACCTCCGAGCTAAGAAGATCGTAGGCGCATCGGTACTCATAAAATGAATGTACCGCGGTCTCGATCTTTAATTATAAGAATCGCTGTGTACTTCGCACGTACGGAGGGAGCGAAGAGACTTTCTTTTTTGCCTGTGGCACAAGATACGGCTATCCTTCTATTCCCAATATTCGACTTATGAAAAGGAATAAAATACCCTCAACAGATCCCGAATTTTCGTATCTTCAAGCATGCATCAGTTACGTATTAGAATAAATTTAGCGTCGCAGCGGAATCTCGCTCGTTATACGATTGTTCGAATCAACCAGTTCGCCAATACTGAAATGAATGCGACAATATACTGCTTGCAAAATGAAAACATTCGACCACTTCTTTTCTACGATCCTTCATTCGGTTCCTGACGTCCTGCCGAGGGGTCCTCGGGAAAAAAAAATCATTTTTGGGTAGAAGAATGTGGCTCGAAATTTTGACGGCTGTTCGATCGCGCGGAATCGATCAATGAAGGAAATGTGATAAATGATTCATCATTGCCACGATTATTGTGCAACAAATGGCCGTATCACCGAGCAGCTGTGCTTGTCATTCGAAAGAAAAGAAGCTTTTCAGCGGGACGGAAATATTCTCGCAACGCAATACACGTATGACGGTGAGAAGCATTACACATGTGCTGTACAGAAATGGTGTTTGCGTTACGAAAATATGGGGAACATAAGTATGTTGAAAAATATGTTGACAAAAAAAACGTATGAATTGTGATGATTTTCGTGCGAGATTATTGTATTATGAATTGTCCGGAAATGGACAATTTGCTGCTGGCAAACATCGAGAAGAAAAACACAAACTTGAGGTAAGAATGAAAAATTGTATCGATAAGACGATTTTATTCCGCCTGGACAATCATCGAAAAGCTCTCAATTGTTTTTTGATGAAACAAACGATTGTTTTTGTCGTCGAGCCTCCGCAAATCGACGACGAAACTTGGTTCTGTATAAAAGGTCTTTCGTTCGACGTTAAAAGCAGCACATTTCGACGAGTTTTCGTTTCGAGACAATTGCCCAATTTCCTCAGAATGTCATCCGTGAGTATACTTCTCGTTGCGTTCGCGGTGATGATCAGCCTGGACGGCATTCGAGGACATGGACGGGTAATGGACCCGGTTCATCGAGGGTCCGCGTGGCGACAGGGATTCGATACGCCAAAAAATTGGAACGACATGGGCAACTATTGCGGCGGCATTTCGGTAAGTTGGACCAACGTTTTATGACCAATGAGCACCCATTCATCGTGGTATTGCCGAAAAAAGTAGTCGAGAGATGCTCATTCGTCATTGGCCATTGTTTATCCGTAGGCACAACACAATCAGAACGGTGGCAAGTGCGGCTTGTGCGGTGACAATTACGCTGACCGGGTGCCCAGGGAAAACGAAAATGGCGGCACTTATGGCACCGGAACCATCGTTAAAACGTCAGTACCGTTGCGCTAATTTGATAAGAAAGTAGCAACGCGGAGATGACCTTACGAATAATTGGTGATGATCGGCATTTTTTTCAAATCTCGGGGTGTTCTTTAGTTACAAGGCCGGCCAGGAGATTGACGTCCTCGTGGACCTTACCGCGTCTCATCTGGGCTACTTCGAGTTCTCGCTGTGCCGTCTCAACTCTACGTCCGAGCGTGAAACCGAGGAATGCTTCGATGCCCACAAGCTCATGTTCGCGAACGGCGATTACCGTTACTCGAAAATTGATAATCCCAGGCATTACAAACTGAAGGTCGCGCTGCCCGCAAATCTCACCTGCGACCATTGCGTCTTCAGATGGCACTATCAGGCGGGCAATATTTGGGGCATTTGCAAAAACGGCAAGACGGGCCTGGGCTGCGGCAATCAGGAAACCTTCAGAACGTGCTCCGACATTAAAATCGTTGCTGCAAATTAAAACGAAAGCCCGCTCTGCTTGAGTAAACACACAAAAATGAAACCTTCGCCCGTCGTCTTGTTAGAATTAACAATTCATTATCATTGATAATAATAATTCGTTGTTTTTAATAAAAATATATTTTCGTAAAAATTGTTGTTTATTTTTTTACAAGACATTTCTTTATTAACCTTCCGTTGACACACCAGATCAATTTGACCCGGATGGCACACTGAAAAAAAAATTCGTTTATCCATCCAAAATTCAGTTGGTTTACGGCGTTACCCCCACTTGTAGCGCAAAAAAAGGCCTTTTTCATGAACTTTTTTAAAGAAAACTACAAAAGTTTTTTAATCGATCAATATACCATCTTAAAGAACACATCTTGAAGAACTTTCAGTAATTTTTTTATTGAAAAATATTACATTGTTTAGTGGCAAATGGCCGTCAATGAAATAATGTTTTTATATACACGGTTTGCGGTGACCAACATTGCGGCGAAGTGGATCATCTGAAAAAAAAATGCGGATGGATTTAGTCAAATATAAGTATAAACTAGTCTTTAATCGAAGGATTTTAAAAAATATTCATTTTTCACAAAATGGCGGACAGTCAAAGTTAATGGTTCGATTTTAACGAAAAAAAATCGAACGGTTAAAGATTACATTTTTATGTATTAAATAAGCCTGCAAAATTTCAAGAAGATCGGTTCATTAGTGTTCGAGTAATCTTGGTCACCGACTTCAGAAATGCCATTTTGAGAAAAACGCGTTTAAAGTTTCTCCTTCAACGCTCTTTCAACGCGGATTCTTCTCTTTTAACGCTCATATCTCAGTCAATTTTGTTCGGATCGCTTTGAAATTTTCAGGACATATTCTCAGATACTTATACTTCAAAAAAATGCAATAACAAAAAAATCGATTTTTTCAACATCACAAGTGGGGGTAACCCCTTAACGAAATGTATCTTTAAATACGTTCAACTTGATTTTTGGTTAGCATAAAACACGTTTTGTCAATCTAACTGATAGTTTTAGTGGTGTGAACTGTAGCTTATTTAGCATGTCTGAGCAACTGTTAAAACAACAAAATTTCGAGACAACAAAATGCATTTTGCACATTCAACGATTAACTTTTCTCAGTGCAGTCCATCCACCTGCCATTAACTACCCTTCGATCGGTTTTTATTTTTATAATCAGAAATACACTGTTAAGAGGTTAGGTTGGTTTGGAAATTTCAAAAAATTCATTTTTTTAAATTTTATTATCTAATAGTACAATATGTCTAGAATATTCTCCCAAAGTTTTAAGTCAATCGGAATAAAAGTCTAGGAGAGTTTAGGAATGCCCCCCGTTGGGATTCCCCCCGTTGGAAAAGACCGGCCGGGAGCGACGCAGATAATCGCATTTTTCTCGAAACACTATTTTTGAAGTCGGTGGACACGATTTCTCAAAAAACGAATGCACCGATCTTATTGTTAGTTTGCACACTTCTTTAAAACTTCTTTCTTACAATACGAAATTGTACCAAAAAGTGAACTATTTTGCCTACAACTCTGTCGTAAATTCAAATTGCAATTTTTTTGAAAATCCTTTGTTCAATCACGAGCTATACTTATCTACTAACGGAAAAAAAGTATTTTTCAATTTCAGATAAAGCTATCATGAGTTATCCTGACCATCACGAGGACACCTTTTTTTAGGGGTCTCCGGAAACTAGGTCCCACCAGCTGAATAGCCCAAATTTTTGGATGAAATTTTTAAAAAATATTGTTGAAATGTTGCTCTTTTATGTGCTTAACATTTTGAATGAAATAATGTGTATATTATATTTTCAAAAAAATAAAGGAAATATATATATTTTTTCTTCGAAACCCACATAACCCTTAATACTTCGTGAGCCCTTACATACGCAATTTCGTCGATTTTTTAGGTACATTTACAGAAGTAGAAAAAAGCGACGCATATATTGTCAATTTTTTTTTATACAATATTTATTCAATCTCTTAACTGCATAACAAAAAAAATATCATTACGGAAATATTAAACCTGGCGGGATTAGTAGCCGGTAAGTAAATGATTTTTCTTGACGCACGCATTGATGATGGTGATGGTCCTCGGCGAAGAACTATGTGTCTGAAAAAATTTGACATTTATAATTACATAATAGATGTCTCTCGTGGGAACCAACAAAATTATTTTTGACAAAGCATGGTTGAATGGGACTACTTGAACTTTTCGACTCAGGGCTCTACTGATAAATTATTTATTAAAAAATTTGAGACTTTCAATTTTAGAAAAGTGAGCCATTTATTTAAAATTCGTCCGGGTCAAAATGACTCAGGGGGTCAACGGAAGGTTAAAAAATAAATCTGCAAGTTGTCATAAACATTTTAATCTTACACCTGATTTATCTTGAAAAATGCTGCCCCGATCAAGTGTTGAGTATGATAAAACGTTTAGGGTTGAAAGGGGGGGTTTAGGGGGCCTTTAACCCTTCGAGTGCACACCTCCGCCGCCAACCTATAAATACGATGAGAATAACCATAACCTCAACGATTAGCAACAAAAATTCGCCGACAGTTTAAATTGTATTCGCTGAAACAGAAATATTTTTTTGAGAAAAACAGTGAAGAAAACCCGAATGGGATGGAATTCTATTTTACATATTTCCTGCGACGAGTGCTCTGCAATAACCCAAGTTATATCTACATACACACTTATATATAAATATATATATATAACACGAATAAATACATGCATAAATTGAACAAATAAAATTTGTTTCCAGAATAAATGTATTTCACATCCGTCTCAGAATTACCCGAACTCGGGGAAAAAACGTGCTTCGAGTTCCCAGACCACGCGCCGATCAGCTGTCTGGAGCATACACTGTTGCCATTCCGTTACAGATGGTTTGGCCCGAGTTCGGTGTGAGATAAAATTACCACTTTTCATAAGTCGATATCTCGGAAACTAAACGGTCAAAGTTTGTCATTTTTGTTTAAATCGATCCCACAATAGTACTGCGTACACGTGTTTTTTATTTGGAAATCCTAAGATCCGTTTAGAACCTATATCGAGAAATGCGAGCAAACTCCTATCGGTTTACGTGTTAGGTATACGGATCGCGTGCAAAATACCTATATTCAATTGCAATCATCTCATGAACTAAACGGTGAATCGAATTGAATTTTTGGGCATCAGTCCGTGAAGGTCATATCTACACCATACTTAGATTTCAGCCAATTCCTAAGATTTGATCAAAATTACAGAACTACCTAAACAAAAAAATATTTTTTGGTCCAAAATTCAAAATGGCGACGTTAAGATGGCTGACATGTTTTTTATGGGATCATGCATTTTTTACCAAAAAATTGTCACGCCAAAACTAACAACTTTTGTAGAAAAAGTTTTTGGATAACATTCACAATTTTCGGTCAGAAAACCATCTTTACTATTTTAGCGCTATTCAGAATGTACCACGAGAAGGTAAAGTCTTTAACATCCCTAGTGTTACCGACCGCGGGTTACCTACTGCCAAGAAGACCAAGGAGGAGGAATAGGGCCAACATTAGAGTGAGAAGGAACCATTAAAAAGGGGCGACCCAGCTCAACTCGCTCTCTACCCCCTGCGACTGCGAAAGAACAACTACTACGAACTCCAAGGATTCAATATATCGTTGCGTTATTGCGGCCACGTGCGGGACGGCCGCCGCAAATCATTTGTCCAAGGTTGCGGGACGATCTGCGAGCCCTGGCGCCTCTTACTATTACAGAATTGCTTGACCATTTTTTGGTACAAAAATGCATCATTCCTTCAAAAAAAACATGGCCATCTTAACGTCGCCATTTTGAATTTTGGACCAAAAAAGATTTTTATTTTGAACATCCACCTTTCAACCATAAAAGTTGTATTATACTCAATACTTGATCGGAGCAGCATTGTCGAGATAAATGAGGTGTAAGATTGAAATGGGACACCCGGTATACTACAAAAATAATTCCTCGAATGCGCTGTTCGAATATAAACCTATATTAGAGTTATGGAGTAAATAATGTTATTTTTATCACTCTCTTCGCGGGAATAAAAGGTATTTTTCTTTATGTCATTCAAATATAAATTTTATTAATTGCAAAGAAATGATTAGTACTATTCCGGGGATGGTGACAATTTTATTCGATCCTGATGTCTGAGCACGTTCTGAAAGTTTCCTGATTGCCACACCCGAGAGCTCCGGTACCGTCGTCGCACACACCCCAGGAATTGCCCGCGGTGTATTGCCAGCGAAGAACGCACCGCTCGCAGGTCAACCCGTCCGGAAGACGCAGCTTCACGAGGTATTCTCCGTTTCGTGAGCTGTCGACCTCGTACTCGTATTGATTCTCCTCGCGCTTCGAAACCTCATCGAAACACCGACACCTTGTACCGCCGGGCAGCCGCAGCTCGCTCGATCGCTGATCCAATCTCGGGGTCGCAACCGAGTACCTGTATCCTCCGCTCGCAAGTTCCAGTTTGTGCGCTTCGAAGCATTCCTCGCTCTCCAAATCGCTCGAGTTTCTCAGCGGACACAAATCGAAAGTAAAATGGCCGAGATGATTGACAGTTATTTCGACGTTAGCCACGATCACGGATCCAGATGTGTATCTGAATTAATTCAGTACATTTTAAGGGCATGTACAAGGTCAACATAACCTCACAAATTTTCCAACCCAATATTCTCATAGATGGTTAATTATTTTAGGAAAAACAAAGCATCATGTTTTGAAGAATTCCCCGACGCAGAGCTTGATGATTTCCTTTTGCCCTAAATATTATTAATCTCTGTAAACTCTCTGTTCGAAAATTTCAGCTATCTCTCTCGCACTCATATGTCACGTGGTGGATCTTCTACGTCGCCTTAAAGAACGATTTAACAAGTGTTTTGAAACCAGAATAGCTCAGAAAAAATATTCTAACCGACATTGGATATTCAATATTAATTATTGGATGGGTAATTCTCCCAAAACGATCGTTTTGCATGTCTGATTGTTTTTATAGATCCTATACGATTACTTTGCAGGTTTTTGCGGAATACAACCGGTTGAAATATTTCGAATCCTTCCTACAAAACACATTTGGTAGAAAAATCGTCGTACTCCTTTTTTTCCCCTGTATTTAGACTATGAAAATAGCTCCTCTGGAGTGTAACTATCCAAACTTCATATACCCTAGCAAGCTGAGAGGTACTAAAATTCAAATTCATCAGAAAAAAACATTCCTTGAAACCATTGGACATTTATTTAATTTCTTCCCGAGAAATAAAAAAATTATAAGCACAGGTATCTCACAATAAATAACGAAATTTGGTAACCGTTTTTCTCAATTATTCATATATTGGGTAACGGGTGGCGCTAGCTGATCATGCTTGCCAGAGCAGTGCCTTCTACGCCTACTTTTCCGAAGAGACTGATTGTGTCGTATCATTTTTGTAGCTTACGCTTTTTTCCACAGACCTTGTGTGTTATGAGGTACTGCCACAGGCAAGGGACTTATTCCACTGGTTATTCTTAACTGTATGATTTTTCAACTAAGAGTGCCACTCTTTACCTATTCAAGTGGAACTTTTAGACACCTACTCAGCGCCAGATTTTGGGGTTAGAAAAACGTAGCGTACCGCGCAGTTAGAAAGAAAAACCGTTTGAATCGTCATCCCTCCAGCATCATTCCTCTGGATTTCTCCAGACATGTGAGATCAAGGCATGATGGATGCGCCAGAGAAATGACGCCATCTTGGTTACGCATGTGTGGATATGCATGAGGTTACATAAAAATCATTCTTTTAGATTATTGCCATGCCGCTATCGAAAGAAGAAAGGCTCCGTATAAAAAGAGAAGCTGAAAAACGGAGCTACGAAAGGCTTAAACAGGATCCCGTAGGAAAAGTGAAGTTGAAACACCAAGAGCGAGATCAATATTCAAAGACAACGGAGAAAAAGATATTAATAAACTGATAAAAAACTGATGGGAAGAGGGTTGCATCTTTCCTCTGGCCCTACTATTTCTTCCGATCATGATAAGTCTCACAAAACTGAAAAATTAGCGTGCTTCATAGGGAATTATATTATATCGATTAGAATTGAAGTCAATTGTAATTTTGAAATAAAAAAATGAAATATTTTTGTTTATAAATTTCGTTGTTCTGCAAAGTAATCATTTGGGGAGAATCACCCAGATAATGCTATTGGATATTGTTTAAATTTGAACATTTTCTCCGTGAGGTTCATTTCCATTGGTAAGATGTAAAATTAGCCATTTAATTTGGATGATGCAAAAATTACGTTTTCACAATGACGCCCGTTCCATATTTTCCCCCGTTTTCATTTGCTCTTGGTCGCTCGTCCGCGTAATTGTCACCGCACACACCGCACTTTCCGTTGTTCTCTTCATAATGGACCTAAAATAGAAAAGAATTATTTCAAGCTGTCGTTTGGTGATATCGCCAGAAGAATTGTAAAAACCTCTATACTACCCAACCCGTGAAGATCAGTTTGATCGAATTTCCATAAATATTGGGGACGAATGTTTAAAGTGGAAAAATAAAGATTTTTCGTACCATGAAACCACCGCAATAATTGCCATCGTCGTCCCAATTCGGCGGAGTCGGATATCCCTTCCTGAACGCGCTTCCCCTGTTCACGGGATCCATCAGCCTTCCGTGCCCATCAGTTCCTGAATAGTTCATCAGAAGGACCGCGGCGGCAATAAGACACTTGAGGAGAGCCATGTCGCGATGTTGGCGTGGTTCAAATAAACTTAAAATCACTGATTTTTCGGTTTCGATTGAAACAAATCCAATCCCAAACTAGCGCACGCAAAGATGTACAGATACACTCAGCTATTGATTAATAGACTGATCAGTCGGTGTATCATCAAGACTTTATATCCGATAAGTTATCATTGCGCCTTCCGAATTTCCGATAAATTGCACGAGTCGCTGCATCGTCACGCATTGTCAAGCTCACCGCGACTTCCGTGTTACGTTCCTGCTAAAATGCACCTCAGACATAGATTTCATGGGAAGCCCTCCGGCGAGAAACAATCCTTCATAGATAAGAGCACAATAGCATTTCCTATAAATGTGTTGTGATAACGCATGAACGGATTTTTTTAAGCCCTTTTTTTGTTCAATTCTTTTCGGAGATTTCATCAAAGGATTATCGTAATTGAGACTCGGTACTGCAATTAACGGAATTTATTATTGTTACCACCATCATTGTAATTATTTACATTCTTTGTTCATTGTTCATTTTATCTCGATGTCGGAACACGTTCTGAAGGTTTCCTGTTCGCCGCATCCAAGAGCATGCGTTCCATTGGCACACAGACCCCAGGCATTGCCAGCTGTATATTGCCACCTGAGAACGCAGTGTTCGCAGGTCAACCCTTCGGGAAGCCGTAGCTTCACCAAGAACTCGCCGGTTCTCGGGTCCACGACACGGTGCCTGTAGCCGCCGTCGACAAGTTCGACTTTGTGGCCGGCGAAACACTCTTCGGTCTCGCGATCGGTAGATTTTTTTAGCGGGCAAAGATCGAAGGTGAAGTGACCCAGATGGTTGGCTGTTAGGAAGACGTTCGCCAGGATTTCGGAACCAGCTTTGTATCTAATCGGTAAAAAATGTCAAGTACATTGGTGGAAGATCGGTAAATTCTTTTTTCGATCATGTGGATCTTAAAGCAGCGTTCGAACGATCGCTAGGCCCTGGTAATTAATAATTTCAATCGACGATTAAAGCTACGGAGAATCTGGGTCCGTTTACTTTTTGACGATGACGCCTTTCCCGTACTTTCCGCCATTTTCATTTGCTCTCGGCTGCTTCTCCGCCCAATTGTCACCGCATACACCGCACTTTCCACCGTTCTCCACATAATGAAGCTGTAGAATAAAAATCAATCAATAAGATTCTCATGAACGGACGAAGACAAGCGCCCATTTATTTTCGGCAATTTCCGGATCGGTATATGACGTTAGTACTGTGCCACATCCGCTGTTGATCGCGATTTGATGTTCAATGTCGCAAACGAACACGTACCACGTAACCACCGCAGTAATTGCCATCGTCGTCCCAATTCTCCGGGGTAGGGAATCCCTTCCTGAAAGCGCTGCCTCTGTTGACGGGATCCATCAGCCTTCCGTGAGCCTCTATCCCCGAAAGATCGAAGAGAACGAACCCAATGACCACTAGATACCGGATGGACGCCATTATTCGATCGAAGAGGAATCGACCAAGTTGAAGTTGCGAAAATATAAACGCCGCCAAGTTACTCGAAGAATGTGCCTTTGTCTGTTTATTTCACGATTGCAGAATTGCTTTTATACCCACCATCCGTACATACGATCAATGTCACATCATCGATTCGGGCCAAAATCGTGCTAATATTCGTGTGCATTCACATGAGAGAACACGCCAGATATAAGAAGATTGGGAGAAAACACGAACGATGAGAATATTTGGAAATTGGGGACTTTCATTGTATCCCCTCGTTGCAAGTCAAGTTTAAATCCGAATAATTTCAATACAAACGAACCCAAAGAAACGTTTATCGCGTTGTTGCATTCCTGGCTTCTCGGATTATTCCAATGGCTAATCTTTGATTTTTCTTCTCTTTAGTAATCAGCCACTTGGTCGTAATCTTATCGAATTTAATATTGCAGGTTTGCGTCATTGCAGTCGAGAATTATGCGTCAGTGCAAATACTGACCGGTAGAAATAATATTTATACAGCTGTCAGAGTGAATGAAAAATTGGTAGTGGGTCAATGTGCAACCCCTTAAGGTTAGACAAATGTTATATGCGCTACGCTTTTTACTTTTGCATCTTTCCATATTATTTAAAATAAACAAAAATATTTAGATATCTTTACGTTTTTTTTACGGCTCGAAGAGTCGCGTTACCCCTTAATGGAAAGATATCGAAACGGAAAGCTAATAAATTAAATTGAGTAAACGGAAAAAAACAGAATATTCGCGGGTATGTGCACAACGCGATAAGAGATGTTTGAATTCGGTAAAGATCATGAGTCGTTGCATTGATGACGGTACGAACAAGTATCGTAAAATCGCGTGTCCTTATGCTCATCATGAATGTTTGCACTAGTAAGATAATACTTTTTCGAACTTTTTGTACTTTATTTTAAATATTCGTAATCGTATCCTTTTTAAAATGCCTTTTAACCCTTTGCACTCGAGAGGTGACTCTCGCTCAGCATTTTTTATCTGAGCGAAAAAAGCCTGGAACGCAGAGGGTTAATTCATCGTGCTCAGATTATGTTTAGATATTTGGCAGAATTTCAACGTCTGACCATCGATTTTTGCCTCTATCGCGGCTGTTTTTCAAGTGGTTTTTGCGGAAAAACTAACCCACATATCGCGATGAATCTGGGTGTTTTGTAAGTCTATCAAAATCCTTGTCAAAAGCCTCCCGATAAATTTGTCACTCAAATAGAACCGTAGCTACGGCTGTTGAAAATTCCCAATTATTGCTATTCTGGAAAAGTGGCAAAAAGGGGCGCAATATTTTGTTTTTCGACTTTTTAACGATTTTGAGGGAATCTGATGGGAATTTTTTCGCCGATTACGAGTATCACCGATTTTTTGCCGAAAGCTTAAAATTAAAACGTCTAAACGCAGATAACGATTTTCTCAATAAAAATGGAGACCTTTGTGGGGAAATTAATGATCAAATCGTATTCAAAGGGTTGAAATACATCGATATGGACCCATAAAAACATAATAAAAATCCGCAGATTCTCCCCGCAACGGCGAAAAGAGTTTCTTCACTGAAGCGCTCGTCATTTCGTTGCCCTTAACATTTGAGGCTCCTCTCTGTGCTCGTTCTTTTCATTACCGTTTGCTCTTCAAAACCGAGTTTAATTTATTGAGTTCCCATCATTTTCCAATTTTTGATAGAACTTGTCGGACTAATTAGGACCATCGGCTCTTGCCAATTTTTCCATACCCGTCGCCTTTTTTTCGGTAATTTTTCCCGAACGTTGTGCGGAAGAACAAATCGAGATATCGGGCTAAATTCAATGGCATCCTCTAAGCCCATCAAGATCCTTTTGAAAACCTCTTGATAATTTTATGTCACTCAAATAGAATCAACGCTACGGCTGTTTTGAATATCGCGATTTTGGCGATGCTTAAAAGTGGTCAAAAGGGTCGAACAGAACTTTTTTCGGCTTTAATATTATTTCAGGGATCTATCCAATGAGAAATTTTCCGCCGATTACGAGTATCACGGAGTTTTTGCCGAAAGCTGAGAATTAAGGAGGTTAATCGAAGGAAAAAACCGTGTTTTCACACACATTCGAGTGTATGCTTGCGAGCGAACCGGGAAATCTAGTATTCGAAAGAAAAAAAAAACCAATGTCCTATAAGGCAAAGAATCTTGACCCTCCCGGTTCTGTGGCACCTGAAGCTGGGTACGAGGATCGCCGGATGATAGAGAAATCGGTGCAAATAAAAATATCGTGACGACTAGCCGATCGCGTTCGCCGCCTCGTACGATGATATATTTTTGGACGTACGACGTAGGTGGGCCAAAACATTGGAGACCCCCTCAACTGGTAACTAGTTCCGGTTCGAATTCGAGTGTGTCACCGTGTCTCCTGCAGACGACATCGATGAAAGCCCTCGCCTGAAGGTCGCCGGAAAGAGAAACTTTCGCGGATTTCTACTCCGATGGTACGCACCGGTGCACTGAATAGCCACGCACGTTCAGCCGGGTTATACCCAATTACACATTGTCAATGCTCGTGTTGTAGCGAGCATCCGCAACTGACCGCGGGGCTAAATAACTGAAATCATCCTTGTGATGTAACGTGTTAGCACTGGGATTTAAAAAGTGTAAAAATCATTTGTAACTTCCGAGGTCACCACCATGAGCCATAAATTCCGTACCGTATATTCCTAACCCATTGGTAGCGACGAAAATGAGCAAAAATAAAGTTAAATTCGGATCATCAACACGGTTCACCATAATCGTTCACCTTGCCCCTGACAGCCTCTGGCAACAGCTTCTATCGCGTACATCGAGATGAGTAGCATTAGAAAAAAGATGATCCTCTCGAACCCAATGTTTCGTGATGCCACGGGCATCACGAAACTTCTCTCTCTCTCTCTGTGTTCCTAAAGAAAAAACCTGTAGCTTGTTCCCAACACATCGGTCGGAGACGATCAGGTACGCACGTAACAATCTACGTGGTACGAGTGGGGAACGAGACGAAGGAAGGTAAGCCCATAGAGAAAAGGAAAGGTGTACGAGAGGTAGACCGAGGAACGGCTTTGAAGAGGCCCGAGACGTATATAGATATACAGATGCGTAGATATGGAAAAGTCGGAGCCTCTACAGGACACATCAAAATCGGGCTGTCTGAAGGTCTCCGTCTCTCAAGAACTTGTTGTCCATCGAGCCATCATTTAATCCCTGTTTCACGAATCGACGTCTCTGCTGCGGAACAACCTGCCATACTCGAATATGAACCGCACCCACTCGAATTCCGAAGGATCTCATCCCTTCGTCTCGGTCTGAGAAAAACTTGATCGTCAGTTGAGCAACTTGAGCAGATTGAATCTTTCCCATGGAGCATCGTCCAGTCTTTGATACTTCCTGTAGAACAGAGCGCAGAACTCCGAGGAGCAAGTGGGACGAAACGTTGCCGATGCGCCGGGCGAGCGAGTGAGAGGGACGAGGATGGAGCAAGGTACAAGAGAGAATTCCGTGCGTGGAGGTGCTCTCCGTGGTCGCCGCTCGAGGAGCGGGAAGAGTGCGAAGGAAGGTCTCTCGGCCGCGGGTGGTGGGAGGCGAGAGGGGTCCGTTGGTGGGTCAGGAGAAGGACCGAGAGGGAGAAACTTGAAAGGCACGGGAATAAGTGCCAGCTCGGGGAATACTGGTGAGGCCCGCGCTGTTGCTCTCCTCTCCACCGCGGTTCGGGGCATGAGCCCACGTAGGTATACGAGGAATATCTAGCCTGCCAAGTCCCGCTTCATAGCTCACCGTCACTTCGAGCCGTACGTTACCGCGTAGGGAATCGTCGGGAGTTTTAAGCGAGGCTCACAATCATCCGTGCTGCAAAAGCGGCTCTCGCTTTGATCTTGATCCGTCTCCAGTTACGTCATCACGCGTCGTGCACTCGTTCCTTCCGCGACCATGTCCGTTTGTTTCTCAGTGCACCGGAAGTGTTTACCGTTTTCGTCATCGAAGCTCACATTGTAGCTGTGCGTGACACGTGATCGTGGTGGTAGAGTGAGCGGTGACCCGAGTCGGGATCCCGGAGGGAGTCGTCGAATAATACATTGACAGACCAAAGGTGCTCTCTTGGTCTGTCCCGGCGATCTTTGTGCTGCTTTAGGCGATTCTCGTTGCGAGTGCACGCGCGTGATCTCGAAGCTGGGAGAAGAAGAATGCGGTAGGATGCGCATCAACGAAAGATGCTACGTTGGTCGCGTCGCGGTGGGACTCTTCCTGCTTCTCGGCTGGATCGCCCTTTCGTCGGGCGTCGACCAAAAACAACAGCTTCACGGAGCGACTGAGGCTACCGCTGCAGACCTGACCACCGCGGACGGCAGTCGTTACGAGAACAGTTCGATCACTTCGCCCTCTCCGTTGTCGACTGGCGCCGGTGAGTCCCTGGTCTCCCAATCCTTGGGGGAGTTTGTTTTTACCGGCCGGACTAATCGCCGGGATCACCGATATCATTGGGCACTTTGGTACCAGGCATGTAGCTTTCGGCATCTCTGTCACTCCGATTGAAATGGCAGTCGCTGTGATTTGAGCGGATGGACTTTCGTACAATCTCCCTATAAGATAGGTACCATTTGCAGAACAGGTGATTATTGCGCTGATCCGCTATCACAAGATCCAACAATGTTGATCGCTTATACTCTGCCCATTTCCCAATAGTAATCAATATTTCATCGTAGTTTTTTCGGCATATGGATGCGCCGATATCATTGCCTCCTATCCAACCAGACCTACATGCCGAATCATCTGTGTCGGTCTATTCCTCCGTGTCTCTCTGCTTCCTGTAACTCAGCTATTTTGGAACTTTGGCAACATGGCGTAATTACCGAAAATCCCGAGTTACCGCAAACGAGATGGCAATATGAGTTCAACGAAAGCGTGGAAGCGTGAGGGAAGACGGTGTGAAAATAACGGTACAATCGGTTGAGCGCGTCATCCGGTTATGAGCTCATTCTTTTGGGGTCTGTTGAGAAAAAAAAAAACGGGAGCCTCTCGTCATCGAATCCGCGATAATTTTTCTCATAAAATTCTTCCGAATAGAGGTCAACGCGGAGCGGAACATTCGAGAAAATGGGCACTCGAGCGGGAGAGTCAAATGGATATTTTTTTTTCTTCCGAAGAATGCAATGTACCGTATGATACGCGGCTGCGCGTGTATATTTGTCGTTGGATATCTCTTTGGGACCGCGTCGACGAGCGTCTCGAGTCTCGCGCTGGAAAGTTAGTTCGTTGTCGCCCGTTCGCGAGCGCACTGCATAGAGTGGATTCCACGGGGGAAATCGAGTCTGCGGGGCAGTAACCGCGTTCTCGTGTGGTATTTCAACCAAGCAGCGAGCTGCGTGATTGACGCCATCCTAGTGCTATGAGCCTCATTTTTCAAGATTCGCGCGCAGCAAGATCCGACCGAAAAACGGTACAAACGTTATTTTTCCGTCTCAATGTCCAAGGACGACATCTCCAACGCAGTTCTTTGTGGCTTAGCGAATCCAATTTCGCAAAGATATCATCATTGACGAAAAAAATGTCCAAAGCCTCTTCGTCACGCCTCATCGAGCGACCAATTTAGGCGCCTCGTTCACTCCGATCTCACTCTTAGAAAATTGTCAACCCCATTGCCGAAGCGAAAGCGTACAATGTTCACTCGTCCGCAATTTATTCCGTCGATGGAAATCATAATTAAAAAAAAAAAAAAATCAGCACCGAATAACGAAAGAAACATTGCTTCAATGGATCGATGATCAACGATGCTCCTTAGAGATATCGATGATTGCCGGTTACGGTTGAAATCGTTCGCTATTCACTGGTTTTCGTTAGGAGCTATTGAGATTCAATCTCGACGGTGGGCTGCTCTTCGCGGAGTATCGGTAGGCAAGAACAATGGTCGATTGTCTCTGGAACAGCGTTAAAACCCGTTGCTATTAATATGGTAATTAAAGCCAGAATAGGAGGCTGATAGAATTGCAAAAAAATGAGTAAAATGGATCAAGTGAATAATAAATGTGCCCCCCCCCCTCCCCCGGATCAAAAGGACGAATACCACACTAATTCGAGTACTCGAAGTATTAGACTAAATTTTACCTGTTTCTCAGGGCTTTGCATGTTCTTTATGACCGAGCGTGAGAAATTTTCTTTTTCTAGCGTTGATTATCATTGAAGCGCGCACGCCGTATATATTTACGAAATTAGATGCTATCCTGCTCGCTTTAATATTGCCCTGCTGTATAGTATATTGCGTTGTCACTTAGCTTTGATAATAATGCGAGATACCCGTACGTTGTTCTACTTTATTAGAAGTCGAAATCGCGTAGATCGCGTTGCCTTCGCGTTTTAATTGTGCAGTGTGAATAACGTAATCTCACGTATTCATTCATAAGTCTGGCAACTTCATTCAGAATTTCTTGATTCAGTTCGCTGATTAGTGGGAAGATTAGTGCAGGTATCTCGCGAGAATTGCGTCGAGTACACGTGTGTCTGTGGGTACGTGCTTTTGGAGTATATCTGTGTAAATCGAAACGATGAATAGAATATTTTTGACGCTTGTCGAAATGTTGGTAATATTTCGCTCGAAAATGTCTCACGGTGTGGCTAAATTTCATTTTTTCATACTTCCGCCCGCCGTCTCGACATTTTGTTTGGCTTTATTGGTGTTGATATGGTCACCGGTAGTTTACTTATACCTGAATAACGAAAAAAAGAATTCGACAATAGGACACGTGTCATTCATTCAACTAGATATGCCCATTGCAGCGTACCGTATTTTCGTGGGGACATCGGCAGGGTCCTTCTGCATCATTAGTAAATTACAGTGGCGCTTAATAAAAATAACTTACAATTAAAGATTATACCGAACGATAAACTGGAACAAACAATGTCGCATACATTTTGTCTATTCAGGAACTTACATTTTCGTGAAAAGTCGCGGTTACGAAAATTCTCCTGGTAGTCACACTTATCTAAGTTTTATCGTTAAAATTTTCTTTAAACATTCGGTGTTCCTGTGTTTTTGTTGTCGTTACGGAATCTTCAGAATGTTTACATGCGTAGAGGAGTTTACAATATCAAACATCTAGAGTGATTTAGTATATAGATTATTAGATAGAAATATGGCCATCATGTCATCTCCATAAAGTACCACATGAATGAGACGATTTTTGAAGCCGTAATTTTTAGTTACAAGGTCGATGTCATGGCTTAAAATTTTTTCCGTAGACTGGGATGACTTTTCAATTCATTGTAGACGAAAATCAGTTGACTGTTTGATATTTGGGTTCGTGAACGGAATAGCTTGATTAGTAATTTAATCCATAAAAATGTCGCTAAAAAACGCAGGCATTCTATATTAATTGTTGACTTATTGTTTTTCTGCAAAAGTTGAAGTACAGTGCTGAAGTGGACAATAAAATAATTCGCGTTACTCATCCACTTTGCCGTCCATAATTACAAATATAAATACATGATCGAGCCACGGCTGATTAATATTAACAAATCAAGACTGAGAAGCTGCGAGCGTAAAGTCTTAACCCTCTTTTTTCTCTCTTCATCGTCTTCCTCGCGCACTTTGCTCCACGGCGTCGTGCTCACGACTTTTACGTAAACACGAACGTTCCTCGTGGGAGTCGTTGACTCGAGTATTGTACGTATGTACGTATTCGAGCGTTCGCCGCAGTGTGATGTAGCGAAGCAATTGCAAAATCTTGCTTCGTTACAGTACGTGCAGGACCGACGGGGAGTGTTGCATCGACCGGCGCGCACTCGTAGAACTAATAATGTGCGAATAACGCCTCTCTCAATTGCAATATACGGGACGAGTTACATTTACTAAACAATGGTTCACGAAATTGACAATGCTCCGTTACGCGTTTCAGATCTTCGAGGTATTGCTTTTCTCACACCGCTTTTTACGCCCTTTCTGCCTCAGCCTCGATACTTTCAACAGTATTGTTCACTTTCAGACAAAATGTTATAGACGTGAATTGAAAAAAAAAAATGGTTATAACTATTTGCTCAATCGTTTATAAAAATCCATAATTTTCTTTCTCGTTTTATTGTTCGGTTGGTGGCTTTCTAAAAATTACCAGGCACGAGATTTCGGGAGATTTTGCGTCTCGCGTACATCGTTGATACATTCACCGAGTGCTTCCATAAAAGAAAGTAGGTGTGAGCTTGGCACGTTCGCACGCATGAATTTTCATTGTTTCGAGTTTCAATGGCGAACGAAAGCGACGAAAGTTTGACTCACCTTGCGATTGGTATGCTCTGTATCATCATTACTATTATTATTGTCATTACTTGGATTCTTCTACACGTTGACTAAAAGTTGCCAAAAGTGAACGAGGATCGTGGAGGCAACGACGACGAGGCGTAATCGAGATTTCCGGTTCGCTGACCATCCCTTCGTTATCGAAAAGTCTTGAACGATGAACAGGCCTTTTCTCTCCCTCGTTTGTCAAATTAGGGAATACGTCTCGAAGGCCGCCGTTAGTCCCGATTAGCCTGACCGTTACTTATCGAAGTTATACGCTTGGATAACACTTTCTCTCTCTCTCTCTCTCTCTCTCTCTCTCTCTCTCTCTCTCTCTCTCTCTCTCTCCGCTGCTGCCGTTCTCTCGTGATCGGTAACGGAACGAAAATGCTTCGGTGGTATTGAACCTCGTAACACACGTGTGCGTTCCACTTAATTTTTTCCGACCTCTCTCTCTCTCTCTCTCTCTCTCTCTCTCTCTCTCTCTCTCTCTCTCTCTCTCTCTCTCTCTATCAAATGTTCCTGTGAGCACTGTAAATTCGATTCGGTGAGGGGAACGAATCCTTGAGCTACCGATTCGAAAGATAAAAAAAACAATATTGCGGTAAGCAGATGACGCTCGTGCGCCCATTTAAATTTCCGTTAGTTGTTAAGCCTGGCACGCTTGAATGTACTGCGATTTACAATTGCAATTTCTCAGCGATTTATGCAAAAACGAAGATCGGTTTCCCAGTTACAAAAGTCGGGTATGCGAAATCACGAGGCGCACCTGCTATACATGGAATTCTGAATCGGTAATGGCAGAATGACTGGAATATTTTGACAATCTCATATGAGAAAAAGTTGGCTAATTGCGATAGATATATCCACAGATAATTAAAAAAAAAAGATAATCCGGAAGATTAATCCGTGTGCGGAATTCTGGATAACAAGAACATTGTCGAAAAAAATTCGTTTAAGGCTCGAAGAAGGTACCGTGATAATTGATGCGAGTACGTAAGGAAACGAAAAAAGGGAGTCCGAACCGCTAACCGCGATATAAAGAAGAGAGAAGAAAAAAAAAAGAGAAGAAAAAAAGAAGAAATGACCGCGAGTCGCTCGCTCGCGATTTAATCTCGCTCGAGGCTGCATGTGTTCCCAATCTCTTTCCCGCTCTCTTCTCGACGTATTTATTTGATTTTTATTCTCAACCGGTGTATACGCGACGTAACATACAACCTATCGAAAATAACCTTCGGCTTGTGTATAATAATATGATTTGTATTTGAGTCGGTCAATTGCAGCGGAAAACATTTTTTTCTTCTTTGTGTGCGTGTGTGCGTATTAATATCGTCATTGGTATCGTAGAAACTTTGATTCGTGCTTGTCCTGTTTTGTCACAACGTATTTACTGCAAAGATTCGTGAAATAAAAGACGTAATGGGACAAAATGATTTTAACGATACCGAGAGCCAGTAAGGGTGAACAGGCGACACGTTGGTATGCGAGACCGCATAAGCTCATGGCGATAAAATGTTCCCAATCTGGCCCGAGCTCGTTTCTCAACCTCGCCCGAGAGAGTACTTGTCTTTATTCTTGAACGATGAAAAAATCGCCCATTGAACACTTGATCTACTCCGCGCCTGAGATATCAACGAAACGACAAAAGCGAGAACCTTCAGACGCATAGATCGCGGACCGAATTTTCGTTCTCAACAGTCCCTTGTCGAAACATATACTGTAAATTGACATTCTGTACGAGGATACTTCTCCAGCAATTCTTCGGAGTGAAAGAGCTGTCGCTTTCACTCCGCGTATAGGTCTCAATTTGGACAAATCGTTTTGATGGCTATTTTGTTTTCGCAGAGCGACATGTTGGTGAGGTGCCGAATGTTGTGTCGCTGGATACGGTGCCGGACAACGTTAGGGGCGAGCATACGAAAGAAGAGCTCCTGTCGAAGGATTCGTCAAAGATGACAACCGAGGCTAACAAGAAGAAGCTCGTAACGGAGTTCAAACAGAAGACGGATTCCAAGTATCAAAAAATCAAGGATGACGAGAAGTCGGGTGATCCGAGCAGGACGAGCTTGCCGGATTCGATGACGACGTCCCCGATGACGGGGATCGAAAAAAACTCGGAAATTCAAAGTTCGACCGAATTCTTCAATGTTCCTTTGCTCATGGGCGGTCAACCTATCGGCAATCGTACGGAAGAATCCGTATCGCGAGGCCGAGCCCTGAACATATCGGCTTCAGAGCCCACGAATTCTCTGCACGCGAATTTGACGGATCTCAGCGACGTCAGTATGGACGACGAGGACAAGGAAGTCGAAGGTGAGAGCGAACATTTTTCAAATAGACAATCTCAGGTCCAGCGCCGGAAGTCCATCGACCGTTTAACCATCTTGTCGAGAATGCTGATGTTTATCCGATGAACGTTGACCTGGCTAGGTGGAGACTACGTTGCGTCGCAGAATCAAACTCGCGTGAACGTGTCTTCGACGCTACTTCCGGTCGTTCTGGCAAGATGCGTCGACGGCAACAAGACCTACGAAATCGGCGAAGAGATAACGAGGGACTGTGAGGAAACTTGCGTCTGTAGCGAGGGTGGAAAGATCTCGAACTGCCAGCCGAAATGTCAGAGTCCGAAGTTTCGAGCTGGCCGCAACAAGGATCCCTATTGCCGCGAGGAACTGGACACGGGTGACGAATGCTGCGCCTACTTGGTGTGCGCCGACTCAGGTACGCGCCTGTAATGAGAAGTAACTGACAAACGTTCCTCTCTGGTCAAAAATCAAAAACAATATTTAACTTTTTCAATAAGAGAAGAATTTTACCGACGAGTCATCTCCTTTGGGTTCGTACGATCAAGGTGGGAAGTCAACTAACTTGAGCAACTTTTGCAGAACCTGAAGCCGACGAGACTTGCGTAGTTGGGAACGAAACTTTAGCCAGAGGGCAACGCATCGAGCACGGTTGCTCGCAGATTTGCGTTTGCGAGGTTGGCGGCACCTTGAAGTGCCAAGAGAGATGTCCACCAAACGAGACGACATCCGGCGTCAATCAACACGATCGTTGCGTCGCCCTAACCGACCCACGGTAATTAGGCAACAATACCAACAACCTGTCATTGCGACCGATCTCCATGCGAATCGAGACAACCGTCAGGGACATGGCTCGAGTCAATAATTGGTAATTTTATGACAGGGACCCGTGCTGCACTATCACACTGTGTGACGTGACGTTGGGTGACCACGAGATAAAGGCCGAGACTTCGGGTGACCTGTCGGTCAATCTGACGAACGTCAAGGTGCTCAATTCCACCGCCATCAAGCTAAAACTATCGACAGACTTGTCGAGTAACTTTGCCATCGAAATATCGGAGAACAATCACGTATGGAGGCAGCAAAAACCGGACAAGAGTGAGCGAAGTTGCAAATAGTAAATAATACCTATCAGAGACCTTATCCGATGCGATTGATGTTTCGGCCATTTTTCGTGTCAGGTGGCGTTATAACGAACTTGGAGCCGGCTCACAGTTATTTCGTCCGCGTGGCGGAAGGAGGTCGTACGGGACCGGCTCTTCAGGTGTTCCTACCGGCCGAAGTCATTAAGACCAACATAACGGAAAAGACGGACAAGGGTTCGTGCAGTCATCGCGGAAAGTTGTACAAAATTGGGGCCCAGTGGTACGACGAGTGCATATCGCTGTGCGTTTGCGGGGAAGGCGCCAAAACCGAGTGCGTCACGATCGAGTGTCCCTGGGACTTTGGCCTCGACGTGCTCAACCCTCATTGTCTCGATTGGGAAACTGTGCCGGCAAATTTCGTCCCTAAAGCGCCCAAATGTTGTCCGGAGGTACAATATTTTCTCCCAGACGGTCCGACGCGCCAATTATCATCGTTAACTATATACTTTGCCAACGATTTCAGGAGGTGCGCTGCAGAAACAACGGATCGTGCTTCTACGAGGGCACGAGTTACGACAACTGGAGCGAACTGCCCACGAACGTGACGGGTTGCGAAAAGAGATGTTACTGCGACATGGGCAATGTTTCGTGTCAAGCGGCTTGTCCACCGATCGCCGCTCTGCCACCGCCCAATCTGCAATGCCTCCCGCATCAAGCGACTCTGGAAAAACTTCCAGGCGACGATTGTTGCTCCCATTGGGTCTGCGACCACTCCCTGAGTTCGACTACCGGTAAGTCACTGCGGAACCTATTTTTTCTTCGCTTTTCAAGACTCCGCGAATGTATCGTTCCGTCGTCACCACTAACTCGAGTCCTAGGGAATATGCTAATCTGTTCTATCTGAGGGTTTTGGAAAGAAACTTTCCGCGGTGATTCTCACGCTATTCCAAAAGTCCTTTCCCATCGACAATGGAAAGGATACTAACGCACACTCGCACGGGGACTAACATCTAACGCATTGCCAAAATCACTTTTCTGCGCTCGAAAAATATTCTTTGAGGGTCGATAAATAATGTTAATTTGCGATTGATCGAACTTTCCTGGTATTTGTGGAGCTCAGTTTCGACTTCGCTTTGAAAGAACTGGCAATCGTCATCTAAATTTCGCGGGCCTGACTGGTAATTGCAACCTCTCCGCTATCCCTGCACGTTTTCGTTCGCGTTGCGTAGCGATTTTAACATTGTGTTGAGTACGAGATCGCGTTGCATTAGTCTCGAACAAGTTAGTTAATGCGGCCACATAAAAGCGCCGCGTACCGCGAATTCTAATCGCGATCTACGTCGAATAAGCCCCTCTGTGAGCTGATGATCACGCATGCCTCTCTCGGTGAGCAGAATCTCCGTTCTGTAAATAGGAGGAAGGATCTGTTTGTCCCGTTCCCGTCTCCCTTTCGATCGTCTCTGTAAATATTGACACGCGTTGCATGGACCGTTTGGACGTAATATTGGACTGGAAAAACAAACAAACAAAAAACAGAGACGTTTGTTCTCGTGACAAATGGACTTTACTGTATATTGCAGGAATGGACGTGACGACCGCGTATCCCGGACTCTTAGCCACAGACAATACGATCGCCGACCACACCGAAAAAACGACCGACAGAGCGGCGCTAGCTAAAAAAAACATTAGCGAAGATTCAACGATACGTGTCGGTAGCGATTTAACGAACAATCATTACGATCCCACTCCCGATCACGAGATTCATTATTTGATGGATCCCGGCCACCCAGCCACCGTCTACAACGGTCCCTACAATCCAGACTATAAGCCGATAATCCATCCGAGTATCGATCAGGTCTTTCACTTGCCGGGACACTCGGAAAACAAGATGGTAGCCGCCTCGAAAGACAAGACAAAGGCAAAGTCCGAGGCGAAAAAGCCACTGGAGCCTGTAAAGCCCCACAAAGACACAAGCACGCAACAGCAATACGTTGTCAAGCCGGACGAGGATCATCGAGTCGCGATTCATCCGTTCCCCGGCCCATTCGCGCCCAATAGATTCCCCGCACAAAAAGCAACCCCCGCGCGAACTAAGCTTATCGAGAATCCGAACATGACCGGTTCGACGAACAAATTAGGATCTCCGGAAAAGAGCGCTCATCCCGGGGGTGAGCAACCGCAGTTCGTTCCCCTGAAGCCTTACACGGACATACCTGAGGGTCCGTTCGTCTTTGTGCCGAGCAACGGCGAGAGCATACCACCCACTCGTTTCGTCAATCAATATGACGATCCTAACGCGGGACCGCCCTACGGAGGTCCCGCGTTGTCGCGACCCGATTACCGCGATCCCAATCGCGTCGGGGCGAATCTATCGAAGAAGAAACCAACTAGCGAGACTCGCGGCGACGCTCACAAACAAGCGAACAAACCCGGCCAAGCGGCCCCTGGGAAAACGAAAGTTCCACCGGGTCACGAGCCGGCACGGGAAATTCTACCCGAGGAACTCTATCACTTGATAAATCAACAACATCCGGGCCTAACACACTTGGAACACGCACCGCCTCAGGGTCATTCCGATCTTTACGATATTCATCGACAGATCGTAGCTCAGAAAGATCCGGGGGCCGGTTACTTTGCCCAGGTTGCGTCGATCTTACCGAGCAACGAGAATAGTAACAATCAGAGGCCGCCGCCGCCGCCACCGCACATCGTGTCTCAGAAGGACGAAAACGGTCAGACCACTTATCACGTACACACCTCGGAATTACCGAACTCGCCGCAACAGATAGAAGAACTGTTGGCCCACATTAGCCAACACGATTCCAATCTCGGTCCCTTCCAACGTTATCCCGGTCAGGCCCCGATCACTCACACTTATCAGAACGTCGCGGGTCCACCACCGACGCACTTGATTCCTGGCCTACGCTTGCCCGATTCATCGCCAAATTCACACTTGAATCATCCGTTTGCCGCACAAGCCTCGCCTAACCAGTCAGGTTCGTTCCCTATCTTCCGTAAAAAAAAACAACGGCATACTCCTTTCTCGCTGATGATGCACGCGTTTACGAATGTCTGATTATTGGGAATGTTTCTATAAGGCCGTACGAGGGACTATTTGCAATGTGGAAGTTGAACGTCGCGTCAAATTTCAAGTTCAAAAGCTACGGTGCTTATTTCATTTGAGTGTTAATATTTGTGCTTGCCTGTAACCGGATGTGGCTGATGATTTCGTACGATATCCCATTTTCTTCTCATGATACGATGCAGGCCTGGATCATCCCAACGTGCCACCAGGCTTCTCCATCCTTGGTGGGATTCCTGGGTTCCCCGGTGCCACCCAAGCTCATCAGAACCCGCAAGATGAAGTTTCCGTCAAGGCTTTGGAGGCCCTCGACGACGGCACGATCCGCATCGTTTTTACCGTACCACCGGTTTTCGTAGGACTTCAGGCCCGCGTCGAGCTACGGTACACCAGTGACAAAGCGTGAGTTGAAATGATATGTCCCGAAGAAAAATAAATTTGTGGAGTTTTTTCTTCTTCTGACATTCGTCCTTCGAATATTCGCAGAAACGTTGATCCCGCAACGTGGAAATCGCAGGTCTTCATACCGCCGAACGATCTTATTGCGACGCCCCAATTGGAGTTCGAGCTGGACGGCCTCGAGCCGTCGACCGATTACAAGGTCCGTGTCACCGTGAATCTTCGGGGTCTCGCGAACAGTCCCAGCAGCAAGATCTACAGTGTACGCACCCTCGATCGACACGAAGAGATCCCAACGTTGCCACCGCAAATTCCCATCGACGCTGAGCTTCATCTCGTCGAGGCCAACTCCACCTGGATCAATCTCATGTGGAAGAAGTTTACGGAATACGAAATGCAGTTTATCGACGGTGTACAGTTGCGCTACAAGGAACGCGATAGCAAGGTCTACGCCGCTACGCCCCTCATTCATCGTGCCGTCACCAATTACGTTATCGAGAATCTCAAGCCAGCAACGATTTATGAAATTGGCATTTCGATCATTCCGTTCCCTGGCCAGACGACCGAGCTCATCAGTGAAAAAACCGTAAGCCCAATTCACAGATGATCCGATAAATTTTTGTTTTTTTTTCCAGGCTTTAAATGTCAATATCAATAATTCAATGTTAAATGTTCGGCCTTGACGATCAGATGCAAGTAATCACGGCAGTCGAACCGGATCCGTACGCTTTCGATGTTAAAGTCGAGATAAAGACCATTAAATCGACCGCAGTCGAAGTGTCTTGGACCGGTGTACCTTATCCGGAGGACAAGCACGTCAACATCTACCGAGCGATCTATCAGAGCGACAGCGGCAAGGAGGACACCAGCACGTTTAAAATTGCAAAGAGAGACTCGCCGGCGAAGACCATCATTACCGATCTCAAGCCTGGCACGCGTTATCGTCTGTGGATCGAGGTTTATCTCACCAACGGGAGAATTAAGAAGAGCAACGTACAGGACTTTGTGACAAAACCGGGTGTCGTTCTGCCAGCTGGAGTTTCGCAACAAGGTGTTTATCATGGCGTATATATTTAAAAATTTGAATGCAAATACATGTAGCGAACATTGAACGACTTACAGGCAAATTGGCCTCGATACCGCTTCACGAGGGTGATTACTACGGTCCTCTGGTGATAGTTGCGATCGTGGCATCCCTTTCGATCCTATCGACCCTCGTACTTCTGATGATGCTCATGAAGAGAAGATCAAGCAGCAAAGCGGACATCTCACCGAGAAAAACCACCGCTGCTTACGACAATCCATCCTACAAGGTAGAAATACAACAAGAAACTATGGGTAATTTATATTGTCTCTTTGTCACTCATATATCTCCCTCTTTTCATTCGCCATTACTATGTGATATTTTTGCTCTCGATCGAATCGTCGCTAATAATTTATTCAGAACATTAACATACGCTTTATCTCGTCTTGCACGTATCGGTACGTCATCGCTTGGAATGTTTGAAAGAAACAAACAGCTTCTCATCATTTCAGACCTGTGAAGACGCTGGACCGATCAGCAATGGCCGAACCAAAAGTACGGATCACGAGATGGCTACGATAAATGAGAACTCCGACGCCAAGGAGACTGCCTAAAATTCCATAAATCGTTGTCCATATTTATTTATATATTTGGAACCGAGCGACGCTTTTTCATCGCGTACCGAAAACACCAACGTTACATCGACTAAAAAGTCAACACTAACGACCAAGGGGAAAAAACTTGGTGAAATCGACGAAAAATGAATTTGTAAAATCGCCGAATCTCTGATCGGTCGTTGGAATGAAAATATCTTGTATGAAAGTTTTGTACATAGGATTCTTGTGCAATAAGTCAGTATCTATGGCACAGAAGGGAGAAAACGAAGAAAAAAAATCTTATGTAAGAAGCCCTATTTCCAACAGGTACGACAATGTTGGACAAATTTAATTATGCAGCGAACTTAAATGATTTCTTTTTATCATTTTGCATAGTGTTTAGACATTTCTCACTAAAACTAAAATAAATTGTCCTTTCATCACTCGAAAACAAAATATGTACGATAATAAGAGATTAAAGTATTAATACTAAAACGAAAGAATGTTTGTCCGTCTTATAATTTTCGATTTTTCCAACATGTGAGAATCTTGACCTGTTTGAAATAGCGCGGCTTCACCAGATGTATCGTGTTCTTAAATTATACGATTCGGGGCGACTGCATATCGATTTGCCATTCGTAATATTCTGTGCAAGAAATAGTATTGCGAGGTAAAGGAGATTTTAAAAGTTCTATTATGAATAATAAAGAAAAAATAATATTTATGAACGCACTATGCAGGTTTAAGTAATGTCCTGCCAACCTAATCCATTTTCTTCTTAATAACGATTTAATAAGGGATAAAAATGTTACATATGAATATATATATATTTCCATTCAATGTATTTAAATCCGTAAGTTAATTTTTAATTCGGAGACGTCTCTGTGGAGCCGTATATTTTGTACAGTACATTCTTTTGTATTAACAATAATTAGACAATACATAATACCGATCGAATTCTTTTGTTTTTGGTTCATGAATCCTGATACAAGCTTTCCTTTTGCCAATTTTGCGAATAATTGTGTCATTTCAGTTTGCTCAAAGGCCTCCTGTTGGGTATCTTGAGTTTACAGAATTTACACTTTCAGAGTTTGAGCTCGTTAGATTCGCATGTAGAAAAGAACAACAGTGTAGAAAATAGTTTCGTTGGCAAAATAATTAATGCAAAATAGCGGTGTATAATGAAAAGCTTTATTCGAGTGTATATTGATGGGTGTCTCTTGCGAAGAATATGTATATGTATGTTTTTTCTTCGTATATTGTAAAAACGAGCATAGTGAGCGGTATCGCGTTAGCGTTAGGCAGCTTTGAAGTAAGAATTGAGCGTGTCCTCCAGGGCCAATGGTTCAGTAGTGGGAGAGGAACGCGAAACGACTTGGCCATTTCGGTCGACGATGAACTTGGTGAAATTCCACTTGATATCATCAGTAATAAAGCCGCTGCCTCGTTTCTTGAGCCATTTCCAAAGGGGATGAGCGTTCTCGCCGTTGACGTCGATCTTCTCGAATATGTCAAAGTGTACGTTGTACTGACGGACAAAGTCCAAGATTTGCATCATATTTCCAGGTTCCTGATTGGCGAACTGATTGGACGGGAAGGCCAAAATTCGCAGTCCCTTGGAAGCGCTGTACTTCTCGTATAGTTCTTCCAGTTGTCTGTAATTGGTGTCCGTCAGGCCGCAACTGCTTGCGACGTTAACTATGATGAGGACGTGACCTTGATACTTGCGCAGTGACACGTTGTGGCCGCTTGCATCCTTCGCGTGGAACTGATAGACAGAGGTAGCTTTCGCCCAGTCTGAATTCTGATCAAAAGTTTGGTCATCTGGACCCGGTACACTTAGGCAGTTGGTCGATTGGGTATTCTCGCAAACATCGGTGGATGCGCACGACGCCAGTGCGAGAATCATTAGTCCTAAGCCTGTGATACGTTTGTCGTTACTTTTCGTCTATATTGTGTTTGAATCGCTTAGAACTGGATTGCAAGTTTCCGGTACTAAATGAGTCTCTACTGAGAATGGATTGAAGAAGATGTAGGGTGGGAAAAATAATTGAAAATGATTTCTTGCAGATGTATGAAGCTTCACGATCTTGTGATGGACTAAATAAAATGAAGCTTCGTAAATATTCAATCCTAACTTTATTTTTCTTGGCATTTTAATTTAACGTTTATCTTCGAGACGCATAAGAGACACGAATCTGTGGACAATATTAGTCAATTAGTGCTCTTCACTGATTTTTTTTCGTCAATTTCCTACAATAGTGACCGAATGAATCCAATTTCTTCGAACTCGGCAATCCTATCGGGTATTCGAATTGTATACAAAACACATTACCTTCGAGCGCATTTAGCGAGCGGTCAGTTGTTTTTGTAACATTGATAGTATTGATAAAGAACAAATATTTGAAAACGAATAAAACATTTTCAAAGGATTAAAACGAGCAGGATTAAGTACTTACCCAACATGCTTGGATTATCGATCTTCGGCAAAATGGTCGAAAAAATAGATATTTGTGAAGTTTCAGTAATAAGACGTTTTTCAAATGTACGAGGGGACGAAGGTTCTTCTTCGAGTGCTCGATGGCTAGTAGCGTGTATGCAGCGTCGCAGTTTTCCTACGCAATCACCGCTGTGGAAGGGTACGCGACCTTTGGACTGGTCTCACATCACGATCAAAACGACGCAGCTACCTTTCTGCAGTCCTTTTTTTTCTACGATCAAGTTTAATGTCCTTGTCCTTGATGGTGGAACCGGGAAAATTGCGCATCTTTCTGGAAGCATCGAACAGCGCATTACGGGAGCATTATGTTGTTGCGCATTAAATCGAAAACATCCGGTTTCCCGCCTTTTTCGATCTGATCTCATGGGGTACACGTAGAGCAATGTCGGTTAAAATATTAAGGAAATAAGATTAAGGTGATTAAACAATGTACATTATATTTTTGCATTTCCAATTTCATTGATATGATATGATATTGATTGATATGGAAAATTTGAATGAAGGTTCACTAAGTTTTGTCCAAGATAGCAGTACGGTGCGTACATACCCAGGGTAGCATAGATGTCCAATTGACGCCGATAAGTTACCATTTCCAGGTTATCTTTAAGACATTACCGTAAGATAACTATTCGAGATCTTTCAAACGACATACTGTTTAATGTAATCGTGAAGTTATCTTTTTTATGATATCTTTTGGCGGTGAAAACGGATGTCATAAAGGCATCACAACCTGTTATCCAATTGATTACTATTTTCAGGAATCAAAAAGTTATCTGTCTGCTGTTATCTATTGTATCTAATTAAACGTTGTCCGACGGATATCCTAAAGAATAATCACATAAGATGTCTTTTTCATAATATCTTTCGGACACCGGTCTTTTTGACGTATTTGGAATTGGCGGGAGATAGCGAAAAGGCATTAAAATGTTGTCCGAAAGATGACACTTAACGGATTAATGTTATATTCTCACCGGCTCGCGTTCTGGGGTATAGTGCAAAGTGTGAAAAAATAATAAATAAAAACGAGAAAGTGTTTAAACCAATTCACACGAGTATATATACCTCGGTGAGTAGATATATGTATATATAATGTACGTTTCTTGTATTCTCAAAGCGTACGTTTGCTTTTTAGGTTATACAGAGAATTATTTACAACGCAGACAGTTTTCTTCAAGGGGACGCCAAAATTTGCGTATACTCAAATTTTGGCGTCTCCTCGAAGAAAACTGCCTTATAAGTAGTGTATTACTTATAAGTACACTATCGGTACGTATATATTAGACGTATAAATAAAAATATTTTTTCAATATTTTGTAGTCATTCGCTGTAAAGACGTCATCGCACGTTTAATAAAATTCTATTCATAATATTTGTTCATTTTCTTTTTCAGATGTCGTGCGAAGCACATTCCATGACGCGACTAAAGGATATCGAAAATCGCATCGCGAACTGGTTTCGCCGTGGGGACGACCGGTTGAAGGCTAGGCAACTGGTGGCTGACAAAAGCTGCGCCCCTAACGACAATGAAAAACAATGAATATAGAATAGAATCGAATAGATTTATTCCACATGTCTTGCCGTTGCATTGATATTTCCCACTTACAATATTCGTTACAAACAACTAATGTATTGTTTAGTAATATTAAATTACATTTTATTTTTCATTGACCAGCTAACATTTAATTCCCGACCCTCTTTACACCCGTCATAATACTATCTTTTCTATCTCTTTATCAAAATCGACTTATTAATAGTCTAGAATATTTAATATAACCCAATATTACCAATTTTTCGGTTATTAAGATGTTTACTGTGTAATAACTAAAAATAGGTAATATTGGGCTATATTAAATATCCTAGACTACTAATAAGCTGATTTTGATAAAGAAATATATATATATATATATATCGCCAATGGATATCCATTAGATAGGACTTTTTGATGCCGTTTGTATGTCGTTTTGTCAACCTTATGGATGCCTTTCGGACGACTTTTAGATGTCTATGGCCCGGTTCCAAAACTCTCGGTTAACCGAGTTAACCGAAGTTTAAGGGCGACTGGACCAATCCGAACCATGCTGAGCTGGCTAAACTCCGGTTAACTCGGTTAACCGAGAGTTGTGGAACCGGGCTGTGTGATAACTTAACGCTAACGTACCGTCGACCGATAAAACCTAACCTCTGGTTGTCAATTTGTCAACCATCAAGGCCCGGTTCCACAACTCGGTTAAGGTTTGTATGTCGTTTTGTCAACCTTATGGATGGCTTTCGGACAACTTTTAGATGTCTATGGCCCGGTTCCACAACTCTCGGTTAACCGAATTAATCGAAGTTTAAGGGCGACTGGACCAATCCGAACCACGCTGAGCTGGCTAAACTTCGGTTAACTCGGTTAACCGAGAGTTGTGGAGCCGGGCCTAAAAGTTGCCGTATAGTTAACTAATTGCACACAAATCAGTTACCCGCGAAGCGGTCATTAGTGATACTATTTATAATCCAAACTGGAATCTTTTTGGGCAACCAAAAAATTATCCATATCTGTTTTGGGATATCTTTCGGATACCATATAGATAACATTTTGCTACCTGGGTATGCAGTCTAAAGTGGTCACCCATTTTTAAATCTGTCTAATTTATGGCGGGGCTTGAATCTTTATTATTCCATTTGGGACTATCGATTGATAGAGGGGAGCCAAAAGTTTTATACGCATAAAAAAACAGAAACACAAATAGTGACAATTTTTTTTCTTTAACCGCTCAATGTTTTGGCAACGACGATGACATTCGCCGTTTGCTGCTCTTCTGTTATTATAAAGCGAGTACCTTCTTATTCGTTAACATCATTTATCTGATTTCCAGGTCTGTTTTCTTCTTATTCTCGCCGATTAGTTTATGTAGGTGAATGACATACGAACGCACGGAAACCTCGCAGACTATAATAACGCGTACACAAATATTTACCAATAAATATAACACACATGGCGACCCGTCGCAAATCGGGCAAATTGTTCGAAAATTATTCGAGCGTACTACACAAAATGAAATATCACGGAACGGAAAGTAATAGAAAAAAAAGTACGAATGAAAGTATCTTCTTTTTTAATCGTGGAAATGGTAACGCGAGCAAGAAATTCGCTTTTGGGGGAATAATCTCGAGGTCCTTTGATTCACACTCCGGTTAGTCGATACAGATCGACCAAGCGCAGAGCGATCATCTTATGATCGCATCGTTCTATTTTGTTTTTTTTTCATTCGTATATATATATATATATATATATATATATATATATATATATATATATATATATATATATATATATATATATATATATATATATATATATATATATATATATATATATATATATATATATATATATATATATATAATTATTCAAATACACACTCACTCATCACTTGGCTACGGTTCTTAAATGGTATCTTTCGATCTCGTACCCCACACTGTTTTATCGAGACTATAGGCATACAACATTCTCGCAAGCGGTGCACTCGACAGTAAATAATCGTTGCGATATATATTTCGATATATCGTCGGAGTTAAATTCCGTTAAAAATCACAACTCGCGTGTCCCAACATTTCGTTCGATAAGGTGCGTTAGATTTTATACACTGAGAATCTTCCTCCTCATCATCATTGTAATTATAACGTCGATTAATCAATCGTGCAATCCGGCAGACGTCGATTTATAAGTGACGTAGATCTAACGCTGTCTTTCTCATCTTCGTCCTCCCGCATTCTATTGTTTAATAATCGCGACCCAAGCGTAGCTGAACGCGTTACGAATGGCTGCTGATATTTCTTCTCGGCTTTCTTCCGTTCATAATTTTTTCTCTTTGTTTCTGCCGCTTTTTCTTCGCACCATTAAAAATATGATTTTGGGTTAAATTCCACGTTCGTCTTGTTTCTCCTTCCCCACCGATTAGCGAGATGACGAAAGTTTTAGCGGCTCGAAGAGAATATGATTATCGCATGTGCTCCACGCAGGGTGTCCAATCAATGACTTCGGGCTCTGTTTTGTCCGTGGAAGTCTGTGACAATTTTAGAAAGTGTGCGCGTTCCGGCAAATTCCACAACCAAGAGCGAACTCTTCACCGGTCATGGGATGTTTCACGTGCAACGGGCACTCGTCACCCTCGAGCTGCTTTCCTTTTGGACCTAAACGACGATTCGTATTATCAGAGGGATAAGAAGGCAAGTGGACGAGATCGAGAGAACGGACGCATATGGTCTTACCGGCTGGACACGAGGGCAGTTCGCTCTTCGGTATGTTGGTGACACGTTGAAAATCGTCGTGGCATGGGTTGCAGAAGTGGGTCGTTCCGAAGCAGAAGAAGACCGCAGTCGAGCAGCAGTAACGACACTTGTACTCGAGAAAGTCGGCTCCGTGCTTTGGACACATCTGAGCCCTTGCCACGTCGCTGCAGCCACCGCATACCAGCTCGGTCGGATCGAAAGACTCGCCGCCTATTTGAGCGTCGCATCTCGCCTCGCCTCCGTAATAAGCCTTCTGGCATTTGTAACAAACGTAATAGGCGTAACGGTCCATCGCGTAAGCGGCTGGATCCTGATAGTAGCGGCCACCCACGGCTGTCACTGCATCGGCTCTGAAGGTACAAACAATTATAACTATCCATAAACGAGGTTGGGATTGAGAAAGAATTTCGCGGGTGGCTTCTTACTTGTGCAGGCCCTCGTACTCGAGTCGCATGAGCGCCTTTCTCCTAACGTCAGCGTAGAGTTCCAGTATGGTTGCGAGGTGATCCGACAGGGTCGGATGTTCCATGGGTACTTTGCAAATCGGACACAATGAGAAGCCGAACGTTATTCTGGGCCCGGCCCACATCTTCATCAGTACGTTGCGACAGCAGTGAAGATGGAAGACGTGACCACAACGGAGTTGAATGGCTGGTGCGCACGAGAGCGCCTCGGTGAAGCATATCATGCACATGTCATCTGCGTCCTGTTTAAGATCGGGGATCGGTGAACATCTGTGCAAACAGGGCAAGCAAGCTTTCTCGCCCCTGACACCGCCACAAATGTGGCCGCACACGTGAGTCTTGCTGCACGCGTTTTTCGCGTGTTCCTGACAATCGTGATCCGAGCAAATATTCCCAATGGCCAAGAGTCCCGTGTTCCCGGTTGTGCCGCAAAAGCGGCAAACGCCAGAAGAAGCACCGATCGGCTTTCTCGGTGAGCCGTCGCGAAACTCGACCAGGGCCTTCAACGTTCGACTGTCCGCGAGAGCGAGAATCCAGAATAATTTCGTTCTACCGCAACCCTCGTGGAGGTCGACTCTGATCGCCTCCTCCTCCTCCTTGCACACCTGGCGCACGTGCATACGCGTACGACGATGCAGATGAAGTACGCGGTCGCAATCGGCACACAAGTTACCGCACACGTTGCACTGTATTATGGCAGTTGTCTCGCCGTCGTCGTGATTGCTACATGTCGGCTGAATAAATATCTCGAGCATCAATTATCAGATTGCATAGAAAATATCATCTACGTTTCATTGAGAATTGAGAAATGTTCGATGAAAATAAAAAATAAAAAATACGTTGAACCTACTCTTACCCGCGGTGGAGGCGGTTGACCGTCCATCGTGTTCCATCGTCCGGAAGACAGCCTCTCGACGTGATCGGAGTCCAAAACGCACAGGGAAGACAAAGCTAGCCAGAGTGCCGGAGTACGCAGACATTCCGTCGGGTCTCTGCTTTTCTCGTCCAATCTCGTCAGGTTCAGTATATTCTCGGCTATTGCGGCTTTCGTAACAGCTGCCCAAGCGTCCGACAGTTTTCCCTGCAAAGATCCGCGAATGTTTGTCAAATCTCGAAACAATTGAAAAGGCGGCGTTAACTTGTTTTTCTTTCCAAGACGCTTACCGAAGCCATGTCCTTGAGTAGCTGTATGATAACTTGAGCGAGCTTACGAGTCATGCATCCACGGAGCCACCATCTCGTGCCGACGTAACTCTTCGGATGAATGCTCGTAGCTAGGGAGACGGTTTGAAGTGCCTTGCCATTGTTCTCCTTGGCTTTCAATTTCACCTGCACCGAGAGAGCTTTCGCGATGCAGCTGAGAAATACGTCCAGAATACCGGGCGAATGTTCGTCAAAGTCATCGGACTGTGCGTAACCGCTGCTAGCTACGGACACGATGCTAAAGTCCGAGGGTGGTAGTCTCTCGACGCTGATAACGTTGGCCAATGTTTCGGGCTTTATTTCCGGCAGTATTCTACGCAACAGCGAGGTGACCTGGCGTTGAACGCGCGCCGATCCCGTGTGCAAAAGACTCAAGAGATCTTTTAGCAAGCCGTACTGATGGGAGAGATAATTCCTGCCCACGGCGCTGCCGCTCAGAGCCAGTACCATCGATAACATCTCGAAGCAATAAGTGTCCGCGGCTTTTGGCAAATCGCTGTTGTCGCTGAGCAAACTGTTCGCCGGTGTTGGCGAGCACAAGAGCGTTTCCCACTCTTCGCGCAATCTTATGCTCTCTTTCCTAATCGCTTGAACAATGTGAGTGCAGACTTGTTTCTGCAAGTGTGTCAACTTGCTACGGCTGAAGAGAATGCCAACCATGTGCTCGCGAAGATCGTTACTATCCTCGAGCGCGTCGTTGCTCGCCTCTCCGGCTTCCATCGTTTGTTGCTGTTCACCCTGGATCAGTTTTCCAAATACCTGAAAGAATTCACGCTCACGATAGCATCAACATCGTTCAATGGCAACATCGGTGTTTTTTTGTTTACATCAGGAAGTGGTTTCGTTTTATTTTTGAATTCTTTTACCTGAGACGTTATCAGTCGGAAGACCTTCAGAGTTTCCGCTTCGCAATTTTTCTGCTGTATCGTCGCGGCGTTCAATTGTTTACCGACCTTCAACGATTCGCCCTCGATCTCACCCAATATTCGTATCTGCCGTACCCTCAACGAATTGTCGGGACCCTTCAGTTCGAGGCTGACGACGACGTGTCGCGGATCCGTTATCGGACAGTTCACCCAACCGGCCGATCTGCTCTCAATCTCGACGAGTTTCAGTTTCACCATCTCGTCGATATTTGCGCCCGATTGAAAAGTTACGCTCGACACCTTATTCTAGAATTATGCATTAGGATAGTAAAAGTTCCAACAAGGATGGAACATCGAGATTAGCTCGAGTCTTACCGTCAAGTCTCGACAATTGTCGATGTGAATGTAGACCATACGAGGAAAGGTATGAGCACCGCAGACGAGAGTAATCGTTTTCGTTTTGTTGCGATCCTCATCACCGGATTCCCAAAAAGTTTCGGTCGAATTGTCCGTCAGATGACCGATCATCGCCTGTCTGCTTGAGGCTTTTATATCGACGCCCGTCGTCAAGTCCTTGAGCGCCTCGACGCAGCTCGTCATCTGTTGGGAATGCGTGGACTGATGACTCTCGTGCATGCTCATCGTACCGTCCTCCTCCTCCTCAGAGCGCGAAAGAATTTTGCTTATGTTGCTGAACACGTGGCTACGATGGAGAAACATGTGATCGGCCGAAGTGAAACGTATTCCCCAGCATCTCACGGCTGCCTGTTGGAGCGGCGAGCCTGGCGGTGGCAGGAGCATCAGATCGGCGATTGTTTGCAGTAACGTGTGAAACGCTGTTGGTAGTGGATTCGCCGCTTCGCCGGCGATTACCAGATCGCTCAGAGGATGCTCGCAGACTCCGATTGTATCCTGCAAAGTAGAATAGCCATTTTCTCACCTCATTAAAAATACTGAGGGTTCCCTTGACACTCTATATTAATGAATAACGCGCTTCGCGTACATGATCGTCTTTCCGTTCCGTTCTGTTATCTTCGTCGTTGACATCCACGTTGTCATTGACCACAGGTGTCAGAGATCCGACAAACCACCACAAGAGATCGTGCAAGCAGATCGGTTGAGTGACGCTTCTGAGCAGCCAATTGAGAGCTTGCATCGCGTAAACTCGGCACGCCGCTCTCCTCAAAGCCTGCTTCATCGCCAATTGCAGATGTTGCAGATTGTGCTGCTGCAGCACGAAAAGCATTACCGGCCTCGTGAGTATCTCGACCCGGTCGTTCGTCGGAACTTCCAATTGGCTCGTGGACACGATTGCCGATTGATCCATCGAGGGTACCAATTTTTGGAGAGCCGCCGATGGATAGCACAGAAGCGACGAGCCTGCGTCTAATTTAAGGTATTTCAGTGCGTGCTTATTTTTATAAAATCAGCTTTCGATTAACCAAAAAAAAGTACACGATACGGTACCGTTGTTCATTTCGCTGCTGCTGTTGTTTCTCTTTCGCATCATAACGACTCGTCCATCGTTGCTGTTTCTCGCCCAGGGTGCGCCAGTTGACATGGACACCGATCTATGAAACATTCCTCGCCCTTTGCCCCCGTCACTGTCGCTATCGCTCATCGGGCATTCGGACAGTGGCTGCGCATGGAAAAATAATAAATGTCGAGGTGTGTATTAGGATTGGGGCAACACATTCACCGGGTACCAAAGTGAAACGTTTCACGAGCTCTTACCCTTCCATTCGCTCCGGTGAGCGCGTTATTCCCATCGTAAAGATTCGCCTGTCCGTTCTGTCGCCTGAGCGTTTCCTCGTAGTATCGGTCCTCGCTGCTCTGCGAGTGATGGATACCGAGCGCCTGGAGACACTGGAACGGTCCCGTAGGTGGAAAGGGTCCGGCGGCTTCAGGCGGGCTATAATTCTCCGCGACTGAGGACAACGTTTGGGAGGGTCTTCTCTGCTGTTTGGGTATATTCAAGCCGGACGCGCTCGACAGATCGAGCAAGAACATCGCGTTGTTTTTCATTAGGACGTGCGTCTCGTTGCCGCTCGGGCTGCCGATCGGTGACAAAAGGCCCTTGCCAGCCGGGCCCTTTCGTCTCGCGACGTTACCTATCAGCTTTTTGCCGGTCTTGTTCTTTCTCGCTTTGAGATAATTGTCGCGACAAGTGTCGCAGATAAGATACCAGGGAGTGCCGCTGAAATCGCCGTCGCCGCAATTGCCGACCCAACCGGAGAAGTAATTACCGCAGCTGTTGTAGCCCATGCCACCGGAGTGCCATCCGCAGCCGGGATGCATCATCTTCATGTGATACGTGACGGGATGCGGAAACATTAGACCACAAAGTTCGCAAGTGGTCTCTCGGTCGGTGGCGGCTGCGGCGGCGGCAGCAGTGGCGGCGGCCGCGGCCGTCCCAGCGTTCGTCGCCGCGCCTGGACTCTCGACGTTCGGTGAATTACCGCCACCACTTTTACCCACGAACTTCCACCATTCTTTCTTCTTTCGATTGCCCTTCTTCTCCCGTTCCTTCGCTCGCTCGTCGCGGTTCTGCGTTTTCTCGGCTAGCTGACGTTTTGCCAGTCTCATGCCGGCCACCTGCGAGATTGGGCTCGGCAACACGGTCTGTTGGTCAATCGCCTGCTGACAATTGCTGCTCAATTCCTCCCAGAGGAAGACCAGACTCTTGAGAGCGGGTGGCAAGATCGCGACCGTGTGACATTCAGGCAGAGACGTTAATTTACCACTCGCTTGGCACTCCTCTTTGATCGTAGAATCTTGCTTCTTGCGATTTCTGTTCGCATTCGCGTTTGCCGCGGAACGCGTGAGCGTCTCCAGTGTGCTCGCTTGGATGTGCAGATAATGACCGGCGCTCGTAACTTCGACCGAGTGTCTCTGACGCGCGCGCTGCTCTTTGGTCAGCTCCTCCTTCGGTTTGTCGCTCGACGCGACCACCGCCTGCCTCGTCACAACGACCGCGCCTTGCTTCGGCAGGGTTGGATGAAATTTGAGAAAACTGGCGCAAGCCATCGCGTCGTGCACGATACCCTCGTGCCAGAGAAACGCGGCGAAAACCGCCCGCAGACACTCGGCCACCGACGGACTCACGGCTTCCTTGATCCTGTCCTTGCTCAGATTCACCGGACGACCGGGATTCGCGGTTGGCTCCACGTTCGTCGGCGATATCGCCCGTTTCGTTCGCGTTTTCGCGACTTTCGTGTGCTCTCGTCTGGTCATCAGTTTCGGCGAGTGACGCTCATCCTTCGTACCCGATGAGCCGATGTTGAAGTGACCCTTCATCGCTGTCGCTGCGCTCTCCGGGCTCGTCTGCGTCTGCGCCTGCGACACTTTCCTCGGACTCTCCTGGGAATCCTGCCAAGGGACACGTTTCTTTCCTTTTTTCTCCGCAAACAAATACCAACGACAATTCTCTTCAACGGTTTCCTTACGCTTCGATCCTTCCGCGGTGTGTCGGGCGGGCTCGCCGCGCTACCGTCCGACCTCATGTGCAACGAGCTGCAGCTCGGACTCGGCGATAGATCGCGAGTGTTCGCTGTTGTACTCACGCCGCTCGGGGATTGCGACGGATCCCTCGTTAGACTGCTGACTAAGGCACTTGTGTCGCTCTGCGTTGAACCTCGACGATGCGACGTCGCGCTGTCCATCATTCCACCTGAAACTACGGGGAGAAGAAAAATATTTTCGTTTACAGCTGAGCCGGCTTTATTTCCATACTCGATTCGTCGATTACATAGATGAGATTTTGGTGTTACTATTAATTTGGTGTCAAGCCCCTCGTCGTCGAAACGAATTTATCATTTGACGAAATACTAATTAAATGGCACATTCTAGGCTATGTCTGTGCAACATTAAGGCAAAAACTAAAGGCAAATAGTTATTGACAAATAAGTACTCTCATTTACAAATGGCACTTCTGAGCGTAGCTATATCTAGTTTGAGTTTTACGTTGATAATAATTATTATTACCCGCACCATTATTATACTGATGAAATATCGAAAAGAATATTTTTATTACAAATTTCTTTGTATTCAATATTATCTAATTGATTCCTTCAAAATTCGGGTGACACGAACTGTTCGATTCATGCAATTGAAGTGCAAAAGTGCGCTATTGCATTCACAAAGAGTGTGTAAGAGCTTTGAAAGAAAATTGACAGAAGCCAGTCATTACGATTCATACGATAATAGGAAAATACGTGCTAGTACAAGAAATTCGTGTCGAGATCTGAATTACAAAGAAAAAATGCAGAATTGCTGTTTTGTGGTGTAGTATGTTTATTGGTGTTGTGATAAGCTCCGACTAATTCATTCAATCGTTTAAATTGAGTGTGTGTATATATATATATATATATATATATATATATATATATATATATATATATATATATATATATAATATAGATAATTTGTGTGTTAGTGGATTATCTTACCTAGAGGGGAGAGGCCGACACTCCGGGGGGAACCGTAGTGCAGGGGGCTGCTACCGGCACTATCCCCCCCTCCTATCAAACTTCTCCCACCTGACAAGTTTGTTTATTAATTTCATCGTGTGTTTTTTGTTCGAATCTTCAGAAGTGTTTTTTTTATTTCGAGCAAGGACGATCCACGATGGAATACTTGAGCAGGCAAATGTATACTTTATGCGGAGAAGAATACAATTGGTATGGGATTCGGGTGCATCGAGTTAAGATCGAGACTGCCAGCGAGAAGTGTTTACTTGCGATTCTTTCAGATGTTTCATGCAACTGCAAGGAACGTGGATGAATCTCGAGACGAGGAGGAGATGAATACGCTCCCATTTTGTCGGGACACTTCGTTTTACCCTTTATCTTCTCGTCGTCTCGAGTTAAGAAACGGAAAAAAGGGGCTTAAATTTTGTCGTTGTCAGTATGGAAGCAACGAGTACCTGCTTGAGCGTTAGCGACGGGAGGAAAGAGGCAATTACCGGTACCAGCGGGCTGACGACTGGAACCTGCTACGATCAACACAATATTTTAACGTCATCGAAAAAAATGTACAATTTTTCTTTCACTAGAAACGCTTCATCCGCAACCCTTGATCCCTTTCGCATAGAGGCTTCGCAATATTATGACGAAGAGGTAAGCGAGAAACTAGCACACTGGTTAGGACAAATCGGTGGCATAATGCACGGTGATAAAAAAAATGCAGTGAATTTATTTATTCCGCGTGTTGACTTAATATTTGAGTCAAGAAATGTTGTAAAATTGTACGATCGTATGTTTACTTTACTTTCTCCTTACTGTGTAGTTGTACTCAAGTGGGAACAGTAAGAGACAAGCGAATGCGAAAAATGACCAGTGACGAGATACTTTTAGGTTTCGTTGGACAAACAATACAGGGTGGGTGCGTCAGTGAATGATCAGTTGTGGGAATGTCGTGTTTTCGATCGTATATTGCCATGTGTAGAGTCAAGGAATCTACCGTTACGAAGACTCCATATCAAAGAGGAACGAAGTGAAATTTTGTGTAAAAAAAGCATTGGAAGGGGTAATACAAAATTACGTTAGATTTTGATGCAGGTGGACAAAGTATCCGGTATCTGGAAATTACCAGTCACCACACATTATCAGTAATGTTATTGTGTATAATCTGGATTGTTAATATTGTAGTAATATAGATGTGAACATTGAGATATTTTCGTTTGTTTGTACAATTAGTCGTTCATTGGTGGCGATGAATAAAACGGAGCACCCACCCTATATGCGAATATCGGAGCGGAATGAAATACGAGTGCATACCGGGTATAGGGACCGGGCTGGACGACCGGCTGAGAAATCTCGGCGAGCCACCTTGAGGATTTTTCGGGGAGGAACTTCGCGACAGTCTGCGCGGTGTTTCCGGTGGTGTAGCGCCATTTCCGTTTGCGCGACTCTCGCCCATTGCTTTCACCAATTCTTTCACCGATACGCCAACGAATTCGGAAAAATCCCTGTTTGGGGAGAAAGCGAGGGTTTTATTTTTGCGGTGGGTACGTTTTTAAAAAAATCGGATTCGTTCTGACCTGCCGGGTGAACCTTTCTTTTCCCCTTTATCGTCGCCCCTGAGCCACTTTTGCAAAACGCTGAATTTTCCACCACCCTCGCGCTCTCTCTCTTTCGCCACTCGCTCCTTGGAATGTGGTTTGGTGAACTTTGGCGATATCTCGTTCTTCTCCGGTGTGAATTTGTCACTTCCTGTGAAAATTCAATCATTCGACGATTAAACAATGAAGTGAAATTTTCGATATTCACATTTGGCTCAATATTTCACCAATGTACGAAAGGATGGTAGAAATTTTCCGTTTGTTTACCTGGCGAGCCGTGCTGACTGTAAGAGCCGAAAACGAAGGGATTCGTATTGTTGCCGCTGTCGGCCGAGCCGGTTGTGCCCGGTGTGAAATTCGGTGCTGTAAAGTTGAAGCCTTCTTGGCTGCCCGAAGGTGTTGAAAAATCGAAACCCTTGATGATACCGGATGTGAATATGTTATCGCCGTTTACGGCTCTCTTGTCCGTTTCCATCTCGTTCTCGACGGTCTCGGCCTGATCGACCTTCATGTAAGCCACACCGTGCTTGTTTATCGCCAGTGACCAGGCCTCGCCCTCGGCGTTGAAGCAAAATTTGCCAACGGCTTCATCATCGATTCGTACCCATGTGCCCTCGGCGTTCACCAGCTGGGAAACGCAACGAAAATTTGCTATTAGGAAACTGATTTAAAAAAAAAGAAGAAAATCTCGAGTCCGAAAAGAAGAGAGAACGATAAAAAATCCAACGACAATGGTTTGAACGATAGCAGTGATTTTCTCACG
Organism: Ophion ellenae; assembly: GCA_963210295.1. Taxonomy (NCBI): domain Eukaryota; kingdom Metazoa; phylum Arthropoda; class Insecta; order Hymenoptera; family Ichneumonidae; genus Ophion; species Ophion ellenae. The sequence goes on from OY723395.1 coordinate 14,068,960, forward strand.
TATTCCTGAATGTTGACGGAATCACCGATGGCGAGCATCCCGACTGCGGCGGCCTTGAGGCTCGGTCTGCTTCTGATATTGTGTCCGGAGGCGCCGGACTTGATGACGACCATCGTTCTGCCACCGTCCACCGTGACAGTCTTCCTCTTGCTGGAACGAGGATACACGCTGAAATAGATCCGTACACGAGATTCCAAAAGATTCTACGGAGGAGCTAAGGGACGAAAACGATAGACAGATAGGCAAAAAGGTACGAAATTCTTCGGCACTTACTCGTCGCTCGCTTCGGGTCTCTTTCTCAGACTAGCGTCTTTCGTTTGTTCGACGTTGGGTTTCGGTTCAGCGACGGGCAGCAAGAGCGTCTTGCCCAAATGTTGATTGTATCCCAGGCACCAAGCTTCCGGGTGACTGCTGTTGCAGTACTTTTTTATCGTCTCGGAGTTGAGTCTCAACCACACACCATCGTCATTGTCGATCTAACAATCCGTCAAGTTGCCATTACATTTTCTTTTCTCTCGTATACAGACAAATTTGTTTTTCAATGATAAAATTAAGCGAAAGTTGCTCACCTTGTCAACGAAGGTGACAGCGCCGTTTACAGCGACGATACCGATCTGTTCGCTTTGCAACGATGGATGAGCTCTGATCCTCAAGCCTGCGCTATTCTTCGCCACGAATTTTCGGAGTTTGCTCGGCTGATGTTGCGTTTTTTTGACGATGTTCTGCGCGGGCAGTTGCATCCCTTGGGGTGGTTCTCTCACCTCGACTTTGTAATTCTACGTTGAAAGCAGGCAATAAGAATTGCGTTGAATTATATAACATACAGCCACAATGTAGGATCGATGTGAGGGCTAGACTTACGTCTTCCATGCTGTAGCCATCAACGTTGATCATGAGGGAGTACCAACCGACGGAGGAGGGTGTCCAGGTCGCGCTGTAACTTCCGTCACCGTTTGGCCTTACGAGCATACTCTCCGACGATCTTTTCAACGCGGGCGAGGTGAATCTCAGTTCCTCGAAGGAGTAATTCTGATAGGCTTTCATGATCGTGATAGCGTAGAAGCTCATTTTGTTGTTGACGGTTACTTCGTAGGGTACGTCGAGGCTCGGTTGAGGATGACCACCGAAAGTCATCGGGTCGGGTTGAGAGACGCGACGAATCTTCCTTCCCTGATCGGAGTCCGCGATGTCCTTTTTGTCGATTGGCACGGCCTTCACCTCGATCTTCTCGAAATCAGCAATTATAGAATTTTCATTCGTGCGACTTTGGTCAAGATCTTTGGGAACTTTGATCGAAGCTTTGTTAGGATAATTACCCTGAGTCCAGGTACGTGAACCACCTCTCCGTACTGATCCCTCGTGAGTACAGTGACCACCGCCGGCCATCCGCACTTTATGTCTTCTCGAGAATACAGGGCCTCGCATTTCGAGGGATCGACGAAACTGTCGGGCTGCAGCCATCTGGCTAATCTTCCGCCGCTGGTACTGGCCGAACAGGATACGAAGTCTCGCAGGAATAAGCGTTCGTTCGAGTGATAACTGTAAAAGAGGGACTGTTCCTTTATTTGCGATCGAAACATGATTGACAGTGATAATGGTAATATATTTTACATCAAGAATCTATAATAATATAACATTATGGGAAACTATCACTCATATGTATGTCTATATACGAGACGATCTCGTGTCGTTTGAAAACGAGTTTTCCCTTTGGCTCGTTGAAGCCCCTAATTGGTATATTCAACATGGGGAGATCGGCAACGATCTGGGTAGATCACCTATGTACTTCAGGCCTGAGGGCGATGCACCGTGCAGACATCGCGATCCAGACCAATCGACCGCAATTCCCGATGGTATAGGCTGGTCGTTTTTTCATCGCCTCTTATTTTTCCATCCCCGCTGCCGTGTACCATCGCGAACTCGTGTCTAATAAGGAGCTACGCCTGGCTACCGGTATGGCAAAGTTTTCTTCGCCGTATAGGCCTCGAGTTATCGACTTTTATATGGCTGATGAGCAAACCGCGTTATGGTAAAAACATGTGCTGGCTTACTCTTCGGGAATCCTCGAAATTCCGATATGTTTTCATATTCTCCCATGGACTTTCCATTACACTTAAATTATTGTGATGAGGAAAGAGAAAAGTGAAAATTGACTCGGAAATATTCGCGAGCAACTGCCTCGACTAGTACTTTGCCGGAGAGCGGTAAACCAGCTTCGTCCGGAATGGTTTCTCCTCTCGTACCGCACGAAAGGAGCACGTATACGAAACACGCGGAGCGCAGCGCTATTCCGTGGGAAATTCGTATCTATCGCGTTTGCGGGCTCGAACTTTCTCGCATGTTGTGGAAAAATATTATACGACTGCTCGATTGTCCGAACAATCGGTCCCGGGCTACACGGCAGCCTTGTTTCTTCGAGGGCTTATACATATATATCTTTTTCATTGATCGCTTTGTCAATTGAATTTGAAGCGGTCCTAAGAGACACGCGTCGGCTTGTTGACGGAGAACTTGGTCAAGGCTGATCGTTGCTACCAGTGAAGGAACGCGCACCGATCTGGCCAAAGATCGGGGAGTATCGTCGAATGCGGAGATTTTTCGATCGTATATTTACCGGCTCGCGTACCGTTGTTAAACGAGCTGAACGAAGTCCCGTGGAAGCAGAGAAAGATCGCTCGAGGCAATGAGACCTGTTACTCGCTGTATGTATATATATATGTATCGCTACATATGCATGGGGCCTTCCGCCTCGAAATCGCTACCGATTCGCCACGTTACCGTTTACTGCAAAATCTCATCTTTTTTTTTACAATGTCTGTATGATTGTGTAGACATGCGGATTTAATTTCACTCTATTTCTGAAAGATATTTCTGAAAAGCATTATCGTTGATCTTGTATTGAACTTTGGCATCCACCTTCGATTTTGGTGAAAGTCATGTAGATAGGGTCGAAACCTCTTTTTTCGACTTCCAAGCCGTATCAAGGCTCTATCTAATGGGATTTTTTCTACCGATCATGGATATCACCGAGTTTTTGCCGAAAGCTCAAAATTAGCCGGCTAAGGGCGAAAAACGTCTTTGCGCAACATTTTCACGATTGTTTTTGAAAATTGAGGGTTTCGGGGCAAATGAACAGTCAATTCGTATTTAGGAGGTAAAAATACATCGATATGAACTTATAAAAAAAATATTGAAAATCCATATCTTTTTTCGCACCTCGGCAAAAAAAAGTTTCTCCACTCAATCGCTCGTCATTTCGTTGCCTTTTACATTTGAGACACCTCTTTGTGCGCATTTCTCCGTAATCGATTGGCTGTGAACAATTGACACATGCAGCTGCAGTAATTTTTCGATTTTTTGCAGAATTTCAAAGTCAGGCCATTAATTTTCGGAAATGTTTTCATACCCTTTGCCTTTTCTGCTCTTTTCAAGTGCAGTGTTCGAGAAAACCAATTGAAATATCGAGATAAATCCAACGGCATTCTCAAAATCTATCAAAATGATCGCCAAAATGTCTCCATAGAATTCATGTCACTCAAATAGAACTGATGCTACAGCAGTTTCAAATTTCGCAATATTGGCGATTCTGGAAGTGGCCAGAAGGGTCGAAAATGTGTTTTTTAAGCTTTCAAAACGTTTCAAGAATCTATGTGATGGGGAATTTTCCGCCGATTACGAATATTTACAAACGTGTTTCCATATACATTAGGGTGTATGCTTGCGGTTAAAACTGCAAAATCAGGCTTTGGCATACTTTACTCTAAGGCGTGGTTTTTTACTCGACAAACCCGTTTTCCGCCGATAAAAAAAATACGTATTTTATAGTTTTTAACGCTGTGCCGAATACACGAGTTTAAAAAATCTCGAAGGCTGCCACCAGAATGATGTACCTTGTCAGATAAATATCGATTGAAGGAGGAATGATTCTTTTGGTCAGTGGTCCGTCAATTCGGCATTGGATGCTCCATACATGACTTGAGCAGCGTTTCTTGGATCCTGAAGCTACGCGTGTGTCTCTCACGCGCCCAAGACGCTTTTTTATATTTTCCCTCTCTCTCTCTCTTAAAACTCGAAGAAGGCTGCACACGCGGCGGGGACGAGAACCGACGACGACGACGACGACAACGACGACGAGACACGGGTATACATACGGAATAAAGCGTAGAAACGCGGTGGGGGTCGAAGCATTCTCTGATCGTATGCCACTCTCTTGCCAGTTCGAAAGCAACCTCCGTCATGATCGCGCGAGCCAGCGCCAAAGGCTAGCCGAACGGGGACGCGTCGCAGCCGAACGAAAACCAGTTTTTTACTCAGCGAAAAAAGCTCCCTAGATGGCGCCTTAATTCCCCGCTACAAAATTCACTCGCCGAACAGCCAGAAGAGGCGGCAAAAAAAGAGCAAAAAAAAAAGAGAACGATGTCGAAAAGGCGAAGATACCGATCGCCATCGCGAGAGTGAGAACACGTCCCTGCTAGCTCGATCTCGCAAAGAGAGCAATCAAAATGGATTGAGACAATTCGTCTGTGTCGAGGGAGCGAAAATTTTCGTTATTGACCTCGGAGAATTTGGAAGAGATCCAGCTCGATTTGTTCGTCCACGTGTGTCGATCGTCGAAACGTGTTCAAGTGCCGTTTGTGGGAAATTCGACTGGGAGGAATGCTAACGATAAATCATGTGCTTGTGCAAAGTCGACGCGAGTGCGGAGATCCGTAGATCTCTTCGATCGTTAGAAATTTGACGTCTCTCGCGCGGTCTGCTCTGACCTGCTGCTGCTCGTACCACACGACTGTACGATCGATCCTATACAAAGAAATCAATATGGCTACCCGCGATATCGATAGGAATAAGGTTGAAATAAATTTGAATATTGAAAAAATGTCGTCGAGACGTACGGGAGTCACGAGTGGCCCGAATCCCTTCGCTTGTGTTTCAATCGGGTGTTCGACTGTGTTAATAATGTGCCTCATCGTTTTACCCAGTCACGTACAAGCGGCTGGCGAGAATCCCGGGCCCGTGGGGATATGCGCTATGCCAGGCTGCAACTGTACGATCATCGCCCATCATTGGATTAACGTCAAGTGCGTCTTCGCCGACTATCAGGTGAATCCCAAACACCCAATTAATTGATTCGATTGTAAGAAAAAGACAAAAAGTATCTCAATCTTCCAAACTTGAATGCAACAGCGTAAACCTAAACAAATCGGACCGAAGGTTCGTCAGAAATGGTCAACCGATTTGAAGGTCCCTGTAGGTATCCCTCCAAGTATCTGCCAAGCAAGATTCGTTAACTTGTGGCGGATACATCAGCCGCCTTCTCTGCATTTTAGGAATTTGCTCAATTGGCGCACCAAACAGACATGACAAATATCGATAAAAGTAGCCAAGAATATAACGATGTACGAGGAAATAGAAGGGAAAGAGCCATGCCTGGATGCCTCCACTTCACGGCTCAGGTTGACCCACCCACTTATGGCAAGCTAACGTCTGCTCAAGCAGACTTGCACCTGCACCTGAGACCGTTTCGTCGATCTCTCTCTCTCTCTCTGTCTCTCTCTCCCTCTCTCTAATTCTCTCTTGCTCACACTGCGTTCGAAGACAGTTGAGTAACACGATTTTTTTTCATTCGACTTTTATTTGATTCCGGCGTGCGTGAGCTGGATCAATTACATACGTTGGTTACACAATCCCCGAGACTGTTAGGTGTAAACTTTGAATTCGTCATTTCCTCAGTGGTAACGCAATTATGCGAAAGATTACGTATCACGGTGACTTGAATTGTTTCGCGTGTGAAATTCAATGTAATTAGTTGCTTTGAGTACTTGAAAAGAAAAATTTGGGTTTGAAATAGTTATTTTTTAATTTTTAATAAATACATTTTTTTTTGTTTTTTGATATTCAATAAATACATTTATTATTCCCAAAACTAAGACTTGTTGAATTTATTAATTGCTTATAACTTACTGAATTAATTAATTGTTTAATTTTTTATAAGTTTTTAATTATTTAATCGGCAGAACCCGCTTCGAATAAACATTTAAAATTAGGATAAGCTTTAACGAATGACGCGAGAGGCAGATATTACTTCTTTTGTCTAATTAAGAAACGTTATCTCCACGTGTATTTAGGGAACAATATTCTTTATGTGAGGCATAGAGTGAGTCACTAAGTGACTCGCTGCGCAAACCATTTTCAATGGTGCATTCGCTCGAATTTCTAAATTCCACACTACGAGCCGAAACAGGGATAACGACTCTTCCGAGCATCGTTCATCCGTCATGCTCGCAGAGGCGTGTTCCGAGTAGAGAAAATTTTCGTTCACGTCCCTATCTGCTCCGGATATCTATGACGATAGCTGAGAAATGCGTAGGGACAGCGAGGGCCTTGTAAATTCGTCATCCTCGAGCGAGTTTGAAAAAGGATTCAACGGCGTGTACTGACATGTCAATGGACAAACGTGAAGAAACTGATCAACTAAACGTGACGAAAGTCGTGATTTTTATTTCGTTGTCGTACTTCTTATCAAATCAAAATAAATAATAAATATAAATAAGTAAAATAGACAATTAATTCAAATAATTAATGTAAATCAATCAATTTTATCCTAGCCGAAAATATAAATATTTATAAAATATTCACATAAATATGTAAAACAATCAAGGGATTTTTTTAATACAAAAATATGTTTTCATTTTTATATAAAAATAAGTTTTTATTTGTTGCTCGGGACCAGCATCGAACGATTCGCGTCCCTCGAGTCCCGCAAGATGGAACGAACAATTTGAACGAGTATTTTATTTCCACTCTACGAAAGATGACAATGGTTTCAGGGAGCGACCTCGTTACAGGGACAAAAATATACTTCCTAATCGAATCAGTAGGACGGAGTGTCCAGTCGCGGCCGTGTACTCCCGGCGTATCACGCCTCACTTATCATTCCGGCATCGTTGATTCCATTTGAACCCGAGCCGACACCACCAATACCATCATTATCATCATCGCCTGGCTATAACCATCAGCGTCATATTATTTAAACCGAGTGTGTCTCGAGCCAAGTGAGGACACCCGTTGAATCAAGTTTCGTGTATAACGGCCCTCGATCATCATTCGTAAATTATTTTCGAGTGACGTGACCGACGCTGAATACAAATACGATTCGGGATTTCTTATGAAAACCTTTTGGCGAATTTAATTCTTCGATATAACAATGATGGGACGACAGAACAATTCTTTCACTTTGATTACGATGAATTACTATTGCTATGAAAGGATCGAATAAAAGTAAATAAAGAAAGGATTTTTTAAATAAATATATTGACAAATAAAACCAAATAAATGGAGAATACGATGAAAAAGAAAATAAAATCATAAACAAAAATAAATAAAGAGGTATATTTTAAAGAAGAAAGTAAACATTAGTTTTAAAAAAATGCTCGGGTGGTTGCATTTTCCCAGGATATTTCTAGATTTTCATAACGAAAGAAGAATAATCAAATCACTAAATTTGCATTTAGAAATAAAGAATAGCCCGTTCATTCGCGTAATGCCCTTATCTAGAGGTCAGTAAAAAAAATCTGACATACCTCATTTATCTGATAACAGATCGACAGCGAACGCTGATGGTAAATAAATTCTTTGTTCAGCGAGGTCACGGAAGTGTCGGCCATTGTAGACAATTCAATTTCCGAAACAGGATTTGTATTTCCCTTTGTAAAACAACGTGGCGCCGACGCGAGCTCCGCGTCAAACCCGGTAGTTTAGTGTTTGGAATTTAATCAGTGGGCTAGAACCACGAAAATTCGTTCTCATGGCGGCGAGCGTGCGGCGTTTGCTCGTTCCAGAGGCGTTCGTAGACGCGCGCGGGGAGTTTCCGGCGAACATCGACTTCCGGTTGAAGGGGTACCACTGTGTACGGCTCAGAGGGAACGCGTATACGTCAAACTCAACCGTCACAGTCGAACGACCGTAGCCAACCTCGTTTTAGTGTTGGAGGCTACGCCATCGCGCCCTTTTCCTTCTCAATCGATATACATTCATATTCGAGATTGAGATGAGAGATTGAGAGAGAGAGAGAGGACAGAGAGAGAGAGAGAGAGAGAGAGAGAGAGAGAGAGAGAGAGAGAGAGAGAGAGACAGAGAGAGAGAGAGAGAGAGAGAAAGAGAGGGCAGAGAGAGAGAGAGAGAGAGAGAGAGAGAGAGAGAGATTCGATGTGACGAGAAGAGGCCTGCACAATTGTTACTCCGAGCACGACTACGGTCTTGATATTTATCATCCGGCTCTCTGGATCTTGTCTGGTCTTCCTCCTCGTTTTCTCTCTTATTCTCGCTCGGTCTTGATATATGTAAACCTATCGAATTGACGATCTTATCCTGGTGCACACAAAAGAATTTATATCAATATAAAAAGAAGAAAAAGAAAGATTTATTGATTGATTATTTATTAACTATGCCTTGGCAAAGTCTTAAGGCAATTAGTGATATAAATAAAAATGAAACATTATTGTTTATATAACTGAAAACTATAAATAGACCAAAGATACATTTTGTTAACGAACGCTATTACTAAATATATTTATTGCTATTAATATGATATAATATAACTAAAGTACGACGAAAACGAAACGAAAATAAGAGTCACAAATCGAGGTTCAAAAGATAACAGGAAAGGCGATGTTTGAGAAAAAGTGATCGAAAAAGAATCAGGAATGGAAATGAAGTTCTATGAGACTTGGTTCGGGACCAAATCGTTCGGCTTCGTCGGTTTTCGTAACACGATCTATAAATCCCTTCGTATTATTCCCATCATAAGTGGCGAGTCATCGACCCTTATGTGCTCAACCCATGCCTGTTGCGGCCTGCCTTAGGTAATTGGGAGAACAATAAAATATGGGGAGGCAGGCTTCAGCAAAAAAAAGCCCGAGAAGCTCCAGCGTCAAATTGTCTGGATGAAAAATTCACGACGGATATGATTGATCACGCGTAACTGCTTGATTGACCTGTGGCCAATTTCGGGCATTGTTTTTAACCAAAAACGTAAAACGTTTGGGCATTTGGCAATTTGAACAGATGTGATTTTTTTAAATCATAAAATACGATGTTTGTCGGTTAATAAAAATGTTTATACTTATATATCCAAGGAATTTGAAATTTTCCCATTCGTACGCCGTTCGCGGGACTTTTCTAGGACTGGTAAATTTCGAGTCAATGCACCCGCACCCTGGCCGGGTTCAGAAATTAATCAAATAAAAAACAACGTGTCTAGAAATGTGTGCAATAAAAAAAGAACCGCAAGATCCTTTGTACTAGTTTGGTAGAGTACGAAAGCTCTTGGAGAGCGAGCAGCGCGTTGTATCGTCATCAAGAGTGCTCTTTTGACTCAATCTATTCACAATAGGCCCCTTTCAACGGGAGGAGGATAACTCTCGACGAATATCATCCTTCCTCTGTCTCTCTCCCTTTGCTGTAGAATTCTGTCGATGGGACCGCGCGAGCGCTCATCTGGCTTGTCTTTGCCATGCGGGTTACCCGATGACTCGACCACAGCCTCGTCAACGCATGTACATATACGTAACGTGGATAAACGATTATTTAATGCACCTACGTGCACGGATTTTCGTGCTCGCATCCTTTCGACTGTTTGTTTTGAAAAATCCACTGACAAAACGATTTTCTTTTTATGCTCATCATTGTTACATACAAAATTATATTTCTCATGTGAACAAATTCGTAGTCTGTGTTCGAATAAATTAATTCTTCGATACGTGTTTTTTTGTCTTATTCTGCTCGCACAGAGCTCGACTGTGAGTCTGGCCAGTTGCGTAGAAATTTTTCAATCAATCTTTCTCACCCGCACTCGTTATCTCGTTATCTCCATATCGCGGTGTTTCAAGGCTCAATCAGGAGCACGTAATTCACATTCGTTACGTACAATCGAAGCGAGAGATCTCGACAGAATCCGGTGTGCCATACGTGGGATATTATTATTACTTTTGTTTCATCGTTATTGTTATTAATGTTGCCATCATTATCGTTGGGTTCGTGTACCCTTGCAAGACCGAGTAAAATTGTGCGGAAGTCCTATAATCGTATTGAACCCGGCCCGGTTCCCCCTTCCCCCTTTCTTCACCCTCATTAATGCATCTCGAACGAGCGCATTCCGGGCGCGCATTCTCACGAGTTATTCAACAACCGAGTTATTCACTGGTGAATCTCATTCTTTTTTTTTGAGCATTTGCCTGATTGTCGCTGGATGACATCAGGTGATCGCAATCAACGCGGTTGTGGTAAAAAAAAATTTTGAATTATTAGCTATAATGAAGCGAATAGCAATAGGATTAATGTGCAATAGGAGTGGACGGAAGCATCCATTTTATTGATGTCAATGATGATACTGGTGACAAAGTGCCAAAGTGCCAAAGGGAGCCTTGGGCGTGTCATTGTAAACTACTCTAGAACGGGATGTGAAAAACGAAGATATTCAAATTACTTGACGAACGTAAGTCCACGTAGAAGGGAAGTGTCGCAATCGTTCGAAGTCTCGAATAACTTCGATGCTCATGCGTATCGACTTGTTGACTATGCTCGCTGTTGGAATATTATACCTCCTAGTACTCAGGGTATATATACATTAGAATATTGGAGAAAAAAAAACAATTCAATGTAACAACTTACGTAGTAACTTACAGTTACACTACCCAAACAATCCAAACAACCTAACAAACCAAAACTAACCCAAACTTAGACCTCATTCGGAAACAGTTTTAATTGATTCATTTAATCAGAATTGGTTTACCCTAGTTAAGACGAGTTTTAATTAATAGACAAATTTATTTTTCAGTAATTTTTAGTTTTTACTAAAGACAACGTGTTTAAAAGGAAAACGTAATTTAACTATACTTTATATATATATATATATATATATATATATATATATATATATATATATATATAAATGCTCTCAGCGCCACGTAACAGCTCGAGCAAGGCATTAGTCACGCACACGGTACTAATGCACACACACTCGCCCGATAACATAGTTCATGTTACACACACCATTCGGAGATAAAACATTCGGAATCGGAGAATTTTTTCCAAGCTCTCACGAGCTTTGACATCGAGAAGCAGCGGGTTTGTCTCGATATTTTTCGGGCGTTTTTCTGTGGCTATTCCTTCACTGTCAAGATACCGCAGTCGAGCAATAAAGATCGCATTTCACATCTACACCCTCGGGTCCCGATTGGGATAGGGATTAGGTGAGAGAGAGAGGGAGAGAGAGGCATGAAGTTTGGAAATTTAGAAAATGTAGGTGCATCTACACTAGGAAAAGTACACTGCCGAATGAACGGACATTATCCGGGAAAAAAAATGAATGATAAACATTTGAATTAAAAAATTTGAATGAAAGAAAAATTAAAGAAAAAAATTAAATAATAAATAAATAAAGAAGCAGCGAGGAAAGGGTTCGCAGCTGCTTTTTCTATGTATTTATTTATCAGTTGATCTTTTAGTGTTCTGTTTTTACATTTGTTTATTGATTATATTTTTTTTCTTCTCTTTTTTCATCGCGCTCTCGCTCTTTTACTCTGCCCGTCTCTCTGTACTCCAATTAACCGAATTATCGCGAGACCGCGTGTACGTGCGTCCCTGCGGAGACACAGGCGGAGCGATTCACGCGGGTGCTGCATACGTACAGACACCGTGCACGCACATGACGTTCAGCCGCACATTCTCCTGCATCTATCGCTCTTGTATTCTCTCACCATGATGGAACACGACCGTGGGGGCCGTTGCGAGTCCCGCACGTGAAAAGGGCTTCGTACGAGCCAAAGCCACAATACGTACATTCGCTGTGGCCTACGAAAGGGCGTAGCCCACGCAACTCGACGCGTACAACGGCCTGGGACACGGCCTTTTGGCCGGTGGCATTCCGACCACGTATGGGCTATTCCGCAGTTTGGAGCAGCTGTCATCGCGTCAAATGTAAACATGACAGCTATGAGCCTCGACGATGCGGAAAATCAATTTGGGTGGGGACAAAATTGCTTGAGTTTGGGTTTACTTGGGTTTACCTGGATTTTCTTGAAGACAATAACTTTTATTCGGTTTTGTTCAATTATCATCAATTCATTCAATTATCCAAATGAAGAAATTGCCTCAAATGAAATAATGTTTTGGTTCGTTTGAGAAAAAAAATGTTAGTAGTGTGCGTTTTTTTCTACTTTTGACATTCGACTATCGAGGCTAAACTTCGTCAAGGCTCTTATAAAAGTTAGTCTCAATCTTACGGTGGTGAGTTTATCTTCTCCTTCGTGCAAACTTGAAGCTTTCGCGAGCGATGTTAGACAGAAGGCAGCACATACGTTCATTGTGGAAGAGTAATTTTATCGTAGCCCGCGGAGAGGAGGGACGTCGACAGCACGTCGAGGAGTAGAAGAGGCGCGGTTCGCGTTCAGCTATATGGACACTAACCCGGCAATTTCTCGCATTAAAACGGCAAGAGAGAAAGAGAGAGAGAGAGAGGGAGAATGTCGCGTGTATTAACTTCCGGAAAGTCTTCGGCTTTGTGGTGTCACGAGGGGATGAACTCGTGAACTCGCGTGGAGTTCTCGCGCCCCCGAGAGATACGAGAGACAGAGAGTGAAGGAGGGAGCGAGAACGAGACACATCTAGGGCGTGTAAAATTGAGAAATGAGAAAAACTTTTTGTTCATCGCGCCAGAACAGCGAGTCTTCGTTAAAGAAGAAGACACTCCTGGAGTCAGTGAGAAAACTTAATAGCCAATTTTCTTCCATTCTGAAAATAGCTGAATGGAAATAATTTAATTTACTTGACGATTATTATAGATTTTTCTTAATTCTTTGGATTTTACGTGTAAACAGTTTTCCGCGATTATTGGCGGTGGAATTTTGCGATGTACGTTCCTGAATTGATTGTATCACGTGTCTGAATTGCTTTCGATCATAGCAAGTATTTTAATTTTGATTGATAATATTAAGGTTTTGATTTTTTTATTGTTTTATAATTTGTATAATTCAATTGTTTCATAAAAATAATGTTTACCTTCATAATCGTGAGATGTTGATTTTTTAATTGTTTGATTAATTTCATTATTAATTTATTTAATTGCGTGTTTTTTTTCCTAACAAAAATGCAATACAAAACTGACAATTGCAATTTAAAAAAAAGATGGCAATTATGTGGAAGCAAGGTATGGTTGTAGCGAAGTGAATCAAGAATCCGATGTGTTTTGCTTTTCGTGAAAACGTGAGTTTTCTTCGTTTATTTCCCGCGGGAGAATGCACGCGAGGGTTCACGACCCCCGGGTGCCGTTCCCCTCGTTAAGTTTTCTCCATTCCTTCGGGCCTTTTTTCCCGCTCTCTCACGAGTTCGATTAGGGTCTGGTTTTCCTCGTGGAATCCAAGGAAGCTTAAGAACCTAGCGATGGGTGAAAGAAAGATAGAGCAAGAGAGAGAGAGAGAGAGGGAGAGAGAGAGAAGAGGCAGCTTGGCCGTGAAAACAGCGCAGGTCTTGAGAGCCCTGTGAGTCTTTTCGTTCAGTCTTTGTCTCGTCGCAGCTCGAGACCGTAATAGCTCGAAGGATTCTCTCGAGTTTCAACGCGAGGAAAAGACTCAGAGGAGGCTGGGATAATCCACTCGATGGGGCAACGAAAGCCATTTCCTTCTTTCGCGAAATTACGAGACGAAATACCGTATTGATATATTTTCCGATGTTTACGATACGCGATGATTTTTCACCCGAAAATGTCGAGCATCGAGTAATTTTTCTTCCACGACTTCGTGCATCAACGCACCTCCGGAATTCACTTTTCCCCCGCCTAATTCTGTCTCAATACGGACAATGCGCCGACGATTGTGCCGTAGACACGGAAACGCCGAGATAACGGCGAAGTTGTTTGCGCGTGTTTCTCGCTATCTCGACGCCCGAATAGGCTCGTTAACGAAACGCTCCGTTAATGAAACACTGATGAGGGTAATGAGAGCGGGACGTTGGCACGCGCAACGTTATTCCCAAAAGCCCCACTCATTTTCGCGACACGATCATTTTTTTACTCTAATGCTGTTGAAATTATATTTTCACGGCAGTCTCAAGCCGTTTAATTACGGCGTCGTTAAAATTCAATGAAACTTTGATGAACCGATTTTTGGTGGTCTCGAGAAATGTCAAAATAATAAGCAACGTTAGCTTCATCGATTTTTTCATTAAATAAAAAATATCACCATCTACGTAATTATTTTAAAAAACGATAATAATTCACTAATAATTTAATGAACCGTAATAATATTAATAATAATACAATTTAACTTATATTATACTGTAAATGTAATGAACACAATATTAATATATAAATATAATATACAAATATAATGATAAAATGAATAATATATTATATTATAAAAATGATGTTATTATCGTAGTTATACAAATATGAGCTGACACTGGCTAATAAATATTAACCGACAGCCGGATGAGCGGTCGGGGTTCGACTCCCGCGGTACACCGAGTTAAGGGGTCTTCTCACTTTGGACGCTAAAGAAGACTATTTTCATGCAGTTTTTTTATAGGTTTATACTATAGATATTGATATAAAAGTTGTTATACTTAATAAACACACTTCCGAAAAACACTTAGAAAAAAAATTATTTATTCAAGTCGCAATTTATAGACAAAAATGGTAGTTAACAAAATATCCTAAACAAATTGTAGGTCTGCGCTTTTAATGGGATCTCGGAGATGAATCATTCGAAACAAAAAAATCAAACGGTTTTAGATTCAGTATGTTAATGGCTATAGCGCATATCATACAATTTGTAATATATGCAAAAATAACAAAATAGCGGACATATTTCGAAACAACAAAAAAAAAACGTGTTTTTTTTCACCGTTTTTGGCAAAAAAATAAATATCAAAATTTAAAAAATCCTTGATATGCGCTATAGCTATAGTTGTAAAGAATATGTGGTTAAAATTCCATAAGGATCGGTTCAGTAGTTTCGAAGATTTTATCAACAAGCCGTCCAAAAATGTTGTATCGAGAAAAACGCGTTTAAAGTTTATTTGGGTTACATAAATACATAAAAAATGTTTAAAAACAATGTATTTCGAAAGTGTATTTGTTAAGTGTTACAACTTTTGGTAATTATGTAGTTTGAGGACTTTTCCGAAAAACAACGGAAAACAATTATTTTTTCCATGAACTTCTTTAATTGACCACGATTAAAATGATATTTCGTACGGGGAGGCTGACATTTCCCATTAACTCCATAAGTTGTGAGGCCTATATTGGGAGTGAGGGGTTTGTAAAAAAACGTTTCTAAATACAATGCCGAAAAGCTATCGGAGCGGTCACTTCCCCCGTTGAAAGTTTTTTCGAAATACACGATTTCAAAGACGAGACTGAAAATCGGTGAAAATTGTGTGCGTGTTGATTACAATCGAGGCACACACAAAAAACCCAAACCCACACACACACACACACACACACGCGCGCGCGCACACACACCATTTTCACCGATTTTCAGTCTCGTCTTAAAAATCGTGTATTTTGACAAACTTTCAACCGGGGCAGGGGGGGGGGGGGAAGAAGTGACCGCTCCGACAGCTCTTCTGCATTGTATTCAGCAAGGTTTTGCTTACAAATCCCACCACTCCCCACTCCCAACTTAGGCGTTGAAATGTCTGTAATTGCGTCATTATGTCCCTTGTTTCCGCAAACTTCAAAATCCCTTAATGTATCGAATTAACGGTAAATGTCAGCCTCTCCCGACGGAATATCGTTTGCTGTAATGGAATAAACACCATTATCGCGAAAAAAAAAAATTCCCGTCCTTTTTCGGAAAAGTCCTGCATAATTACCCAACTTTCATACAATATCTATAATATAAACCTATCAAAAAAATGCATGATAATAGACTTTTTTTAGCGACTAAAGTGAGAAGACTCCTTATGCAGTGCTGTGCATGGCCAATATTCAGAGCGGTGACCGCTTACCCGTGCACTGGCTGGCGCATAAACCAGTGAGCAGAAGGCCAGTACTTCTGAGACTTTGGGTATAGATGACCAACCCGTACCGTCTATACCAGTACGGGTTTTCCACAGTTTCCCGGTACCCTCGGTAAATGCGGTATAGTGTAGGGAAGGGTAATACGTTATAATTATAATAATATAATATGAAAAAATAATAAAATAAATAATGTATCATATTATAAGCATAATATTAATATATAAATATGATGATGACGATAATAATAATAATAACGATGACTATATTTTGGCTCACCAAATTTCGTAATAATTCAGAATCTTCTGTTTTTTAAAATCATTTGGCTTTATGACGAATGAATCATCCCACTCCCTAGAATATCCTTCCATTTGAAAAATGTCTATTAAATTCAACTTCAGGGGCGTGGGAAGAAGCATAGTCCTAAATTTCCCGACGCATCGGCGTCAACACGTGTACAGATGTGCACCTTAACTGTTTTTTTCCCTTTTACACCCTGTTGGGGAAGTCTCTTCCTTCACACTCGGTTATGCGCTTCTGTTAGGGATTAGGCCCTCGATGACGGGGTCTTTTCGGGGTTCGTGACACTCAAGCTGATCGTAAAGGAACCCCGGAGTGTGTTGGCGTGTATTACGGTGAAAAAATTCAGAAGGGGTGCGGACATCCTCCCTCGAGAGTGTACAAGTGTACATGGGCATATGTCGCATCGCGTCTCTTTTCTTCCCTAATGGGTGTAACGTTATACAGGCTCCTTTGGTCCCATCTTTTACGCTCCGGTGGTCCGCCGCCCTTTCATTCTCACTGGTCAAAATTTTTACCCACTGAATTGCCGCAATGAATATAATCAAAGGTGGAAACTTCTGAAAAAAATTATATTTCGATCTATGAGGATTATATATGGCATGAATTCTCAAGAGAGTATCGAGATCAAATAAATCTTATTATTATGTCATTTATCATTATTATTGTTCTTTATATTTGAGCACTAGCTAACTTTGGAAGGCACGGAATGTATATCTCTTTTGAGGTAATCTGCGATAAATCGACTGTACGAAAAATATGTTGATTTATTTT
Source organism: Ophion ellenae (assembly GCA_963210295.1). Taxonomy (NCBI): domain Eukaryota; kingdom Metazoa; phylum Arthropoda; class Insecta; order Hymenoptera; family Ichneumonidae; genus Ophion; species Ophion ellenae. The sequence goes on from OY723395.1 coordinate 14,086,049, forward strand.
TCGACGATTTTTACATGCAGATTTACATCGAAAATTTCGATCGTCCTGCTCCCCCCAGTCTCATCTTTCCCGGTTTCCTCGCGTATCATAGTGTACACATTTGCTCGTAAAATGATTCCCCACATGTGACAAAATAGCACGAATAATGGATCATTCGTTGCCTCTCGGGTTGATGAACTCTCGATCATCGGCATTCATTCTATTTTCCCCAAGAAGGATTTTCCAGCATGGAAAATAATGGCGTTGCAAAATATTGTTTATAAATTATTTTTATCATCAATAATAAAATCGATCTGATAAAAATCATTTGATCGAAATGAATAAAACTGGACAAAATATTGTCTGAGCTCGTCGCGGTTAGCTGAAATGTTAAATTATTTTCGAGGGAAATATAGATATTTTTTTCATCACTGAAGCTCGAAAGTTGATAACCCTCTTGTGTATTAAATTTTGCGCGATGCAGAGCTCTTTCAACGGCGAGGACGATGAAGTTGGAAATATTTGCATCCGCGAGATGATCTTCTTTGTGCGGGGACGACTCGGGAGTAAGCACGAGTGCAGAAATAGAATGGGCGCAATCTCGTGCTGCGTTATCCCACTTCGGGGTAGCCCAACAGCCCTGACTCATTCTGTGCTTCTCTTGAACGTGGTGAAAAATATCGAGAGAGAGAGAGAGAGAGAGAGAGAGAGAGAGAGAGAGAGAGAGAGAGAGAGAGAGAGAGAGAGAGAGAGAGAGAGAGAGAGAGAGAGAGAGAGAGAGCGAGAGAGAGAGAGAGAGAGAGAGTGCAGGAGAAATCTTGAAGAGTCCGTGGCCTCTCTCTCTCTCTTTCTCTCTCTCTCTCTCTCTCTCTCTCTCTCTCTCTCTCTCTCTCTCGGCTTTGCTCTCTTCTCGCTAAGAAGCCGCGGGATGACAAAAAAGAAAGGGAGGACCCAGAAGTGGACGATATTTCCTAGAGGGAAGACACACGTGCGTTTTCGTCGGCTCTTAGTCATTTTTCTGTTTCTCTTTAAACAACCAAAATTCATCTTCGATCCTAATATCTGGAGTGACGAAACGAATTTTCGATTGCAGATGGTGGATTCATTTATTGACAATTTTACGCAGCTAAAGGACGCAAACGAATTGTTTTTTAAAATTAAATCCGAAAGGGGCCGAACTTCGCCCATGAAAGGTCAAACCAACGACGCACAATCTGCGGATATCGTGCCGAGCTCGAGCAACGAATAAGACCGCATAGTTTCTCTCAAGGCAAACTTGCTATTTCGCACTGTAAATCGAAGCGTTACGCACGAGGCGCAATTCGCAGGCAGCCCACAAGCGAGCAGAAATTGATACTCCCGCTTGCTGCGATAGAGCTCGGATTACTTATTTATGTGGGCATCTCGATAAAAACCTGTCCTTCGATCCAACCGCGATCGAAATCGCAAAATCGGATCCTCGCGCACACAATTAACAAGGAACATCACTTTGGTTTCCGCCTTTGATTTTGTTGAAACTCATGTAGGTATATTCTAGAGCATTAAAAACTAGTAGATAGATATTCCTTTCTTTGGCGGAGAATTTGACCATGGAAAGTGACCAAGAGGGTCAGACATTTATTTTTCGACTTTTAAATCGCTTCAAGGGTCTGTTTAATACGACATTTTCGGCCGATTACGAATATCACCGAGCGTTTTCCGAAAGCTCAAAATTAAGCCGGCTAAACACGAAAAACTTTTTTTTACAAAATTATGACGATTTTTTTTACACGAATTGAGGGCTTCGGGGGAAATAAATGGAAATTTCGTATTTAAGGGGTCGAAATACATGGATATAGACTTATGAAAAAAATATTAAAAAGCCAAAAATTTTCCTCACATCGGCCAAAAAATGGCCTTTATTGAATCGCTCGTGATTTCGGTGCCTGTAACATTTCAGACTCGCCTTTGCACTCATTCTTTTCGTTATCGCTTACTCTTTAAAATGCCGTTTAGTTTATCGAGCGCCGATTATTTTTCGATTTTTGGCAGATTTAATTTTTTCGGTCATTTTTTACGTATACTTTCCGGGAAAAGTAATCGAGATATCGTGATGATTCTAACAGCATTCTCTAAGTCTATTCAAATCCTTTTCCACCCCCCCCCCCCTACCCCACCTTCCCCGAAAAGTTTATTTCACTCAAATAGAACTGACGGCATCGTTGTTTGAAATTTCGCGATTTTAGCGATTCCGTGGCTAAGAAAAGTTCTCCATGAAAACTGGCTAAAAAGGCGAAACCATTTTTTTCCCACTTTTATACAATGTCAAGGGTCTATCTGATGGTAAATTTTCCGCTGATAACGTCACCCGGATAAAATCAGCCGGTTTTTGTCGAAAGCACAAAATTAAGCCGGCTAAATTTGAAAAACGCGTTTTACATTTAATTAATTAATTTATATTACAAACGAACAATTGCAGATTGGGATCCGTTACAAGTGCGTTCATTATTGTCCATGTACGTTTGGAAAACTTTCAAAATTGTTTTCTCGCCAGGCTTTTGAGGTGTCAAAGGCATGTTAGTTTTTTTTACGAAAGGAAGGCTCTGGCAGTAAAATTCTTTGCCCCTCCCTTTCGTCGCCTCTTTCCGAACGAATATTTATTTTTTTGCTCAGCGAGGGCAAAGTGCGGGGAATCCAGCGTTGAAGACAGAAAAATAATTAACGCCCCTGTCGACGTTGTGAAAATATTTGATTCTTCGTCAAACAAAAACGGAACGCTCACTCCTCTTTCCTTTCCACCGTCAGCACGCGTTGCGAAGTTGGAAGAGTGCGCGGTTAATTGTTCTAGCTGCGACTCGTTTATACGCGGAAGTATAAACAAGCGAGGAAATAGAGAGTAAGCGAGAGACTCGTATCCGTAACCGGAAGTGGCCGTGGATCGTTGGCAAAACTGTCGCTCAGTCTGTTAAAAACATTTAGATAGCAAATTCTACATCGACCTCCCTCATTTCTATAGAAATTTATTTATTTAAAAAAACGGAAATGAGCTGTTGAATTGTAAAAATGTTAAATTTAAATAAAGGTAAATTATTGTGACCTCGGTCCGTCTCGTTTCCTTTGGCAAGGATACACACGACGTGCCCAAAGATACACGAGATAATAACGATGCTCGGGGAACGTGACTCAAGTCACACTGGATTTAGTGCTCTCTAGATGCGGTACCTCCTTCACTCTGTTTGCCAGGCAAACACAGATTACGCAACGAATAGGTGCGACCGTAATCGAGCGAGAGAAAGACGCTCTTTTCAGACGCGTGTCTATGAAATGGCAACTATGTGGGATTAATGAAAAGAGCTGGAAAATACAGTATGTCTGAAGCTTCGAGGTATCACGTGCATATCCATTTTGATTCCTCGAAAAGGGCAACACTTTTTACAAACGAATATGGAAATTGTGAGCCATAATATTATTATAATAAAAGCGCGCTGAGTCAATTTCTTCGATACCTTATATAACCCTAAAGATATGAAAATGGTCAACCATTATATTATTATAGTGAAATCTTGCTGAATGAATTTGTCCGATAGCCGAATTACATTGTTAATGACAAAATAAAACAACAATAATAAAGCCAGGAATTGGTTAAAACAATACGAAATTGCATAATTTCAGGACGTGGAACTGCACGAGGGAGCCATTCCAGCGGACGCCCTGGAAGTCGAAGTATCCCATTGTCGGGAGTTGAAAATTCATTCCGGTGCATTCACCGGTGGTGAACAATTGAAGCGTGTCCACGTGACGGGGATCCACAGTTTCGTTGCGAAACGTCAGGCTTTTCACAACATAACCGGGCCGAATCCACTCCTCGAGGTATCCGAGTGCAACAGGGTTGTGCTGGAGTCTCACGCCTTCAAGAACGCTCGTGGCACGCTGAGCGTAACGATATCGCGTTGCAAACACGTCGAGATAAAGCCCAACGCGTTCTCCTGGCTACTCAAGATATCCGTCAAGGATGTCATGAGTCTCGATCTCTCGAGTAACGCGTTCAAGTTCGAGGCACCTCCGCACGGACGGCATGGACCAGCGACCAAGGTGCGCATCTCCCCCTTCAGCCGCGCTCGTCTCCGCAAAATTTCATCTACGGAGAGGTTGTTGAATTTTTGTTTATCTTTCGATGCAGATTATGTTCCAAAGCGTCAAGATCCCGGAGTTGCCGAGTTCGGTGTTCTCATCAGCCGCGGCCGAAATACGAATGGACGACGTGTGGATGAGGGTCATTAGGAAGGATGCGTTTTGCGCGGTCTCGATACTCAGCGTTACGATAAGCAATGCCTCGATATTCGAGATCGAGAGCGGCGCCTTCAGCGATCGAACCCTCATTCAGAATCTCGAGCTGGTCGACGTTAAGGTCAGAACGATAAGGAACGGGGCTTTTCAAGCCGCCTTCAACAATTTCACGATACAGTATTCGAGGTAAGTAACGATGTGCCACGTTTGGGCACTTGTCGACCCGAGTCGAAATTTTAAGCCTATTTTGAAGGTCTCTGACTCCATGGTAGCCTCACTTGAGGCTACATAATGCTAGAACTCCTGCTATGAGCTTCAAAATGTTACTCAAATAAACTTTTTCGCTCCTCCTTTGCTGCTGATAAGACCGACCTCCTGCACGAGCCCTTATACCCCCACCTGACCCAATTCTAGTTCTAGCTGCCCTTTTGATTGCGTTCGAACCTACCGAACACGTGTCTGTTTCGACGAAACATATGGTCACGGGAATAATAATAATTATTCATTTACTAATCAAACTATTAATAAATGAAATTAATGTATTTAACGTCTCCGGAACATACATTCAATTATTCACATTTTATCATAGTTCAAGATTATAAAAAGCATGTAAAAAATAGTGTCTTTATTGTTTTCAATATTTGTTTGACCGACTGTTACCATATCGTTACTTTGACCACATGTATGCAACATTATGAAAAATCTCTGTTTATCATTGTTATATTGTAGGAATAATCAAATTTTCAGCCGAGTTTAAAAATGTTTATAAATAGCGACGTATTCATTGATACTTATTTCATTACAAAATTTCGGGGTCTGAATTATAAATACATTTTATAATTACCGTTTAATTTTATATTTATATGATAAATGATAAAAATAGGGCATACTCTTCGTCTATCTGTGGCCCAGCGATATAGCGTTTTATTCTAAGAAATCGTAAGTGGAATGCAATGATTTTGAATCAATTATATATTTCTTTGATCCATCTATAAGGTAAAACGATATTTCGCAAAAACTCTTTCTAGTGCGAACTTAAAAAATTTGTAACGAAAGCAGCATGCGTGAAAAATTCGATAGTGAAACAAATCTTCAACTCGCCTGATATTTTGATTATTTCTCTAATTTAATTATAATAACCAAGGGTTTCTAATAATGCGTCATTGATATGTCGTATGTAGCATGTATACAGAGTGGATCAATAACTATTAGCACCTTGCATATCTTCGGAACTATAAGGTTCATAAAAATATTTGCTGAAATGGAATTGTACAGTACGAAAGGGGCCATCCGATAGCGATAATATTTTTTTTGCAGGTGGAGGTCCTTCGGACATTTGAAGGTCGACTCCAATTTTCTAAATGGATCGGTATGTTTTTTTTTGTATCATGAAAGAGCAGCTTAAAACGAGTTTAACGACCTATAACATAAGGTCATTGAAGGTCATAGAAAGTATAGAAAGGCGATAAGACTTACAGTTTCGGTAGTAAATAAAATTACTACGGTTATAGTAAGTGTTCAAAATGACGACCATCAGTATCAATACAACATTGGATTCTTTCTTCAATTGATTGACATAACAACGTACGCATTGATTATGATGGTCTTCATTTTGAACACTTACTATAAACGTAGTCATTTTATTTGCTACCGAAACTGTAAGTATAATCGCCTTTCTGTACTTTCTATGACCTTCAATGACCTTATGTTATAGGTCGTTGAACTCGTTTTAAGCTCCTCTTTCATGATACAGGGAAGAAAAACATACCGATCCATTTAAAAAAATGGAGTTGACCTTCAAATGTCCGAAGTATTTCCACCTGCAAAAAAACTATTATCGTTATCGGGTGGCCCCTTTCGTATTGTGCAATTTCATTCCAGCAAATATTTCTGTGGACCTTCTGGTTTCGAAGATATCCAAGGTGCTAATAGTTAGTGATCCATCCTGTATACGTACGTACCTATGTTTGAATGCGTAATAGCGTGTATATGTGTGCGTGTATCTGTCTGGCATTCAAGAATGGTTTATCGACATCCCACTTAGCGCCAAAAAGTGGAGAAAAGCGAAATTTATTTCCGTTTTTGACATTAAGTAGTAGTTCATTTTCTATTGAATTCGAAGTTACTTCAGTACCTTTATCCCCTACCACTGTGAGGAGCTGCAGGGTAAAAATAGGCTGAACATTTCGACTCGAGCATTTTGTCAACCAAAAACATCATCTACGAAAGACTTTGCAATTGACCTGAATTGTGTTCACAGATTAAACGAGATAGAAGCCGGCGCCATAGATGCCCTCGTAGCAACAGTAACCTTCAACAACAATGAATTCCACAATCTCGAGACCAACTCCATAGTACTGAGGCAATGGAACAGAATAGCTATAGATCACAATCTTTTCATCGTTCTCGAGGCGGATGCTATATCAGCGGGTGCAGTGGCAACTGGAGCGCCGAATCTGGAGTTTTCATTCACCGGCAATCGGATCGGCAAAGCCGAAGCCGGCTCATTGAGGTTTGCCTCGGTGAGCCAGCGGGTGAACAGTGCCCACGTGGGTAATAATTATTTCGAGCAGGCCTGCACTTGCTTGTTGGACGATTGGATGCGCGACATCACCGGAAGTAACACCTCGACTGCCTGGATGCTGGACTCGAGTTATTGCGTTGCCGGCGAATGGTTGGAAAAGTGTTTCAAGATACCGCAGGGTTATATGTCGATGCGAAATTACACGAGAATCATTTGTTCGCCGGACGGAAATATAACCTGCAAAGAACCATCGGCGAGGCCTCAACCGAGCGTCAGCCCTCCGAGTGTCGGCCCTCACATATATCCGCGGCAAAACAGTTACTTCGACGTTGAGATGAGCGACTCGGAACAACTGGAACGCGAGAAAAGAATAATAGTCGTAATATGCGTAGCGGCTGTATTCGTCGTGGTGGCGATAATTCTAGCTTCCGGGATAATCTACATGAGACGTCGAGGGGTTTGTCCAAAGCTGACATCAGGCCCACTCATGAACATCGCGAGTTCGTGTCTGTCGCCAAGCAGCGGAATGACGGCGGCAACGTCAGCGAGGTCGATATCGCGAATGAGCGTTCACGAGTACGCCGGTTTGAGGCCGGAAACTCGGATTCTGGAGGTCGATACAGCGGAGACCGAGGGTGGCCTCGAGGACGAAGCTCTCAATCCGGAAGCTTACGCTTACACGGAGAACAAAGCTACTCAGACGTTACCCGAAGAATTGACCGAGGAGTACCTCAGGGATTTGCGCGAGAGGCTCAATGATCCCGAGAATTACAGCCAGGCGAGGGACATGATAGAACACCTGTACGATCTCATAAAAGTCGAGGAGAGTTGCAACAACAACAACGATCGGGACATAACCTCGAATCAACAGGACGAAAACGCCTACGACGTGATCGGGCCGAGAACGAGACGGCAACGAGGGAACGTCAAGCCTTCCGTGAATGTTGGCACGAGAGTGCCGTCCCTCGAGAGGCTCTTACCGACCAACCTAAGAGCGAGACCACCGATAGCCGAATACACGGAACCCCGGGATCAGAGAACCGTCGATCAGAATCATCTCTACGCCGAATTGCCCGGTGACGAGACCGTGCCAAGTACGAGCAGATTGACCCAACCGATACTGGCGAGTCTAACCGGAAGAGCGCCGCTTCCTCTGCCACCGGATGTCGTCAACGACCATCTCATCAACAACGATACTGTCCAAGATCGCAAGTTCATTGATTCCAAGAACACGAGCGAATATGCCGATCTCAAGCTCGACGGGTCCGTTTATCATCATCCACCGAGGGATGACGGCCATTCGAGCAACAAGGGCAGGCCTCTCAGTTTTTTGAAAGCTCTGGGTGAGAGTATCATCGGAGTGACGAAGATCAACAACAAGAGGCCCGTCAACTCGTTGCTGTGCGAGTACACCGATCCTACCGATGCAACGACGCATCTCTACTCGGAACTTCCGGAACCTCAGACATCCCAGACATGTCAGCCGAGCAAAATGGCCAATAGACCACTTCCGACCAAACCCGATCAGGATAACACCGTCCAGGATGTTAATAAGGCGAGGACGTGAAACTGAATGCTGGTCCCCCAGCCACTTGTCTGTGATACAAATTGAAAATGAAGTTTATGTATCGAGTGACGAAAATTGATCATCTTCCTCGAGGACCCTAACGAGAGTGATGGAAGCGTTCTTCGCATCGCAGGTTGAAAGTCCGTTCTGGCATTTGACGAACGATCAATACGTGACTCGGGAAATGGTTTCTCGATACGCGCGAAAGTGTAAATAGCCGCGAGTGCATCGATGTCTTTTCTCCTTGTGACGAGAACGAATAAGTAAACAGCAACCAGCTCGTGTGCCACGAGAAGTGCAAGTGCGCGTGGTGGTTGAGTCAGATGGAATCACTGCCCGGTCTCTCGTTTTTTCTCCACACATATAAACTGCATCGAACGTATTCTTTGTTTGTACGACACGAAATAATAAGGTTAACGAAACTGAAGAAAATTCTCTATCCTAGTATTGATATTGTATATATATATATAATTATTGTATCTATATATATTTGCTACGACTGGTATGATTAAAGAACAATGGCGAATTGGTCGCCTATACGAAAACGGAAATGCGTCGCAATGAAAATTATTCATCGTGGCCTCGTCACTTAGACCTTAGGCACTTCCTATTTTCCAAAAACGGACACAGCCAACTCCGCATCGTTGCACGAAGGCTCCCTTGTAAACGCGCGTATAAATATGCATGTATCTCGTATACATTGTGTATACAAAACCACACACACCGTAGACATCATTCAAGCGCCTTTATTTTCAGCCGAAGGGCCGACAAAAATAGCATTCCTTTTCTTAAACGCTTCTCCGCGCCCTTGTCCAAGACCTTACGGATTCTTCCGGCAGAATCTTCATCGAAGGATTTATTTGGGCAACTGCATCGGAGGAAAATGATGTTTTGGTCCACCAAACGAAGCATCGAAGTGTCATTTCCATGGGGAGCGGTAATGTGTAGGCGAGCGAAGTAAGAGTGCATTCGAGGCGACGGAAACCTCAACAAACCGAGAGATATTCTTGATCCCGGGTCGGCCGTCCGTGTGTGGGGGGCGTTGCCTGTCGCGAGGAGAGACGAGAGAAGGGGAACGAGACGACGAGGATGCTGTGCAGAGTCGCGGGGACCGAAAACTATTCCGTTAAGAATGCAACACGAGCAAATAGAGTTTGTAACGGCTAGCCCCGAAGACGACAACGAGGCAAGACACGGTGAGGTCTGCCCGGCAGCTGTTGGCCTCACGTTTATCCTCGCTCCGCGCTTTTCTTTTCTACCAGAATGCCAGACATCGCGCGCTCTATATACGTGCCTTTTAACAAATTTCATCACACACCCGCGATCAATCGATCGTCGAGGCGATAAAACGAAAGCTTGATGTTTACTGCCATTGCTATAGCTCTTGGTTGTCGATTTTTATCGAAACCTATCTCGTCTGCTTCACTGGAATTCTTGCTGAAAAATTAATCCGACTTGCCGCTACGATCAGCCAACTCGGAGAGACTTTTTGTTTCGCGTTGACCCGACCTCATTTAGAGTCATTTGAAGAAAAAAAAACTTGGAAATTCATAGAACCATATTCATGGCGGCTAAGAGCGGAAACGTATGAAGTCACGACCGGCGAGTCTTCTTCGTAATCGTCGCACCCGATGAGATTGTACAAGCGTGTGGAGCGCTCCGAGTCTAAAGGGCGTATCTGGAATGAAGCGAGACGCAAAAAGATTTCGGAAAGAGGCCTTCCGGCTCTTGGCAGCCGACGTATACATAACGAGCCAGACCTGTGTGGTGAGTACACGGGGCTCCATCAGGTTTCATCAGTGGGCCAATCATTCCATCACACACGAACGAGCCGAGCAGACACGTCGTGACCAGAAACGAGCGTTTGCAATGTAGCGGAACGGCAGTGTTATCACAAGACAAATTATTTCACGTTGGCCTTCCTGTCATCGATCACCGCAAAATCGACAAATCGGCTCCTCGCATCGATCACCCAATTCCCAATGACCCGTCAACCTCGGCAGACCCAAAGTGTGGCGTGGTGAAAAATGCACAATTCCAATGGATGGTATACGTAAGTACGGGGCGAAATATCTTTACGCGAAGAAAACAATTGCTGATTTTTATGACTTTTTTTTTGGAGGAAAGATTTCTTTACCATTTTTGAGACTTAGGGTATGTTTTATTACTACTTTTGGCTGTTACTTGGTTTTTTAAATTAATCTTTAAAAATGGCAGAGGTATGGCGAGGTCTTCTTAATTGCATTTTCAAAACTGGCTCGACGTATAGCTAAAAAACGAATCAAATGATTCTGATGAAATTTGGTTTAAATCTTTCTAATCTTATTGTCTAAAACATTATCCTAAAAGTTTTTGAAAATTAAAATAAAACCCTTTTTTTTATTGCATTATGTAGCCATTTTTTTCAGAACATTTAATTTTTTTGTTTCAAAGCGTACTATTTCGTCGATTTCCAACATTTCTCACTTTTTCTTCGCTCATATTCTGCGTATGAGTGTTAATGAAAGCAAATTCTTGGTTGGTTTTTTCCGCCGTAACCCTTTAGAACACCGTGCCACACCTCCGCGATTTTTGAAGGTTAATGAAAAAAAAAACGATGTAACACCCCACAGTAGTAACAAAACATACCCAAAGTCTCAAAAATGGTGAAGAAATATTTTCTTAGAAAAAAAAGAAAATCAGCAATTTTTCCCTTGCCTAAGGATCTCTTCCCTCAAGTTTTTACTTGGACCTTATAATTGATCCTTTCACCACCTTTTTTTTCAAAACATCGTTTACCTGATGCTATTTGCTAATTTTCGGGACCTTACGAATTTTTCTTGGGCCATCGTTAGTAAATTGCCGCTGCAGTGGAAAAGTCTTGCTCCGTGGGCGGAAGGGGACGCGGAACGAGTGAGGAGTCGTTTCCATTGTGGATTTTCAAACGTCTGCGTTATCCGAGCTGCACCTTGTAACTATATACCTTGTCCATCATACACGCGCGCCCACATATCTGTAGGTACTACGAAAGGCCCGGTTTTCATTTTCTCGTCGGGCGAAATATTCCAAGCATATAAATACAACCGGTGCGTTTATATATACGCGTCTCGACCGCGTATACCCGACTTGTCGAGTTTTTAATATACGCCGGGTGTTCCTTACGAGCGCCTTCTCTCTCCCCCCCCCCCCCCTCTCTCTCTCACACACTCACTCACTCACTCACTCGGTTGTGGTGGACCGCCGATCTCCAAGCCCTGGGATTCGGGCAATACATTGCGGTTGCGATGTTTGCTAGTTCCGCAGAATATATTGTTAACAATTTAACTACTTACCCAATCGAAATCGAGTTAATTACATTTTCATAGTGTCTCGACACTTTGTTTCTCGAATCTCAATCAGTGATGTATCTACGATGTAACGATTTCTTTTTTATTTTCTTTGTATCTTCGACAATTATCATCGTTATATATTATATCTTTAGTAATCATGAAAACTTATTATATTTTTATTGTTTTTTTTAAATCTTATTATATGTCATTATGATATATCTTCAATGATTATTATTATTATTATTCTTTGTATCTACGATGTATCGATTTCTTATTCAGTTACGTTTTTTTATTTGCGTATTATTATATTTTTCCGAATTGTTCGATACCTTTTCGCATGAGTGCAAATTTGTTTTTTGAAAACTCTTTGCAATAACAATTACTCCATTTCTGATTTACATATATCTATAAAGTAACGATTTCTTATTTATTTCCGTTATCTTATTTATGTATTATTACATTTTTATACATTTTTCGATACCTCTTTCGGCAGCAGTACAAATATGATTTTTGGAAACCGTTTGCAAGACTACTAACAATAATATATCGTTTAAACAGCTTCTCAAACTTCTCATCGCCATAATAAATCGTTAAGGGGTCTTCTCACTTTAGACGTTAAAAAAGGCTATTTTCATGAATTTGTTTGATAGGTTTATATTATAGATATTGATATAAAAGTTGTTATATTCAATAGATATACTTTCGAAATACACTTTTTTTTTAATGTATGTATTTATGTGACCCAAACAAACTTTAAACGCGTTTTTCTCGAAACAACGTTTTTCGACGGCTTGTTGATAAAATCTTCGAAACTACTGAACCGATCCTTATGAGAATTTTTACCACATATTCTTTACAACTATAGCTATAGCGCATATCAAGGATTTTTTTAAATGTTGATATTTACTATTTTTTTTGCCAAAAGGGTGAAAAAACACGTTTTTTTTCGAGAAATGTCCGCCATTTTGTTATTTTTTCATATATAAAAAATCAGATGATATGTGCTATACCCATTAATATACTGAATCTAAAGCCGTTTGATTTTTTCGTTTCGAATGATCCATCTCCGAGATTTCATCTACAGCGCAGACCTACAATTTTTTAGGACATTTTTTCAACTACCATTTTTGTCTATAGATAGTGACTTAAATAAATATATATATTTTTTAAATGTATTTCAAAAGTGTATTTATCAAGTGTAACAACTTTTATATCAATATCTATAATATAAGCCTATCAAAAAAATTCATGAAAATAGCCTATTTTAGCGTCTAAAGTAAGGAGACCCCTTGAAACTTCTTGTTATGAAAATTACAAGCACATACGACAGTGAAAATCTCGTGCCGAGCGCGGCATCAGCAAAACGGCAGCAAAAACGTACGAAAGATCGTTTTCCGACGGTATTGCGTTCATCTCGATACCGCGAGCGCATTCGTAGGCGTTTGCCAGTCACGTGTTTCCAAAAAAAAAGCGTAATTCATACGGGGTGTACTGAGAGAGGCGGCAGAGGCGACGACGATCGCGAAACAGGATGCTGCGCGAAGCGTGGCGTGAAAAAGAATAAGAGGATCCTCCCTCGTGCGTGCGTGACACAGAGCGCCCGGAGAAAAAGGAGTCGGCGAGTAAACGTCAAAAGTAACGACCCGTAGATTCGGAGAAACGAGGCTAGATCCGAAGGAACAAACGTTTCGAGTAATTTATGTCTCCCTCGCAACTCGGCATGAATGGAGCAATGAATGAAAATTGCGAAAAGAATTCCGATCGGGAAAACATTGTCATTGGTTTATTTTCAACTCAGATATTCTCGAGAGGATGGAGGGTGAAGGAAGAAGGGGTAGAAAAAAAATGCCACCACGAGCTGTGCTGGTGAATTGGTGAAAAGCGTGGAGAGCTACAGCAGCTCCTCAACGTCCTCCACTAAACACTAAATATATCCGGAGTTATTAATAGCGAGTGTGCTTTCTCGCGTGTACGGCGGTACTCCATGAAGGGCCGAGCTATGCGGTCTACAATCCACGCGACCCGGATTTTTCCGTACTCTGTTCAATGGCCACCTCGGCCAATTATGACAAAATACGTGAATGGTCACCGCCGCTCACAAACGGGAGCCTTCCTCGAGCAAACATTTGTACTCTTCGCTAACTAGCCTGAAGATCAAAGCCATCCCCGTGGCGAATCACGGCGGAAACAATTCTCACGAGCAACCCGCCGCGCCTGTACCCACACCGTGTGAACGGAACTCCCGAACACGAAACTATTCCGGAGATTTTCATGCGGGCAGACCGAGACCTCTCTCGGGTGCCCTTGAGATTCTTCCCTCTCCTTTGCTCCTCGATGAGGAACCTGCACCGAGCCTTCACACTACACTCGGTACTCCAATGTACAATGGATCCTATACATCGGAAAGGGAGAATATAAAAATACAAAAAGAGGGGAAAAAAGTTGCTTTGAGACGCGGGGAGAGAGATTTCCGGACTACCTTCCGCCCGGCTCCAGCTTCCTGCTGTTGCCAACCCTGCCCGTGGATCCCTTTGCCCACCGGAAGTGCGAAGAGAATAAAAGAAAATCCCGCGGCTATGCCCGCTCACCCGCTCTTCCTCTTTCAATTTTTTTTCATAAGAACAACTTCATCATGGACTGTATTTGAGCTTTTTTGGGATCGTTGGGGCAGATTATTCTTGCCGAGGGAGGTAAATATTAAGTAATTTTTTCATTGGCAGCCGCTCGTCGAAAGCGGAGAAAAAAATTAATGCCAGCTAAGTATTAAGGGGTCTTCTCACTTTAGACGCTGAAAAAGGCTATTTTCATTACTTTTTCTGGTAGGTTATTTTGTAGATTGATATAAAAGTTGTTACACTTAATAAATACACTTTCGAAATACATTTAAACATTTTTTTAAATGTATTTATGTAACCGAAACAAACTTTAAGCGCGTTTTTCTCGAAATAACGTTTTTCGACGGCTTGTTGATAAATCTTCGAAACTACTGAACCGATCCTTATGAAATTATCACCACATATTCTTAACAACTATAGCTATAGCGCATATCAAGGATTTTTTATCGTTTTGATATTTACTTTTTTTTTACAAAAACGGTGAAAAACACGTTTTTCCGAAAAATGTCCACCATTTGGTTATTTTTGCATATATCAAAAATCGTATGATATGCGCTATAGCCATTAACATAATGAATATGAAACCGTTTGATTTTTTTGTTTTGGATAATCCATCTCCGAGATTTCAATAGCGCAGACCTACATTTTTTAGAACATTTTTTTAAGACGGAATGACACCTCATCGCGGTCGGTATGGTAGAACAATTATAGATACCCAAAAATATCTGAAACGGCTATTCAGATCCCGTCGAAACTTTGCCAAACGACGTCAAATAGATAGACAAACAGCTGTCAGCCCCTCAAATTTTCTGGATTTGAAAACAAACCGTAGATTGGCTTATCATAAGCCAATCTACGTTTTTTTTCCTTAAATTCAGAGAATTTGATGGGCTTATCATAAGCCAATCTACGTTTTTTTTCCTTAAATTCAGAGAATTTGATGGGCAGACAGCTGTTCGTCTATCTATTTGACGTCGTTTGGCAAAGTTTCGACGGGATCTGAAGAGCCGTTTCAGAGATTTTTGGGTATCTATAATTTTTCTACCATACCGGCCGCGATGAGGTGTCATTCCGTCTTAACTACCATTTTCGTCTATAAATAGGAACCTAAATGAATAAATAAAAATTTCGTTTGTATTTTGAAAGTGTATTTATTGAGTATAACAACTTGTTTCAATCAATATCTATCACATAAACTTATAAAAAAAAATCATGAAAATAGCTTTTTTTTGCGTCTAAAGTGAGAAGACCCCTTGACAATATAGAGTTAGATTTTTAAACTCGATTTTAAAATTATTTTTTAGAAATATCTCTACAAAGCCGCAATGTCTTTTTTCCCAATACAAGTATTGGGAAATACACCATTCCCCCCCCCCCCCCCCCCAATACAAGTATTGAAATACACCATTTCAAGTATTCTGATTGTTGCGAATGGAGTCCAGGGACAGGAATGGGGAGTTGCGTCGTCAATAAAAATTAGATTGAGACGTTGGTACGAGCAATCGTGCAATCGTTCGTAAAACGATCCTCACTTCCAAAAAAAACAAGAAAAAAACTAAAGAGCGAACGTTGTCGTCGGTCTTAGGTCCGTAACGCGTGCACTTCGTGGGCGCCGGGTCGGTGAGCGACTCATCCGATGACCTCATCTCGCCGGAAGTCATCTTTGATTCGAGTTGAGAACTTAATTCGCCTAGAAATCGCCTCCCTTCCCCTGAGATGGCCAACGACTTTTTTGCGCCGTAACGAGTTGCAGCTAAAAATCCTGTTATCACTAACGCATCCGACTCTTCATAAATATTTCATTACTCCGCACCCCATTCAAGAATTAATGACCACGGTAGGAAAGTGTGCAATGCTGACGCAGTTGAAGCAATTTTTGTTTCAACACAAAACTTACCATAGTATAAGTAAACAAATAAATAGAATAAAATTTAAAAAACATGAAAATAAACAAATTTTAACTATGGATATGGAGCATCGAAACTCCCGCTATGGCATCGGAGCGCCATCTGCCAGCGAGAACTCGGTCGGCTATACGAGTCTTCGGGCTCGCCGCAACGATGGCACCACAGTGCATTTTGAGTTTGCCACCTTGTGGAAATATATGTAATAATAATGATAATAATAATGCAAACTGAGGAACTGCATTGCCTGGAGCAATAAAATCTTATTGTAACAAAAATAAATATAATAATGCAAACTGAGAAAGCGCACTGCCCGGAGAAATAAAATCTTATAATAATAATGCAAACTAAAGAGGTGCGCTGCCCGGAACAACAAAATCGTATAATAATTGAAAAAATAATCATAATAAATGGTTCTTTCGATCGCATGCGGGAGAAAACAAAATATTAATTCTGTAAATAATTACTGCATACAAATAAATATGTTAAAATAATATCGACACCGGTGGATGGACGGTCGGGATTCGACTTTGGCGGTACTTCGAGTTAACTCCGAGGACCCTACACATGGGTACCCCAAACCCTACATAATTTTTGGGGCCCTGGCCTTTCGGCAGTTTGGGTAGTCACGTGAAAATATCGATCGCATTAGACGGGGGGGGGCTGTCTAGAGCTTCTTCGAGATTCTTCGAGAGCTTGGGGTTAGCGTAACCCCATACTTTTTGCGATGTTTTGCTCTGTGTACGTATATGATTATTTCCATTGTTTTTTGTTATTTATCCTTATAAAATCAGTATGTTATAAAACAGAAATTACATTATGAACATTTTATACTATTCTGAATTTTTTTCATTAGAATAAAGCCATGGGCACGAAGTCGTCAGTACGAAAGGCGGAGCAGGGCCGGAGGATGCTGCAGGCGTACAACAATGAAGAGAAACCTCAGGACAACGACTCGACTGATAGTGAATCAGACCATGAAGACGAATTGGACGTTTCTGATGAAGATTTTTTCGAAGGAGGACGGGGTTCCGCCCTTGACGGTGCAGACAGCGACGATGACATGATCGCATGAGAAGCGCAAAAAATCAAAATGCGTCGTACATCCCAATCTGCTTTCGGAATAAATTTCTTTACAGGAAAAACGGATACAAATGGTCACTCGACCCTCCTGCTCCTCGCTCTCGCATTACATCTGTTCACAAGATGAATATGCCGTGTGGCGTCAGGGCCGGAGCCAGTGTAAGGAGTGAAGTTGTATCGTGGTAACTTTTCTCACCTGACGAAACATTGAATGCAAATTCCCGCCTTGCCAAGATCATCCCTCGATACAATGCTCTCGATGCGCACCGAACTGAATTTACAACGAACAAATCTACATTGCTGCATTTATTACTACAGTATAAGTTTCTTTTGTTTTAATTTCTAATATCCCATGTCAAACTACCTGTAGCGATTTTTTCAGTATTATTATGTAAACCCAGTTCTATATCCTGTACCTTGAGCTAAATGTATTATTTAAAAAATAATTTCATGTATAATCAGCTCAATATCGTTTAATATGTTTTTTTGAACTAGAAAACACTATTTTTTACATGAAATCATTTTTTAAACACATTTATCTATACTTTTTCCCTCAAGAAACCACGCCGAAATATATTCAAATTAAAAGAAAGTGCCATTTTACCCCTTGTGAAATTCTTCAAGAAGTTCGAATATTTTGTTTAGACTTTTTTTAAGCTTGGTCCATACGGTCTTTTTCAAGAATTAACGAAAAAATTGCCCAACATGCGCGTACAAAAAGTGGGATGATTTTTTCAAGTGTTTTAGTGAGATATGCTAAAATATTTTTCTTGCTTTCTTCAATCCCATTTTTCATGGCAAAAAATTCGTATTAGGTTTTTCTCGCAAAGCCTATTCCATTTGTCAGTTTTCTAGCGTTCGATTAAAAAAAATCTTTCTACGACAAACAGTTTATTAGCAGCGTTGATTCAAATGCTGGAGTGTGCGTAACCCCAGTGTAGATTATTTGTTCCGTACAGATAGTGTAGGGTCCTAGGGTCCGCAGCATTGTGCGCGGCCAATACTCGGAGCGGTGACCGCTTAGCCGTGCACCGGCTGGCGCATCAACCAGCGAGCGGGAGGCCAATACTTTTGACACCTTGGTGTAGAAACTTGAATTAAAGTTTGAACAGAGAATCAGAAGAATATGTGGGCTATCTATATGCCGGTACGGGTTTTCCACAGTTTCCCCGTATCCTCGGCAAATGCGGTATAGTGTAGCTTAAGATGGCTGTGGACGCAACGGAAGTTAGGTTAGATAAGCGAAGTGCGGGTAGGAAGTGATAGGAAAGGGTTCAATAGAGAAGGGTTATACTGCGTAAAAACCCGCAAGGATATACGTTGGAACTCAGGAACTAATTGAGACCTCAAAAATCGCAATAAAACAATTGATAATAACAAATGTATTAAATTGATGCTTGGAATTTTGGAGCTGGTTTATCGCCCTGTAATTTCATATTCGGCCGAGTGCGGGCTATTTGACTATTAAAGCTTCCGCTTCTACCAATAATCCCAAAATTTGACGCGTTCTCGTTGCCCGGAGGGCTGGAAATAATTGTCCCGATTGTCCCGGATGGCAGCTACATAATTAACGCGATTTAATTAAGTAATAATAACAGAACTGAAGATTGTTTGTAGTGGAAAATCCATACTCGCATAATCGAGACAGGAGTGGTAATACGCCGGCGAGATAGCGGCAGCTTAGGGTGAGAGCGTAGCCAGAGGCGATATTTCAGACCCGCTGAGGGTTGCGCACAACCAGGGCAAAGGGATAGTGACTCATTGCAATGTATAATTCACGTACATTCGGGCCACGTGGTCCCGC
The DNA here is from genome assembly GCA_963210295.1 of Ophion ellenae. Classification (NCBI taxonomy): domain Eukaryota; kingdom Metazoa; phylum Arthropoda; class Insecta; order Hymenoptera; family Ichneumonidae; genus Ophion; species Ophion ellenae. The sequence continues at coordinate 14,105,099 of OY723395.1, forward strand.
GCGTCAACGCAGTGGAGCTTGTTCCCCGGCGTGCCTAATGAAAGATAAACATAATCAATCCGCGCGAGGGGTAGAAACTCGCGAACAAGGGCATCGGCAAAAACGGAAAGCGTATCCGCCAATCTCTGTGTACCTTTTGCGCCCAAAGAGAGAATCTCGCACGGGACAACCTAACGTGATTTTGGCTGGTAAAACATCGCGAGTGCTCCCCCCCTATACGATCAAGGTTCATTCCGGATTTTCCTTCTATTACGTATAGTCACGAGATCGTGCACTTTGCGAAACTGTGCGGGTCTGTCTTATGTACACGGAGAAAAAAATAATTTGGATTAACGAAATTGTTCATTCACAGGTGGCCAACGAAATATTGAGATAAAACACTGAAATATTGAATTATTCAATATTATTAAATATCCAATTTATAATTTAAATAGTATTAAATATAGAATTTATATTTAAAATATTTAATCATTCACATGATATTTCAATATTTCATTATACGAATATTCAATTATTCGAATGAAAAAACCATAAGGTATTTAGATAATCGTCACCTTAAGCAGATCGCTTGACTTTGCAAATTTATATAGCTGAACTAGGAAAGTGAGTAAAAGTTATTTTAAGTCGTTCTCAATCAGTTTTTTATTACGAGGAAGAAGGTCGTTGTAAAATTCCCGTGCCTGGTACAGTTTTCGAGAAAATATTTCCTAAAGGTTATAAGATGCTATTGTACGAGTCATCGTCATGCCGCCATGACAGTTGGTCTGGTAATCGCCATGGGAACGTCCCACTAATCGTCACATGCGTTCAAACTTCTTTCAGGCCTTATATACCTTTGAAAAAAAAATGTTTTTTTTTATTGACTGCAGTTGTTTAAAATTTTTTTTTATGTATTCCTCAGAGGTACGGGGGTCCTTCCCCTTTTACCATCCCCTTCTTTATTCCTTCCATTCCTTCCGACATTCACAATCCTTCCAGAGTTCCCTACATTCCTTCCAGAGCCCCCCCCCAGAGTGTTGACCGCAGCCACTCTTTCCTAATGCACTACTGTATCGCATTTACACGAGGGCCCAGGGAAACTGCGGAAAACCTGAGCCGATACAGACGGTTATATTTGGCTGAGTTTCAGTTGTATTACCATCAGAAACTCAGACAAACTGCCGCCCACTCAGAGGTTGACGCGAAAACCAGTGCACGGGCAAGCGGTCACCGCTCCAAGTATTGGCAGCCTCCAATGCTGCTTAACTTCAGTGACCGCCGAGCCCGCACACCGACCACGCGCCCATCTGTGTCGGTTCACTTAAATTATGTATAAACATGTCAAAAATAATATGCAAACGTTATTTTAGGAGGACATTTTTTTAAGACATGTAGAAAAATGGGTTTAAAACTTTAAATGCGTTTTTCATGGAGAAATGTTTTCAAAATTGGGCGGACTCGTATGAACTGCATTTTTTGACGGACTGACTTCAAATTTCAACTATAACTTCTTAGATACATTTTATAGCGATGTACACATGATTTTTACAATCGTTTAACAATTGCGATTTTTGGAAACGAACAAGGGCCGTTGTTTCACTCGAAAATGCGATTTTCTTAATTATCGGGCTGGATATAAGAAAATTAATATTTTATAATAATCGTGTGTACTTCGGTAGCAAAGTCATGTAGATTACGGGGAAAAGAAAATTCTTCTGGGTGCACGTGTGCGACTCCAACGAGTCCGTTTGTTGGAGGTACCTACAGATATGTGAAATAAACCCTCTGAACCTCATTTTGATTGCTTTATTAGTATTTTTTAATCCCAAAATCCTTGTTTTCCGACCATCCAAAGGTATATAAGGCCTTAACTAATTATGCAAAGGTTCGTAGGACTTTGTTGGCTCGATTATGTCTGCATATAGAACGGCAGAATAGTTTTTACGGTCTCTGTCACAAACTTAATGATTTTTATTAAAACATTTGATAAAAAGTTTAAAACATAAATTTCTCTTCCATGGAACTTTATTAATTTAAAAAATAAAACTGATTATTGCCTATTACGTCAGAATTATAATTTTTATTTATTTGTAGTCATTATAAAAAACTATTTTTTCATAAAATAGTTTTAAATATTATTTCGATCGAGTGCTGTTCACCTGTGTTCAAGACATACCCCGTTATCGACATGGTCACGACCCAGTAATCGACAGCATTTATTTATATGTATATCTTTTTACTATCACGAATATGTTTATGACGATTACTGGTCCGTGGATCCTTCAGGCACTGCTAATCACAGACCCAATATTTCTTTTCTGATTTTCTATAATCTAATATTTGATTCGTAAGACTCTTTTTTTTGCGAACATTGTCCCAGTTATCGACAGTCGTGGGGATTAATCGGCCGAGTGTTCATGTTGCTGAACCGGTAAGCGTAATATATGAAAATTCGTTGACATTAACATAAAACTATAATTTTTTATGCTGAACGTAAAACTAAAATCCTTGTTAATCACGTGAAGGAAAACTTACTTACGCAAGTTCACAGGCATTCTCAAATCACCCGAGATGTGACATGGTTCACGTTAACCTCCTAATGAAGGATTCGGCCGAAATGACAGCTAGACGTGGTAGCCGAATATATTTAATTTGATTATTCTTTTATACGTATACTTACGGGTGTGAAAATGCAATACAACATACTAAATACCGCCTGAAAGCTAATATACCACAGATCTGCACGAAGGACTGATTTTTATCTTAAAATACTTATTTAATTAACTTATTTAAACATGACGATCACTAGGACCCTGACGGCCACTGAGCCGACTACCTTAATTAAATTTCTATTATTCGTTACTTCAATGAAGTAAATAATTAATCGATTAACCTAATATTTCGTTTTTTCAATAAATAATTCAATGGCATTCCCTAATGCCAGATTCAGCCAGCAATTTAATTTAAGCCATGTAATTTTGGAAACATGAAGAATCGAAGGAAAAAATTGTGCAACACCAAAGAGGAGATGGTTTATGGACAATTGAAATGGAAGAAGAGTGATCGTGAAAAGTGTCTACGTATTTTTAATTTCGTGGACTCTGCAAAAAATTCCTTTGTAAAGTGCATTCCATTTAAGTTTAGCTGTCGAATGAGAAAATTAAACCTCGCGACAGTTATTAAAATGGATGAGAGTTAAACATATTGCTCGGGTTTTCCTGTTGTGTAATTCTTTCGCAGGCCCCGGGCAATTCTGCTTTTCCTGGTAAGGATATTTGTATATATATTTATACAAATATACATATACATGTATGTACAAATACACATACCGCTAAAACAATAAAAAATAAAGTCAAATAATAATAATAATAATAATAATAATAATAATAATGTATAAATATAAATATATATCGTTATTTCTGAATAGACGATTGACCAGCCTTCGTCTGTCGTATACGAGAGACAGGGGGTAAAATAAAAAAAGCTGTATCCACTACAGAATTTTCACCACGCCCGATGAACATATCCACGCGTGTTGATCGTTAAATCGCATCTGCCACGATTCGCTGCACAGCTTCAACGTTTTGCTATTGTCCAGCCAAAGTGTATGCGTATTCGTTACCCATCTGCTTCCCCTCCGCCGCAAGAATTCCCTCTTGCGAGCGGATTAAAAGTACCGGCCTTGGATTTTGCAAGGACGATAAAGTATCGCAGTGTTGGCGGAAATGGTAAGGTAGGGTGGATGGAAAAGAGGACGAGTGCTGTGCGGAGAGATGGAAAGTCTGCCGAAGCGGCACGCGGAAGTGCGCCTCGAAATATTCCGAGCGTAACGACGGCATACGTATGAGTTCGCGGGAGGAAACAGCGATGGAAAATATACTTCGAAAGTTGAGAGAACTTTAGAATATATTTCAAAAGAGAAAAACCGATGGAAGCGCGAGGGTGACATTTCTACCGGCGATCAAAAAGTGGCAGCCATGTGGTAACTTACTAGTTTTTACTAGCGTTGAACAGACACCAAGGCTAGTAAGTTTCTGAAAAGCTACTGCTTTTTCGCTTCCCTTAAACGCTAGGCTACTGCGTCAGTTGTACCCCCGTCCCCCTTCACTCTCCTGACCCTAATGTACCCCGGATGTCGCGAGGTTCCTAATTGGTGCCGATTGAGCCAACAACCACACGCATACATGATACATCCAATGCAGACTGCAGGTTGCATTCGTGCTGCGAAGCGAGTCAAGGGAGATTCGGACATGGGAAGGGCAGGGGGAGGAGAAGAGAGAGAGAGACAGAGAGGGCGAGTACAACAATGGGGTTCCCAGGGGGCGGATTTCAGTCCGGGCTAAACCGCGTTGCGACCGTAAACAGTATCAATCAAAGATATACAACGTTTGCCGCCCAGAAATTTATTCATACACGTGTGCCCAGGAAATTATCCTACGCACCTATACATACATGTCATATCCTCGTATGTACAATAGCTAGGTACGTATCTACGTTTATGCGTTCACGAGATTGTATGGAAACGAGATAGAAAGGGAAATGGATACACGCGACGGAATGCACATTGGATATAAAGCAATGTCGGTTTGAAATAATTCGATTCGGGTCCTAGGGGGAGCCGAGAATGCGCCGGTTACACAAAGCTTCGGGATTTTTCAAACACGTGTTAAACAATATCCAGTATATAGAACGTAGCTCTGAGCGGTGACATCAATGTTTTCAAATTATGTTAATTGTTCAACAATATAGAGTATACCGTATGTAGCTATGAATATTAATACCAATTTCCTTAAATTATGTTCAACGTTCTCCACAAATTTATAAGCAACAGTAGCTGTGTTTGGCTTTCTTTTTTTAAAAGAATACATTTTTTTTAACGCTAACGTTCATTATTAAACACTATTTATTTATTATCAACTTAATTATTTTGAATGATTTAATAATTATTATCAATATAATTATTAATAAGTTAGTTGATTAGCTTATTAAACGTTTAATTATTGTGAATTATTTATTCATTATTCATTGTAAAATTATTTCAATTAGTTGAAAAAAGATAATTATATGTATAAGAGAGGAACAATAAAGTTTCTCATTTGGTGATGAAAATTGCTCGCATCAGAACGGCTGTGCGGACATTCGACGATAGCTCTGTTGGGGTTCTGCACTCTCTCTCTATACTACGAACACACATATCCAAGCACACACAAGTTGTACCACGCTTCCGTTGACTAAAAACCGTATTAATTACCGGTTTAATTACTGCCGAACGTTCGCGCTCTTCTCTCGCCAAACGCTCACGGAGCAGAGTCCCGCACACGATGTGTATCGCCCCTGGTGTGGGGATTTTACGATGGACCCCTGTGCGCGGATTAATTCGAGAGCAATGCGGCAAGAGCGAGAGGGAGGACGGGGGACAAGAGGGCGGAGGTACTGTAGTTTGGGCAAGCTAGAGAATCGCTCTCTCACGCGAGCTTTTGCCGACTGACCCAATTTATCCGACAGAAATTGCAATCTTCCGTTAGACAAATACTCGACTACCCCTCGGCAAGCCTGCCCTCCCACGGTTTACCCCCGTGCGCGGCAACGATTTGCTCTCTTCCGCATCGTTGAGCCATATACTTCGATCCTCAATACCCCTTCCCGTTCCGCGGTACTCCATAAATGAATCTGTTGCAGCGCGTTGATACGAGCGTTTGGGGAAATTGCTGGAGGACCATAAATATTGTACAGGCACCAACAACCTCGACGGTTCCGTCGAAACTCTCGGACTCCCATTTTTTTTGCACTGATATGCAATTTATAAAAAAAAATACGGCTACGAGCCTTTCACGTGCAGAGATTTGTCGGGGCGTCCCAAGATGCACCTACATCTCTACAGGGATTTGTTAGGAACACCGCAGATAGCGAGTCCTCATTGGAATCGAATCGGATTTTGCAATGTTCCCCGATGAGCGTCATTCGGGAATTCTTACCACGTTCGAAGTGAAAATATGTGAAAAGGCACGAGAAACAACTCGGCGTGTTTAAGGGGTCTTCTCACTTTAGACGCTAAAACGGCCATTTTCATGATTTTTTTTTCATAGATTTATATTATAGATATTAATATAAAAGTTGTTACACTTAATAAATACGCTTTCGAAATACATAAAAACATTTTTTTATGCATTTATGTAACCCAAACAAACTTTAAACGCGTTTTTCTTGAAACAACGTTTTTCGACGGCTTGTTGATAGAATCTTCGAAACTACTGAACCGATCCTTATGAAATTTCAACCACATATTCTTTACAACTATAGCTATAGCGCGTATCAAGGATTCTTCAAATTTTTATATTTACTATTTTTGGTTGCCAAAAACGGTGGAGAAAACGTTTTTTTGTTTTTTCGAAAAAGATCCACCATTTTGATATTTTTGCATATATCAAAAATCATATATGTGCTATAGCCAGTAACATACGAAATCTGAAACCATTTGATTTTTTTGTTTCGGATGATCCATCTCCGAGATTTCATCAACAGCGCAGACCTACACATTTTTTAGGACATTTCTTTACCTACCATTTTCGTCTATAAATAGTGACTTAAATAAATAAAATATTTTTGTTTATGTACTTCGAAAGTGTATTCATTAAGTGTAACAACTTTTATATCAATATCTATAATATAAACGTATTAAAAAAAGCATGAAAATAGCCTTTACTTAGCGTCTAAAATGAGGAGACCCCTTAAACATAACGTGCACGCTTAGTGAGGGTGTACGTATATGGTAATATTATGCCAAAAAGCAGTAAAATAGATAATGAACGATAATTACAGTGAATTTTCAATGATGTGATACAAATCGATAAAAAATTTCTTAAGGAGTTTCGGGACAATTGCCGAAATATTACCATTTGATTCAAATTTACACAGCAAATTCTTTGTTATATATTAAATGCACCCTCCAAATTTTGAATATATGGTTCACACCGTTTCTATAAAATCTACAATAAAAAAAGAACTTTTCAAGATGGGGATATGCGCACGCCCATCGCTGAATGGCAGTTTTACGCATGAAATACATTATGAAACTGATGACGAAATTGTCATAATAAACTGAGTGATTTAACAGTTTTTCATAACATTTCAAACAATTTGTCCCACCATTTCGTGTGTAAAACTGTTATTCAGCGATGAACGTAGGCGTCTCCGTATGTTAAAAAGTGTTATCTCAATTATAATTTTTATAAAAACGGTGTAGACGATGAATTAAACATTTGGAGCCCGTTTTCAGTATATGACAAAGAATTTACTGTCCCGAAACTCCCTAAAGCGATTTATACTCTTTTAAAGATACGATTTATACGTTTTTCTTCATCCACCCATTTCGTTATCTACAAATTTTGTTAAGAATATTCCACGTTCAGAAGGCGACGGGATTCATCAAGAATCTTATCGGATTCTGTTCGATGACGTGGAAATCTTTTGGTATTCAATGTGATGCCCTATTGGGTTTCTATCAGGAAGTAGGGACAAGTATGGGAATCCAATTTACGACAATTTCTGCATGGGTTTGAAAAAAGTAGCTAATGACCAATTAGGGAAAATTACAGCTGGGGTAGAGTGCATGGCGCCATTTTTACACGTTAGGACGTTGATAAACAAAAATTGGGCACTCTGCGTATTACGGTTGGCATATTCATGGAAACGTGAAATGCAGCTGAGCCAGGGAAGACATCGGCGACAGCCTCCAGAAGCCGCGTTACTTCCCACAGAGCTTCCAAGTTTCCTTCTATGAAGAAGTCACCCCCGGTTCGCTCCTCGACTCACCCCCGACGTGGCTTTCTATCTCCCGTTGCAACGTCGCCTCGAACTTTCCCAGTCGACGTGTGTATGCGAAGGACAGAGAAGTAGCAAGCGTTTGAGGAAAGTGGCACTTGGTAGCGGGGTGACTCCCAGTGCGGGATCTCCCACTGTCGGGAACGTAACAGGAGAATTCTCCTTCCGAAGCCTCTGTTCTCTATTCGCGCTCGCGCATGTACTGCGTACTCGCGGCTAAGTGACGGGGGAAGGAACTTTGTCGCGGCAGCTATCGTCCTGCAGAATCTTTGCGCGGCGATGAGGGTGAGAACGTGAGGGATGTTCGCGGCCAATCTTTTCTCCCGAACAACGTTCCAAAAGTCGGCGGTCCTTGTTGCGTGTGTGCGAGAGAGAGAGGGGTTGAACTCTTGGAAATATCTTTCACCACTTGTAAGACTTTCGTAACGAGAACTTTATCGCGTATGATGTCCGCGTGTTCTCGCCTATGTAGATGCACAATACCGAGCCACGGAGGACAATCGCACGGAAGAAAATATTAAGTTACCGCGAACTGGGTTACCCCGCAGTTACGCTATGCGGTTAAGACAGGAGAGACGCGAAAAGCGCGACGAGGAATTCCGAACGAGATTTAAAAATATATATCTCGTTACGCGCAACTTCAAGAAGTTGCAAATTCGCCAGCACATTTCCTTCTTAACCTCTTGCGCTTCCGGTATGAGCTTAGCGCTCGGTGATTTCTTTCTCTTCCCACTTTCCATGAAAAACGTGCTTTAGACAACGCGAGAATTGGAAAGATGATGAGGACATCGAGAAGAACTGACAAATTTCTGTACATATGGAATTAGCTGAAAATCGGTAAAATCGGCTTGCAATTTCATCAAGTTCAGGACTATTTGACACAAATGGCCTGGTGATTCTTTTGGCTCGATAGATTGGATTAGATTAGGTTTATTAGTGCTCTAGAATCGAAACGGCCGCTGGCACACCATCCCCATACGCTACGCGATACACAGAAATAAAGAGACTCGAAACGAAAACAAAGAATCATAATATAAACAGAAAAATCTTTTTTTTTAATGTAAATAGAAAAAAATACAAAGAAATTAAGGAAACTCTACAAAAAAAGAAGAAAAAAAGAATCTATATAATTAATCAATTAAACGTACTTACCTGTAAGTGAAGTTCTATTGTAATTGTATATAGCGCCTCTTCCGAAAAGATCAATCGTGTAGTACCCTCACTTCATGCCGGTATCGCCACATGTTCAAAGCCTACCTAGAAACTTTTTTCGTCTCAGCCGTGAGCTGCATTTGTCCTAGACTGTTATTTCTTCAAAGCGTTGCCATAATAACACGGGTAAATATCTATACTGTAGATATGGGGTATTTTTGGGGGGGACTGATCTTTTCGGAAGAGGCGCTACATACAATTACAATAGAACTTCACTTACAGGTAAGTTCGTTTAATTGATTAATTCTATTTTGCGCCTCTTCCTCAAGATCAACCGTGTAGATGTTTAAAGTTAATTATGTACACAAAATACTTAGTGTTACTGGTAAATTAACATTATATTATGATTCTTTAAGGAGATCAATGATTGTAACATTTTATATATTAAAGACACCAAAAAAAATAACACGAAACCTTACATATCTAAGATCGCTTTCGCGAATGCGCTTTTAGCATTAACAATTGGCAGGTCGTAAAACTTAGCAAACGTTTTAGAGTTATTTGTCCATCCCGCGGTCTTTCTTATACTGTCAATGTTAACGCCTTTCCGTTTAGCGGCCGACGTCGACGCCCGCCGAGTGCTGTATGCTGAAAATATTTCGGTGTTCAGACCGCTTTTTGTCAGCATCTTTTTCATCCATCGACTTTGGGTAGTGACTGCTCTTCGATGTTTTGGTAGTGACTGCTCTATGAGGTTTCTTAATTGCAATGAATAAGAACTATTCCGAACCTCGTAGAGCATTTGTTTTGCTTAGATATGACTCTAATGTAGTTGCTAAACAAATATTCTTGACTTTTCTATAGACTGGTATAACTAACAGAGGCTGCTTCTTGTTTACTCGCGATGTCTTGATCTTATCGGGGATATTTATTTCGATGGATCCCTCGAGTCTCTCAATGTTTTCTATCTTAACTAAGGAGGAGTCTGCATACGATGTCCCGTTATTAACGCGAGCAAGGTGACAAGCTTCATAGAAAGCGTTTCCAGTGACAGATCGTCGTTTGATTCAAGAGTCGTTGCGTAATTTGAAAAGATCTTCGGATCCTACGTTTGATCGTATTTTGGCTCAGACGGACGCAGCTCCGATACTCCTTTAAATAATCTTTGTATCCGATAATCTTGTCCTATTTCCGGTCCAATAACAAGCAATATTGCAGATCTGAGACAATATAAGGAACCGGATGACGCGCCTCGGTCATATACTCTTGAGTTAGTAACTCCAGCACGTTCTCGATCGAGACGACAGACGGGCTCACATCCTTGTTAACGCAGAATTCCCACCATCTCTTTAAACCTCCATTGTACTGTTTCATCGACGATTTGCGGAGTGAGGCGATTATAATCTCTACAAATTTATTCGGTACACCTTTGGCCTCGAACCAAAGCGAACGCTTTGGTTCGAACGCCCTTCTGATAAAACACCGGCAACCAGGATAATATTCCTCCAGAATGGGTGAGGATCGCTGTTAGAAGAAGTCAATAGACTTTTCTTTAGACTAAAATAAATTGACTTAGAGAAGAGGAGAGCTTCAAATAGTGGATACCAGGGTTAAGCAGGCCCCTCTGACACTGCAAGGATACCCTCTGAGGGTATGCAAGGATACCCTCTGAGTATGACCGCAAATGGAGGAAATGCGTAATAGAAGAGATTTTTCCAGGACACTGTGAACGCATCAACCGCCACGCTATCTGGATCGCGAAGCCATGAAATATATCGCTTACATTTTGCGTTTACGCGTGTAGCAAAGAGAACGATTTCGGGTGCGCCAAGGGAACGGACGATCTTCCGGAATGCTATATTCGATAGGACATACTCGGTTTCCAATTCGAATTTTCGAAACTCGAAATCTGCTTCGTTATTATCCTTCAAGCTGATAAAAGATGCAAAAAATCAAATACCCCGCTCCTCGCACCAATTCCATATTGACCTTGACGACTAATTTAGTTTTTCGAATCGCACTCCACCCGTTCGATTTATATATGAAATAGCCGTGGTGTTGTCTATGCGCAACAAAATGTCGCAATTTCTCAGGTCATTAGCAAAACATTTTAATCCGAAGAAGGCGGTAGTTAGTTCTAGTATATTAATATAAGATTCACGTTCTTTATCGTTCCAAAACCCGCGCGATCTCTCACCTTTACAAACAACTCCCCATCCTGATAGTAACGCGACTGTAAAAATCTCGCGACAAAACATTGGAGCTCTTGTTGAGTTATCCACGGAAGAAACCACGTTCGCCCACCAGATGAAATCGGGTTGAAGACATGCGTCTAATGTCATATACTTATCATAGCAGTCGTTATTGGCTTTAAAGGCTTAGTACCTAGCTCTCTCAAATATTTTTGTATGACCAAGCCATATTTAATCGCCGGACAACATGACCCGATTGTACCCCGAAATTCGGCAAAATCTTGAATCTTGCAGCGACTCAAGGCGCTATATTTCTTTATCGCCCTAGCCACGTTTATCATTTTTTCTTGTGTTAGCTCAATGGTCATCTTCATCGAATCAAACCAGAAACCGAGGAATTTACACCTTTTGGACGGAACTAGCTGACACTTTTTGTCATTAATCATGAAACCCAACTCGTTCAAGCGTGCGCAAGTAGCATCAACGTTGTTCTCACATTCCTGATACGACCTTACGAAAAGCAATAGATCGTCCACATAAATTACCGAAAGATATCCTTGCCTTTATAACTTCAACATCACTGGCGTTAAGATTTTTGTGAAAACATAAGGTGCCGATGAGAGGCCGAAAGGCGAGCAGGTGAATTCGTAAAGCTGACCATTGAACTGAAATCTCAAGAATTTTCTATCTGATTGCGCAATTGAGACTACGTAATACGCATCCTTTAGGTCTACTATCGCCAGGAAACAGTTAGGAGCTATTAAGTTTACTACAGTCTTTCTGTCCTCTAGCTTAAAATGCTGCGTTTTTACGAATTCATTCAAGCTTTTCAAATTCACGATTAAGCGGTTACTACCGTCTGGCTTCGGTATCAAAAAAATCCCGGAGATAAACTGATCCGGTTCAGCGCTACATCGTATAATCGTGCCCTTATTAAGGGGAGGGTAGGGGTTTGCACCGTTGAAAAATCGATTTTTTTTGTCTTTTCTTATAGTTAAACATTTCAAGAATACAAAATTTCAAGTCAATTAGAGCAAAACTCTCGAAGTTATTGACTATTTAGTCTCGCTCCTCTAACACTGTAGCTCCGACAGCTGCGGATGGTCTGAAAGGCAGCGCGCAGCTGACGAGCAGGTATTCAGTGTGTTCACTTGGCAATCGTCCTTGCCATTATTCTCAATGATGAACTTCTTGAAAGGTGTCTTGGAGGGTTTACCAAAAATGTCAACGAAAGTCTGAACCAGCTAATTTGGAGGATTGCACCGAAAAAATTACCTGGCAGCAAACAAATCGTTGAATTTGCATCCTACGTGACTGCATGCACTTTCAATGAAGGTGCTGGTGCTTTTCTCACCTTTCTGTCGGGTATGAATATCAGCGTTGAGCCGAGCGCTCACGAATATGCAAGATTGGAGGATAAATGTCTCGCCTCAACAGGGCCGAGATACAAGCTGAGAAGCAGAGCAAAGAAGCCAGGATAAGGCAAAGGCTTGAAAAAAAGAGGCTCAAGACATCGAAGCTACTGCAGGGAGTCTACTCTATGGAGCTGGAATCGATGATTCAGTGTAAGTTGAAAACATTTTTTTTCACTTTTTAGCTTCTAAAACTTCAAACCCGTTTCTCTCGAAACCTCTTTTTCAAAGTCCGTTTTCACTGCCATTTGAAAACTAACTAAAATACCTCCCCCCCAACGGTTAGTTTGAGATTTTTTTTTACATTGAGGGGGTTTTCCACCCCCAAAACGGCGGAAATTTTCGTGAAAAATAGCACTTTTCACTTTACATGACCACCAAAAATTTAGAAATGAAAAAACAATTACCAAAGACTGGGAGGAGGATTTGATGATACTTTGACTAAATTTTAATGGTACTTGATTCCAGATAATTTATAGCTGAGCTACAGTGAACACCGCAAATCGTGTTTTTCCGAAGGCGTTCTTGGAAAAGCTTTGTCCCCGGCTTGTTTGTAAATATTTTCGCGTACAAATTCTACGCAATGTTCTTGAAATGACACTTAACAATGTACAAAAGGTTTCAACAAATTTACTCTATCCATATAGATGAAAAAAATCGCAAAAAAGTGTTTTTTTTCGCGCTGAAACCCCTACCCTCCGCTTAAGGAGTTTCGAAATTAGATCTTCAATCTCAAAACGATCCGTATTTGAGATAGAGATGCTCCTTGAAACGTTACATTGGAAAGGCGGAGACTCGGAGGGTAACCTGTAACCCTTTATCCATGATAGAATTAATTTATCGGAGGTTATTTATTGCCGACTCCGTATAAAATATTTAAGTCTACCTGCCACGGAACGTACAGTTGTTAGCGACGTTTCTGATGCGCGTTGATTTCGTGTCTCTGGTTGCCCTTCCAATTGCTCTCGCATCTCTGACTGGCTCTTCGATTCATCGGAAAACTCAAATTTGTTGTAGTCTGTTGTTTTCTCCCGCCCGCCGTCGATTGAAAGGGTTTCTGATTGTACTGAGGTCGACTGGACGGGAACTTCGAGTTTTTTGGAGCCTTAGATGTTTGTGAGGTTTGCACAGACTTCATATCTTTTCGCGAGGTTTCAAGAGCCTTGGCCGTCTTCAATTTTTCATCCAGCTGCTTACCGAATAAGAATTCATCCGGAGTAGCTGCATTTAAGACGTCTTTAAAGGATGCGTTCAAATTTGCCAAGATTGAACTTTTCCTTATAGCCGATTCATCGTGTTGAAGATCCGATAACAATTTTCCGATATCGCTGAATTGTTCAATTATGACCAAATTACCTTGGCCCTTGTATTGATCCACGACAGTTAAAAAAATATTTGCGATTGCCGCGAGACAAGCTGTGATCTTTGTTTGCTTTGCCAAAATTCGTTCATCCCTGTTGACGATTACCTCTTGTAACGAGGCCTGAATTTCCGGGTTTACTCTTGGTGGATGAATAATCACGCAATACTTTGGAGGAGAATATTCCTTTACCAGAGCTACTCTAGCTTTTGATGGTAAGCCGGTCTATAAAATTTCTTCTCAGCGAACGAACAAATCTTTTGGGATCGCCCGAGCGAGAGTTCGTTCTTCCAAAAACCGCTCTCCCAAAACCTCGAGTATCTTTGGATCAAGAGGAACTTCACTCAGATCGTGCGATGTGGTCTCTTTATCATCTTGACCTGCAGTCTGATGACTGACTGGCGCAGTAGATATGGCAACCTTCTGACTACTAGTGGCTAGCGGGGCCTCTTCTCGTGCATCCCGCACTAGAGTTTGCGCCACGGACGGTAAAATAATTCGTTGACTCTGCGAAGGAGCTTGTGAAGGAGTCTGCGACGGAGTCTGCTCACCCAGCGTAACAATCTCTATGCTAGCTGACTCTCCGTCATCTTGCATTTTTTCAGATCCTTGCTCATCCTCTGAGCCTCCTGAGCTCTGCGAAGATGCCGATGTCTCACATACGGGTCTCGAGCTCTGAGAGTATCTTCGAGTCGATGCCGATTTCTGATGGTATTCTGACAAAACGTAAACAAAACAAAAAACCAGACTCTGAGACAGTCCTTTGTTTTGGACTCTGATAAGCAGTCTTATTTGACACATATTTGTGATCGTAACTATCACTGAGCGTGGAAGAGTCCTCCTCAAGATGATAATATTTGGCGAGAGCTCTGCCGTGAACAATTATAGCCAAATTTGTCTGCCTGAAATAGGTTGGAGCCTTTTCAGGAGATAAACTGTGATTGTGCCTGAGTATAACTCGACTCGTGAAGGATAGTGCCTTCACGAGTGGCCAGAAGTAATTTCTCGATCAGAGTAATAACTCGCTCGTCCAGGTTAGAGTCTGTACGAGTGATCGTCAAGAGCAATAAAATCTCTTCCTTCTGTTTAGCGTTTGATAAGGCTTTTTTAAACCGTTAAAACCTGGAGCTGTGCTTCCGCCTGAAACATCGAAAAAAACAAACAAATGGCTGACGCATTTACTTACTGCGTCTATGCTTTCGATGATTCTTTTTCCCTTGTTGCAAAATAAAATCCTCTAATCGCTTAAGTCGTTTCTCTAGACGATTTTCCTTATCCTCGTTCTCTGAAGCTATGCTTCAGTCTCGTTTTTTGCCCATAACTTTTTTTTTTAAACACAATATTAAATTAACACACCAGTGGTTCTTCCCGCACGAAGATGAAGAATGACAGTCTAGGACAAATGCAGCCTACAGCTGAGACGAAAACAGTTTCTAGGTAGGCCTTGAACATGTGGTGATACCGGCATGAAGTGAGGGTACTACACGATTGATCTTGAGGAAGAGGCGCGAAATACAGTAGAAGAAAGGAAGGATATTTGGAATACTGTTGGTCATTTAGAATAGCAGGGTTTCACGGAAACTAGTAGCGCCATCTCCGTTTTATGGCCGTGAAATGTTGAAAAAAGGCGTCAATAGTTGATATGTTCACACGGTTCGTCCGTGACTTTCCTAAGATGGCGACCAGAGTTCGAATTGTGAAGGACTGTTTTTGAAAACTTTCGAGGTACGGGTTTAATGAGTTGAAATCGCTAAATTTCCATATGATTATGTTGGTCAGCTTTATGTGTACTGTAAAATCGACCACGGACTTTGTATATTGCTTTGATTTCAAAGATTTGTATATTTGTAAACAAAAAATAGAGGTTATGCCTTGTAATTTGGAATATTCCAAATTACTATCAGTTTTGTAACGAGATGTAGGTCTATCTCACTAATATATAAAAGGGAAAGTCTCGTGACTTTAAGGGAAATCTTGAAAAGACAGGCAATAGAAAACACTAAAAATAGAGGAAAAAGCAAAAAGACAAAAACTACCAAGCAATGGAGAAGACTAAGACAGAATATGACGGAATAGGAAAAAGAAACGATAAAAAGACCAAGAAACGAAGACTTATTGAAAGCGATGATGATGACACTGACAGTTTGGAATCTTCCAACTCTTATAACAGTCGTAATTCAAATACGTCAGAAGAACTAGAAACTTGATTCGGTGGAAGACCCCCTGCAGTTGATGCAGAGGGTATTTTCTGTAAAGGGAAGTATAGTGAAGACAGGAGGGGGGGGGGATTTCACAAACACTGGCCTACTAATAATAGCCCACATAACTAAGTTAAGCACGGTGAATATACAGGGTGCGGCACATAAAGTGTTACAGAGAAATAGCACTCAAACTATTGATCATATCCAAAAATGTTTCAGACAAAAGTTTCAGTGTTCGAGAAGGCCGTCATACTGGACCATCCATTTTTTAATCAGTGGAGGCGCTAAAGCTACGTCAAGGTCAACTCCACTTTTTTAAATGGAATGGTACATTTTTTTCAACCATCTTGTGGAGCACCTCAAGCCACATAAAAAACATCAGGGGGTCAAAGTCGTTCAAGATCATTCAAGGTCAGTATCGATTATACAAATCTAAATATCGCGGATCACTACCAAATATTTGGTAGTGATCTGAGATATTTAGATTTGTATTTCATTTTAATAGGTGTCCCTGAATGACCCTGAACGACTTTGACCGCCTAAGATTTTTTATGCGGTTATGATAAAAAAAATAGGGTGGTCCAGTATAACGGCCTTGTCGAACACTCAAACTTTTGTCTGAAACATTTTTGGATATGATCAATAGTTTGAGTGCTATTGCTGTGTAACACTTTATGTGCCTCGCCCTGGATATCAGAATACTCCTATTCCAAAATATCCGCATCCCATCTCGAAAACGAAATTGTGCAAGTTCGCGTTCAAACTAAAATTGTAACTAGTAGCGATCTTCAGTGACTTTTGATAGCTTGCGGATTGATAGTACATGAATATTGCTTCAATTTCATGAACGTTTTATTTGTTTACACCTTACACAAACAAAGTTGCAGGCCCCTAGACAAAATGGTATTCCAAATTACTTCCTGAGTAGAAATCCTGCTCCGGCTACACAAAAGACCAGGTCAGGCATCCTGATTTTTTTTCATGCCTTAATCAGGATTTTTTTATAAAGCCTTGATCATTTTTGTGACACTTTTTCTGATTTCAATCTGATCAGGGTGAAAAGTGAAGGCCTGACATGCAGTCCGAAGAGAGAAGTTTACTGTTGCTTCGGAAACCACCATGTCATCACATTCTTCATTGTACTGTCAAAAAAATATTTAATTTATATAGAATCTGTTTAAATAAAGTAAGTTTTTTACTACCATCCTATTTGTTTCTAATATATTTTTCGAATATTCAGTAGAATACTTTATAAATCTAAAATAAATACAAATACTTAATTTAGAGTTCTACCACAATGATTTTGTATCATAATCCGTCATTCCCTGGCCTTCTGAATGGATTTTTTTGAAGAAAATATTTCAGTATGCGCATGGGATCGAACCTAGAATGTATCTATAGCTACGCACGCTGCCCCTAGGCTACCGAGTGATTGTAGCATTTCGGTGGTATAAGAGACCACGTCAATTCCTATAATTATTTCTTGTATCACCCAAACTATATCAATTAGTTGATATCATTGTGATAATGAGAGAGTTTTATCGAATATCATGCTATAGATGTTTCAAACATAACCTGTATATATGGGTAAATCCACCAATTCTGTGTCCAAGTTGTACCGGGTGGTCTGAATTTAGCAAAACCAAGAATGTCATCTGAAAGGTCATTTTAAAACAAGCATCCATGATTTTTTTCGATTTTTTTTACCCAATAGTTTGTGAGTAATGGCGACTCACAGTTTTCAAATTTTGTAAAACACCAAATTTTCAAATGTCCATACCTTCTTTCCAATTATAGTAAGACATTTTTTTAAAAAAACGATTTTTGAGAGAAAAACATGAACTTTTTGAAAAAAATATGTTGAAATTCTGGGTTGTTTTAAAAATTACGAAAATCACGTTCAAAGTATAAAAATCGATTTTTCGGGCCTTGCCCTATTTTTCCCGGTTTTAAAAGTATTTTTTTCGAAAAGTTCAGAACTTTTTACATCGAAGTAGATTTTAAACGAGATGGGATCTCTAAAACATCAGCCTCAAAAATTAAATAAAATTTTTTCCCAATTTTTTGTATTTTATTTGATAATTAAAATTATTGTTATTATTATTTTTATTTTATAAATTTGTAAGGGAGAGATTTTATAACCTCAAAACCAACAGTAGATATTAAAATTAAATGATAATTTTTTTTTAATTTGCTTATGGGACATGACATTACCTTATAAAAACTCTGAATGTTTATTTACGTAATAAAAATGCTATAAAAGATTTAAGGTTGATTTAAATAAATGTCATGGAAAATGAAATTCATATCTATAGATGTAAATTTCATTTTCCATCATTTCCATTAAACATTCAAGGTTGATTTAAATCTTTAATGACATTTTTATTACGTAAATAAACAGGGTTTTTATAAGGTAATGTTATGTCACATAAGCAAATTAAAAAAAAATTATCATTTAATTTGAATAGCTACTGTTGGTTTTGAGGTTATAAAATCTCTCACTTACAAATTTATGAAATAAAAATAATAATAATAATTTTTATTATCAAATAAAATATTTTTTAAATTTGGAAAAAATTTTATTTAATTTTTCTGAGGCTGATGTTTTAGAGATCCCATTTCGTTTAAAATCTATTTCGATGTAAAAAATTCTGAATTTTTCGAAAAAAATACTTTCAAAACTGGAAAAAATGGGGCAAGGCCCGAGAAATCGATTTTTATACTTTGAACATGATTTTCGTAATTTTTAAAATAACCCAGAATTTCAGCATCTTTTTTTTCGACGTGCTAATATAGATATTTCGTCTGGTGTTTGATAAGAGGTTAGGTGTGTAAAAGGCGCCAAACTGTATATAGGTCCAGCTACTTAATGATTGCTTCACGTTAGCCCATCAGGCGAATTGAATCAAGCCGTAAGGTCCAGTTGCCTGACTATCAGCTGACACCAACCGAATAAGGCAAATTGAGGCATATCTTAAGTAAGGCCTTCATACTACAACGTGATCAGACCGGGATCGAATATCAGGCCAGCATGACAATATTTCTACTCGGGCTTCCTTTTCTCTACAAACACCATAAAAAATAGCGCATAGCGTAAAAAAATATACAAATAAGAAATGAAAAATGAAAAAGAAAGGATGGAATTGCGGTATTCCGCTCGTTTCAGAAACGTCGACGCATCAAAAGTTGTCGCAGGGGACGCAAAAGTAAAAAAGACCGGAAACAAGGCGTCCGAAGACGAGTTTTCGTAGGAAATCGTCCGTCGCGACAAGGATTCGACTTTTGCGACTGCTACTGAAGCAGTCTGCAACGCAATACACACACACACACACACACACACACACGCGCGCGCGCGCGCACACACATATATATATACTTCATACGTACGTGTACGTCCGACACGAGGAAGCTTCGAGAGCAGAGATTTTTGGGGTTGCACCATCGTTCTACATTCTAGACTTACACGGAGTGTTGCTCTCTCGTCTACGTCAATGACGTACCAATGGGACAGAAAGTTACTCCGAGCTGAGCCCCTACCGGGCGCACCAGCTCCGGTCGTCAATACAACCAAGTCATTGTGAATCAAGACGGGAGAGAGTGTACGCGCTTCGAATTTCAAATATTCCCTCCCTTTGCCTCGGCTTTTCTTATCCTCGCCTCTATCTTTGTCCTGCCGGTCCTCGTCTGTGTGAGTGTCGGATAAGTGTGTACGCTTTGATTCCAGTGTCCGGAATCTTTCATCATTCGAGCGGTACAGGAAGGGTCGAAAAGACATCTTGTTCCGTCCCTTGGAAAATATCCTCCCCTTTCGTCCTGCGTCCGAGATTTTTACGCCCTTTTCCTTTGCTCCGTCCCATTCTTCGGGACAATTGATTTATCATTCCTTACGATTCCCATTTTAAAAAGGGCTGAATTTATACGCTTGCCGAACCACGCAATTATCGTATCCTCTTATCGCAGGGCATACATATCTGTCAGAGATATTAAAATCGTGAGATGATTAATCTCGCGTGCACAGAAACTTGGTGCGGAATATATGTCCGGATTTTTTACGGCAGAGGATGAAGGGTGGGTGGGAAAAAGATAGCCAGCGAGGAGCAATAAAGAGAAGACGTATATCGATTGAAGAAAGAAAATAATCGTGCAGCAAAGACAACTGACCCGACGGACACCATATAGCAAGAATGAATTGATATCGTTTCGAACAGCCCAAGGGGAAAACCTCGTGTTTTATATCAGGAAGAAAGCAAATTTTTCTTTTTTTTCGCTGGCATATCTTTTCACGAAGATACATGTATACTGGTACGAATTTAACATCGGAATTCAGGCGGGAACGAGACTTTTACCGCCGCAAGAGAGACAGAGCGGCGACGGGGTGAACGAGACGGGGTGGAGGGTTGTAAAGCGGGGTGGAGCACGCCACCCTTGTGTGTGCGCGCTATCTTCGAGCTCAACGTGAGAAGCGTGATAACGTGCACTACTCCGTCTAGCTCGTGTATAAATATAGTGCTTTTTGCGCGAGAGATATATCGCTTCGTTTTCTCTCGTACCTGATGCCATTGCTGGGACCGGCAGCTCTAGAGGCACCAAAAGTGCCTGAGAAGAAACGTTGCTCGAGTGCTCCTCGGCGCAATCCGAAACGCAACAATTTTTCACTGCCTCGACGGATTTGCAAACGTCAAGAATCACCAGTGTCCCCATATTGGGGATCTGTCTGCCGTTCACTAAACGTCAATCAAAACCGTCATCATTGAAATGGATCGTCCAGTAAAACATCTGTTTCGTGGATCGTGAGATACTCTAATTGAGGTTAGTTGATAAGAGACTCGTAAGAGAACAGGGGCACGAATCGTGGCCGGGGTTGGTTGATAGGTGCGCAAGTCTCCTGAGGCACGTATGGCAGACGAGGCTAGTTGATAAGAAGCCCGTAAGAGCCACCAACGAAACAGCGATCCTTGGGGCTGATGATTAGCATCAGGTTACGAGGATCCTGATGATCCCGGTGTATCGCATGTACCGAGGGTGAGTTCCGGATGGCGCGTCGCGAAGGGCAAAAGGAGAGCTACGGGAAATGGCCTGCACCGTAAAGCCGCATGGCAAAACCGCCGTCTCTATATCCAGGGTATAACTCACCGCGTCTTATCGGTTAACGGGCCACTCACCACTGGAAGGAAAGTGCCTCGTTATCCGTTAATTCCATTACGAGGGGTGCAGGATAGGATGCGGATACCCGGAGGGGAAATCGTCAGGCCAACCGGTTGGTGTCTTTCGGAGCACTTAAAACGTCGCCGAGCAGGCTCTTTTAAAAGAAGGCACCGTCTAGATATGTATCAATTTTTCAATAGGTCTCCCCTATCAGTGCGACGGGGTTATTTCTTCTCATGCAAGGGTCGGATGTTTTTTTGTTTCTGTAAAAACTCGTGGGCTGCTGGATGGCCGAAGAAATTCTTCAAGTAATCAAGGGTCTATTAATTTAACTTTCGTTTTAAATTCCGCGAATCCACAGGATGCATTTTCTCTTTGTCCGGGCCTCGTATTTCCATCGCTTTGAAAATGCCTCGCTTGATACACCTCTTTTGTGTTTTTCTCCAGCTTCAACACCGAGATCCTGATCGTTGGCTCAATTCGCAAAGCCGAGAGAAGCTTCAGAGCCGGAAATAGACAGAGAGAAGGAGCTGGTGGAAGAGGACGGAGTGCGCTTCTTTCTCGTTTCTACCGATAGATCAGCGGGAACTTTAATGAATTCGGATGGACGAGACGAGAAAATGAAGGGCTGTGTGCATATATTGGTATGCTCACGAACAAGAGGAGATACGCCGCGGAGAGTCGAGCTGCGACGGTGTGAGTCGTCGAGGGACAAAAATGGTAATTACGATATAAAAGCGTCCGTAGATAAGAATGCTGCCTGTTGGGAAAAGATGTCGGGTCGAGTGGGGGCGGAACGAGTTGGAGAGGGAAGCGAAAAGACCGAGAGGCCAGCCGCATCCCTCCGGCGAGGATCCTCGAGAGCTAAAAACTTATGAGCCATTTGGTCCTCCGTCTGGAGTTGAGAAGGTCGAGGATCGAAGGCGGAGAAAGGGGAGAGGAGAAGAGAGATGGCATTCGAGAGTCCGGCAGAATTCTCTAGCCGGGGTAGAAAAATCCTAGTGAAACACAAGATGGGACAGAGGAAAGTACGAGCGAAGTAGCGACGAAAAAAAAGGTCCGCTTTCTCGGTCACAAACCGTTGGGGAAGGGTTGCGCGGCTCAAAGATTCTCCCGTCTCGTGGCGTTTTCTCAGTTCTGGCGTCTTAATAGGTTCTTAACAGTTCCCATTATCCGCGTTGCGAAATACCCTACCGTCGGCCATTTTGTTGGTCTCCTAATGTCAGAAGACCCGACACCAGCAAGAGTCCCTTCGACGTATACATTCCCCAGTCTCATTCAAATGATGGATATGTATAGGATGCAGCAATTTCGAATTGCATCTCGTTTCCTTTCTAGTCGTGCTTCCATTTGTATACGTGTTTATTACGAGTCGAGTGGTTGGTATCTCGCGGAATTCAATTGTCACTGCGTCTGCATTTTGTATATACAAGAACGTACACTCTGGACATGAATAATGAAAAGCGGTGGCAAAAGAAAAGCGGTCCGCTCGCTCCGCGAAGGCTATTATTGGAACACTTCAACCGCCACTTTACCGTACTTTATGCATCCGTTATCCTGGAATTAACCAACTGCGAGTTGTATCGAAGCGAAAGAAGAAGAAAGGAAGCAAGTTCTGACAAGATGTACTTTTGGATGTCACCCGCAATTGTGCATCAATTTCCGGCTTGTTGTCTCGCATCCCCCAATTCCGCCGCTCCACGTTTCCATCCTGATTGCTACAGTTTCGAAAATGGATTTAAATAATGGTATCAGAATTCGTGTCTTTCATCGCCGCGATTCGGGAATACGGTCGATCTCGTGCGGTTATCCGTTGGCCGGTTGCGAGCTACGGTGTATAGGCTCAATTCTCATGGGAATTCCGGCTATTCCAATCGGGAAATTCCGAATCCTAACTGCACCGAAGAAAGAGGAATGCCGAGACCGGAGAATGCGTATATATAAAAGAGAGGGAGAGAGGTAGAGAGAAAGAGGGAGATGCAGCAGCTATTAACCACGAAGGCTGCTAGGGAATGAGAATCAATTTCGGTGTACGGATTTGATGCGGCGGGACTGTGTAATCAATGAGAACCTAGCTCGGTACGACGACTTTCCTATGTTGATTTGCTACTCGTCCAATCGTCGCTCCCAAGTGGCTCGACAGCTTCTCTCTTTCTCTCTCTCTCTCTCTCTCTCTCTCTCTCTCTCGCATTTCTGGGTTTTCTCGATCGATCCAATCTTGCACTTGGACCGATTCGATCAGTTATCGCTGCCACAATTATCATCCTGACGGTAACGCAATTTGATCAGTCAGCTTGGATGTGTACGAGTGTCTAAAGTCTTCCGATGACAGGTGGCAAGAAGTCCTATGCGGAAGAATTGAAATGGGTCGAAAACGTCTCCAGCACGATTCGGTCGGACAGGAAAGACGAAAGGGACATTGGGACGTTACCGGGTGAGATCAGGTAGCAGGAAGTAATTTCAGCGTGTTGGGGTGGATAGGGATGGGATGACCACGGTTGATCCCCCGTAGTTCTACGTGGGTGCAGTCTAGTCCGGATTGCCCGAATCCGCAGAGGCGGGAGAACGACAGACTGGTGCGCGGCTTGGGCCACCCGGAGAAGAAGGGAAAGAGTCGGATGGATGTGGGATGGGCGTAAAGCACCGCAGTAGTTAAGGAAGTTCCGGGTCAGCCGGCGCTTCTCCGTTGCCCACGAAGGACATTCTCGGCCAGAACTGTACGAGCTCTCTTGGTGTTTCACAGCTTCATGGAAAATAATGTACCTGCTGTCGTGCGACAATGGCTAACGAGCTGGACTCGGGGACTATATACGCTCTCTGCCGTTGTCTCAAGCGGAATCGTAGCTTTTGTCTGCCTCTCCTCTTCGCGTCTTTGTCCCTCTCTTTCTCTAGAATTCTCTTTATCTATAGGGACGAATATCCACGAGTAGCCAACGAGCGAGCGTGGACGAGAGACAGGGGAGCATGCTTGCTATTTATCGCCACGCATTATGGAAAATGCAGTCACGAGACTCGAATAGCTGCTGCATGCTCTCTCACTGAAACTGGAATATTAATTGGGGTGATTAACCTACAAATTAAATATACCGGGCGCGTACGTTGCTGTGTAATCCATACACAAGCACGCACCCGTGGCTATGTTTTTCCCTCTTGTTTCCTGGTTTTCCATTGATGCACCCGCGCACCACTATTGTCGAGCCTCTATGTGCATTATGCCAACCACCCCGACTGCCATAACATCACCCGTGGCCAGAGCACGTACGAGCTTCCCTGTTCGTTCGAGATACATCGCCGTGCCTAATAAACGTATTGGGCAGTTTATGTTTGCTGAAACAACTGATTTGAATCCATTAAAATCGTGCTTACCATAGATGTACTATTAATTATTTGTTCGTATATGTAATCTCGTTTCAAAACTTTTAAAAAGTTAAAAAAGTACGCCAAGTTATGAAAAATACCCCCCAAAACATCGTTACTTGTTTAACGTTGCGGAAAAATGCCGCTTTACCTTGAAAATAATAATTATTTGTTTCAATTGAAAAAAATGGTTTTATTATTTTTTTTTTCAGTAATCAATTATACAAAAATAAAACGATTTATAAAATAGCCAAGTACAATGTACGAATTATGCAAGTGTACAAGAAATGTTGTGCACATAATTGACAGATCTTATAAATAATCTTATTAAAAATGTTTTATATTCATTTGAGAAAATAATACTGTTATAAATTAAAAAAAAAACGTATCCATTTCTATTTATTATGCATCTCTTTGATCAGCCAATCACGTGACTGGCGCTTCCAGGTAGGATTACTTTCTTCCATGCTCGGAGATATTTCGATTTTCCGCTTGTATTCGATTTCGAAGCGCAGTTCGTTTATATTTGGAATTCAGCTCCACGTACCGTCGCTTTTGCTCCTTGGGCCGTACTCTCAAGCCCCAACCACGGTAGATGGATATTTTTCCCGACCCGGATTTATTGCGCGAATTAATTATTTCACGTAGACTGGGTTTGCACGGTCCAGATAGCTAGAATCGCGCTGTACTATGTACACACCGACACATACGTATGTCCGAGCAGAATGCTACATGGAAATATATACATATGAGCACTGTTGGCTGTACAACGCGGCGAAGCTTGAGGGCAAAGTGGGCAGCTTTTGCCGAGTTGGTCGTGGCGAATAGGGAGAAGAAAACGCCACTGCGCCAATCCCCCCGGAAGAACAGGGAGGCTAGTCAAATTATGATTATTAATAATCCACCACGGCTGGCCGAGTATTTATTTCTATTTCGCATTATCCTGAGAATCGTCCAGTTTTTCACTAATCTTTCGAATGCAAGGAAATGGAGAAACGTATTTTTTTTATTCGGAAGCCAAGCTCGAGTAGAATCAGAATTTTTAAAGAAGTTGAGACATAAACGAATTTCACAAAATATGATGAAAAGACTGTTCCAGAGTTCCACGGAATATTACAATGAGTTTGTCTATAATTTCGGTATATCTGTTCGAACGGATACGGACACGAAGTTGTCGGATTTCGCTATGGAGGAAGAGAAAGCATCGTGTCTAAATTCCCCGAAGGTGCATCCGCCAAGTACAGTGCTACAGATAAAGACGATGTCGTCCTAGAAGACGTCGTTCACGCGTATATACGTATATACGTAGAGAATATAGGACCGGCGTCGGTTCTCGTCATTTCCGGTAGCTTAAGCAGGATAACGATGTGTAATCATGGCCGTGGAAAGGGAGAGGTGGATACGCTCGATTATAACCGTAGTCGTGAGGCTTTCCGATGCTCCAGGGACGTATAAATAACGCGAATAACAGCGCGTTGGGTCGTGCTTTCGACTACCGGCACAGCCCGCGCGATACACGGCTGATAAGCCATACAGTTCGCTCCCTTTAGCCTTCATCCTCTTAAGGCTTTCGCGAACCACACGCCCAACCCTTCGAGCAGAGAGATGCAAAGGCACGGAGGGCGAGGCCGAGAGGGAGAGACCACAATCAACGACAATTTGCAGCGAGCCAACATGCGACGAGAAAGATCTAGCGGAATTGTTATCCGAAACGATTTTGGCGCAATATACGACGCAATGAAAGGGATTGAAATGTCCTTTTCATATTACGTTCGAGCGCCCGATCATGTATTCGTATGTACGCGGATACGTGCACACTTCATCCAGAAAGTATCGTAATGTTTTACGACGTTGCCCAGGGTGCACGACGTAAAAAGCTCCGGGAAGCGAGGGAATAATTAAAATGAAGTGGAGGCCAAAGTGGGGTAGTTTAATTGGATAATGGATATGAATGGCCTAATTGCAGAAGCTTATCAATGCCAGGAAAATGGGTCTTTTGAACGATAAGTAACGATACCCAATGGGGAAACCTTCATGGATGATTTTTGTAAGATTACGATGTTTCACCATGAAAATTGTTGCATTTTTGCATCAACGAAAAAATCACCATCGGATAGACCGTCAAAATATGGTACAGGTAAAAAAATCGCCCCCTTCCACCACTTTGTCAAACAGCCATCGTTTGCGTCATTCTCTCGGGGGGTTTAATACCGGCTGACTGTAGCATTGTACAATACAAATAGCCATTCTTTACTTGGCCTCCACCTCAAAGAGACCGAGGATTATCACGCGCAGGAAAACGAGAGATTTCAAAGCTACCGGAAGTAGTTGCGAAAAACAAATGCATCCCTATCATTTCAGAGAGTGACACGCTTACCAAGTTCACTTTGTTCGAGCTGCACGGCGTTGGCTAATGTTCGGAAGGTGCTTTCCTGAATTCGCATGAACGGCGAGAGCCTCGGCCGGGAAAGAAGATAACCGTAATGCGTCTTCGCTTTAGGGTCGTATCTTATTACGTTGATATATAATAACGCGAACGTATACATGTACTTGTGTGTACGTGAGAATTGCACGGAAATTAACAACTGGACGATCTCGTAGGGCAAAATGAGACGGGGAGAGGAAAAACACTTACCAAAAGTCTTTGCAACATTTCTATGTATTCACTTCTTGTTATACTCTGCCTCTTACCTGGAACAGAAAAGAAATGGAAATCATGAGTGCACTGCGAAATTAGAGAGCCTTCTTAAGTAAATATCGATTTGGTGTACGCTTTCGATTTCGTTGAAACTCATGAATATGCTAGGGCATTAATTAGGTACATTACTTATTACAAAGTTGTATTAATTAGATACATTAGGTGCCCTTGAAACGGTTAGAATGTCGAAAAAAAAAATTTCGACGCGTTTGGTCACTTTTTTGGAATCGCCAAAATCGCGGAAATTTCAAACAATGGTAGCATCGTTTGTATTTGAGAGACTGACATTTGATGGGAGGTTTTAAAAAGCATTTTGATAGACTTAGAGTCTGCCACTTCATTCATCCCGATATCTTCACTGGTTTTCCCGGAACGTGCAATTTAAATAATGGCCGAGAAAGAGGCAAATGGGTATATGGAAAAATTCGGAAAAATCGATGGTCCGATTTTGGAATTCTGCCGAAAATAAAGAAAAATAATCAGAGCTCATTAAATCAAACGGCCTTTCAAAGAGGAAACGATAACAGTGGAGGAACTTTTTTTTTGGCCGAAGTGGGAAAAAATGTAGATTTTTAATATTTGTATCATAAGTCCAAATCGATGGATCTTGATCCATTGAATACAAATTCTCCATCCATTTTCCCAAAAATCTTATATTTTAATGAAAAATAGTGAAAAATGTACGGAATTCGGTTTGCCACCTTTAGCTTGATATCCGGCAAAAATGCAAGAATATGTAAACTTTAATTTCATGCCTCCTTCAAAGTTTTGCCCATTTCATTCAATTTAATACACCTGTTTTAAATGTGGGGTGAGCACGCTATGCCTTTCGATGTTCGTTTGTGGAAGGCATCATTCCAAATCATTATCCAATGAAGCAGCAACGGGAAAGTAAAAAATTGACTGAGTCGCAATCTGCTTCCTTGCAGCATGCACAATGTCACCTGAACACGTTGCTCACGTGCTAAGTAAGCGCCGCAGAGTCTTTTTCCATGTAGAGAGAAAAAGGAAATGAGGAGACGTGAAAAAGGGCGAGGAAAGTAGCGAGAGAAGAGAGTGGCATACTAAGGGCACAAATGCATCACTCGACTACGAATGTGCATTCGCGCTGAAAACCTCCGCACTGAAAGAAGAACAACTTCCGCATACACATGAACGGTATGCATTTTCATAAGTCAGTCCGAAGTACCTAGGTAGGTACGTTGCTCGGGCTGTACATAGGACGGAGGTTGCCTAGTGGCTTGAAAGAAAAAAATGCACGTCTCGTACGTCTTGGTACGTCGCTTTTCCACTCATCGCCCAGTGCCAAGTGCCGCGCAACGCGGCAAGGGTCAAACCAAGTCTTGCCGAGTCCGAGATCCAGCATGAAGCTTTGCTATCATTCGCATCGCGGTCACGTAGTTGCTTCTACCTCGTTGGAGACGAAGCTTTCCAAATATCTGTACGCGATGATACCAATATACTCGAAGCTGTTGCCTTCGTATACACGGACAACGAAGAACTACCGAAGAACCAGTTTTTATTTTCACCACGCGCAACGCGGACTCCTTGATCAGCTAAAAAGGTGCTTGATGATGTTTGAACAGCGAGCGAAAAGCAGCGCTTCATCGTTCGAATTTCCAATCAGGCCTGATAAATCGTTGCTTTAACATGATGTAGCTCTCGCAACGAAATCGACAAAGGAGAATAATGAAAACGATCTTGATTTACGGAGAATAACAAGGCAGCTTGGTGTAATGCTTCATACCAAATGATTCTCCATGTTGAGGTAGACCGCGATATTGAGGTCGGCTAGCACGAAAGCATTGGCAAGCCAATGCGCGCGACCATAGAAAGGGGGTAAGTGAGCACCAGGTTCACCAAGCTGGTAATCAGCGCTTTATCGGCCATAGCCAATTAACGTGACTCCGATTGGCACGCGTACGAACCATGAACTAACCGAGGAGAGCGGCATAGCCTGAGAGTTTCAGAGCGCAATAGTGCAGCATTCCGTAGGAGAGGGAATGCAATAATCGTTGAGTGGGTGCGGGAGCCGGAGAGGCAAACACGAAAAGGGGATGAATATGACGGGGGCCTGGAAGCACAAAGCCCAACGTTGAGGGAGGAAAAGGAGCGGGGGCTGGAGCACATCGTAATCGGACGTGGGATGAGACGGATATGCCGATGAGCCTTGTCGATTTCGAGACTCCGTCATTAATGTAAGCACCGAAATACCCGACTCGAGACCAGCTCAGGTATCTCAACGTTCTCTTCTGATCGGATTGATCCCACTGAGCTTTCCCAACTCGGAACCGGTGAATGCAGCATCTTTTCATTCCTAGGTTCTTTGCACTGTCGTATCGAACACCGAGACTTCGTGTACCGAACCATCACATTTCATCCATGGAAATAGTCGTAGCACTAAACAGGAAACCCCGAAAGGTAATCATTCGACCTATACTGGAATGTAAAAGTGACCACAGACGGATCGTCGTCCGAAGGAAGGGTCCGACCGAGCAGCACACCCAGAGGAGAAAGCCCGATACCCGGTTGACCGTGAAATTTACCAGACTGTACATCTAGTGACAAAGTATTCGACAACGAAACCAGCCCGCAACCGTTTGCAAAATGATCAACCTCTTGATTTATACGCAATGCAATATCTTTCGTTACGTTTGTCAGGCAGCGGAACGAGAAGACATGCCCGTGCGAGTAGGTTTGACAGGGAACATCCGGAACGTAATACACTAGTATTGCGTAGTAGTTGAGCAAGAAAAAAAGGATATACACGTATGTTAAAGCAAGACCTTCAGCTGCGAAACATTGAAAACATTGGTAGAACAAAATCCCCTCAAGAAAGCTCGCATTCCTTAGTAACACATACTCGCAGTATGAAAAAGAAATGAATCGGAAAGTTCACTTCGGTATAAAAAGATTTATAGCAGAAAAATCCGGTTGAATGGATAGAACGAGTGAAAAAAGGAGAGAGCGAAGAAGTGCGGAGGATGGTATGAAAAGATTGGAGAGAAATTTGCACGAAAAGTCTTCCGGTCGTATCTCTCCGGTTCATCCCCTCGAGGGAGGATGAAAATTTTTCTTCGAGTCGCATATAAGGATCGGACGAGCGAACGAGAGGAAAAGGAGGGAGGAAGGTGAAGACCGGGCGGTTGGAAGAAGGCAAGTGTCCTGACGGGTCAGCACGCATCTATGTAAAGGTGCGCAGTCGTAGATATGTGTGTGTTGTACAGAAATGGACCGGTCCGGTAGGAGGAAACGGTCGAGTGAACGGATTCCCCATATGTTGTATGCGCATGGTGGGTTTGAACGGACGAAATGCGAAGCAGCGGAGAGTGGAAGAGCAGGCAGTAAGAAGAGAGACGAAGAGCTAGCGGAAGATCTCGAAAAAGAAAAAACCGGGTCGAGACTGCACAGCGTGTATAGGGGCAGTAGGAGCCGGGAAATAGAAGTTGGTCAGGAGCACGCGCTTAGTTGTTGAGAAAAGCCAACCCCTCCGGTCACCCTTTCGCCTCATATAGTACCCATAGTAAAGAATCATACATACGGTCATAATATATAGGTATACACACGCTTGTAGCACCGACTAATAAATACATGTATATAAGACGTACGTGCTCTCGGCCTCCGCTACTTCTATCGCTTTCATACACTCGTTTCTAGAGCTTTCTCAGAGCGCTCTATGCCTCGTTTGCCGTAAACAAGAAAACTCAAGTGTCCAAGGGGCCGGGGTGAGGAGAGAGGGATAAGGCCCTTTGGGGGATCAAACTCCCGGCTGGGAAAGAAATTTACCTCTTAAATCCAGCGTTCCGTGCCTCCTTGTAGCGTTTCTCCTACCGAGGAAAGACTTTCGTGGAGAATTAAATAGCTATGTATGAATATGTGGATCTGGCGAGAAATTATATGTTTCCCCTGTGTTGTGTTTCGATCTCGTAGCAAGCGTAGTTCAAAGGAAGGTTAGATGGTAAAAATGTTACTTTCACTATCGCCAGACATCCATGATAATTTTTTCCCCCGTACAAAAGCTACCTGTCGACCGACGGTTGAAAATGGACAGTAAAAAATGGAAAGTACAAGTGAAGAATTACACGCCTTCATGAAGTGATTCGAATGAGATTTTGGAGATTAGGTTTTTCTTCTCGAAGGTAGCGTTCGAGGTGGTTCCTTCGGAAGAACAAGAGAAATCGACGTAGCTGCCTTCGCTACGAAGAACACTCGAGCACTCGAACGCGTTTTTCCAGATTCGCTCTCGTCTTCCAAGGATGCTGCTTCCCGTACTTCAATTCCGACCATAGGTATTTCTGCAGTACGAAACTTCAAGGGAGAGGCAATTTATCCCGTGCCAGCTGGGATAGTGATCTAGCCAATATCGGATACGGATACAGGACAATCCGTAATCGAAATCGAGGACAGAGTCACGTTGCGGAGAGGAGAACGCCCAAGAGTTATCCCATCGAAATGGATTGGCTCTCTAAATCATAGAGATTTGCAGCCGGCAAAAAGTGAGGTGGCGCAGCGGGAACGAATGAGAATTATGGATCTGCATGCGGAGCGAGAAAGAAGGAGGAGAAATGTGGAGACGGAGGGCCACCCAGGTAACTCGAGTTTTTCTCAAAGTGAGACGGGGCCCCGCTAGAATAATTATTCCTTCAACTTGCATTTTGATTTTGAGGTCGCGCTTGGCGTTTGACTCGGCGATCGAGTCTCAGCATTTGCAGCGCGTTAGATATGAACTCCCAGTGGACACCCGTCGTCACTAGTTCCTGGACCTATTGGCAGGAATCCTTCATCGGATGTAACGCAGGATGACGGACATGTTTGGACGAGATGAACGTAGGCCGAATGCATAAAGCAATCACGATGGATGCACGGAGGGACTGCAGGGTAAAAGTTTGATGGCCGAATACGTGTCGTAATTGGAGACGAAATGTCATTTAGAAGCGGCAATTAGAACGTGCAACAACAAATGGTCGGGCAGCCACCAATGTGGATTGTGGATTGCATGCCTCGATCGAGCATTGGTAGAGATACATAGACCGATGGGACACCACGAGAGTCCGTCGGGTTTGCGGTTGTTGGGCAACAACTTGAATTGCGTGTATGTATACGAAACATTTGTCCAGTACATTCCGATCAACGACGTCCATTGGATTAACCAACATTGATCCCTCTCCGCCTGCTCTTCTATAGCTGTGCGGATGCTGCGATCTCGTTTTAAGATGTGGTCCAAGCCCTGATTTTTTTCTCCATTGAAATGGAAATGGCCAAACGCTGGGATTAATGTTTTGTGGTATGTACACGACCACGACGTATTCAAAGCTCGGCTCGACGGCTCCTCGTAAGATGAAGACATCTCGAATCAAACATATACATTTTTGACCTCGACTTCTGTCAATTTTGAATGAGATACTGCAGTCATAAATCCAATAGCTTTTTCCTTCAGTTTAAAGGGAACGATTATCGAGCTTCATGGACATTTTACCATCGTATCCTCCCGACCTTTGCGTGCTTAGCTGGAGACAAAAATGGTGCAAGGATGAGTGAGAAGGCGTGGGGAGGGGCGGATGAAGAAGAGGACGAGAAAAAAGGCGAGAAACGCGACAGCAATTTATCATTCCGGCACAGTGGGGAGAAGGGAGTACGTCGGCGAATGAGGCAAGCTAAAATGTGAGGTTTCAAGTAAAAAAGAAACTATCGAGAGTCTGAGGCGAAAGATAGAGAGAACGAGAGAGAAACCTGGAGGGAATTTCTCGCTCCTCCACGTTTCATTCCGAGCCTCATTCCATTTCACACTCTCCTCTCTGTCTTTCTCATCCTCGTTCCCTCTATTATCGCCGGCACTACCAGAGGAGATTCTCGTTTCTTAGAGCGCGATCCATCCATCTATCCCCCACAGTGGGACACGGTCTGTCCTCGTGTACGTACGTATATATGTATGAGAAGAAAAAAAGAGAACGATCGCTAGCCCAGATGAACGGATTACCTGTCAGTGAGAAACGAGTCGGAAAATAGCGCGAATCGTTGTCAGACATTGTTAGTTTTCTCCTCGGATGAGAAAACCCCGCCGTTTTCATTATGGACAAATGTACATTTCGACTACGAAAGGGTCACATTTCGATCAAAATTATAAATTTCAATCAAGAGTGAGAGATGCGATGAACGGTTTAGAAAAATCGCAAATAAATGGGAAAAAAGTTCTCGTTGATTCGTACCCATTACTGCATTTTCCGCCACAATAAAAAATCGGATGTAGCTACAGCAGGAAGTACGAGATGGGTAAAGTTGTCGAACTCGTAACAAGGTTAACTTCGTTCATCGTTGTCGCTATCGGCGAAATGGCTGTTCCTCGCGTTTGTTATCCCCAACGATTTCGTTAGACGAAACAACGACGCACAACGCGAGGGTCATACCTATATGTATGATGCCGATGCTTGACCGCAGGGCTATTGCCCCGAAGACTTCAAAACTAACCCAGGAAGGGGGCACATAAAATGAACGCAATAGCATCAATGAATTCGCCATTTCTTGTGGCGAAACGTGCCAAAATACTCGAAGAGGGACGAGAGCGAAGGACGGAGAGCATTCTTCAATTATATCCATGGCTGCATCAAGAAGAACTCTCCAACATTTTGGTGTTGGACACTGTGGAACGCTTGTGTGCCTACCCTTGACTATGCCGTGACCCTTCAACGTATTGTATAATTTAACCGTGCCTTGACACATAATGCTCAATGTTTGCAGGCACAAATATTTTCACGCTGATTGTGTGCGGAGGCGAGAGAGAGAGAGGGAGAGAGAGGGGGGGGGCAACGGGAGGGCTTGCGTGAATCGCAACGAATATATTGTACATTGTGGTACACGTGTGGTGTAAACTTCCATGGAGTTATCGCAACAATACAAGCACTGAAATTTTCCAGTAAATGCTCTCGCCTGTGCTCATTTTGGCTCCGTCAATCTTCCATTCACGTTTATGTCACTTTCAATAACAATCTGAAATTTGTCGAGGTTTCAAGCCTTTAAATACCAATTAAAAAATTAATTTGTATCGTTCAATCGTCTAATAAAACATCCCGAAAGTTTCACAATAATCCGCGTCAGAATTTTTTTTAATCCCCATAAATCACGCAACTTTCAGCATCTAAAACTAGACCGCTTCCATAATTTTTGTTCCTTCATAGAGTCGTACAAAAGTGTTCTTTTATTAAGAGAGCTCAAATACCGGACAACCGTCAGATTTGATCACCGCAGTTTGTCCGTCAGATTTCGCTTGCCAGTGGTTTCGGACTGTCACGCACACTCGAATTAACAGTGGGAGTTTCGGCTCCAGCGAATGTACCCGCTCCGGTGGATTTTCGTGTTCACGGCGACAAGAAACGGCCGTCAGGACTGGGCGTCCGTAGTTTGAGTCGTGTACGGGCAAAAGAAGAGCGAGGGGTAGGCGGAAAGGGTTGAACCAAAAGGTAAAATGGAATGCATATGCTGTACGGAGATCCAGCAGCTTGCAAATCGTTTACGATGGCGTTCGTATCGTTCTGTATATCTGAGCTTGCGCCTCAAGCAGCCATGTGTTAATTCTTATGTCTATGGGGCATTTAGGTGCGAATGATGTCTAGATTCCAATCATCTGGAATATGAGTAGCCATTTGCGTCAATCCTAACACAAAGAACCACAACAACAAGACCAGCCGATTGCTTGACTTCCTTTTTTCAAAAAACATTTAAAAAAGTTCGGAACAATCATCATTTCGGATGCGTTGAGAATGGCGCCTGTCATTTTCGGTCAAGAGAGCCCTTGCATACGAATACAGGACCAAGACGTGTACACCTTTCGGCGGACTAACGCCAACGAGGTTCTTATCCGTGGCTTGTTTCGCGGCTACGGTGTGACGCACCCTGAACGTATTCTCACCCGTCCGAGGTATATATATTATATACAGCGAACAGGAGTGGGATCCCGGTGGACTTTGGATAGGACAGAAGGAGCGAGAAGGGGCGAGCCAGAGAAGAGAGACGGAGCGGCGAGAAGCCGAGCCATCGCAGGGGGTGTGTGTACGCAAATATGTATGCTAACGAGGCTGTGCGAACAACCTCCCGCATACTCCCAACACGTATTACCTTTGGTGCACCGCGCGTATATAGATATAAATGTACATGTCCACATGTACGCGAGTGCAGGCATGAGAGTAGTCGGCTCGCAGACTAACTGTCAACAGTCGGAAACATCCTTGTCCCACCCGTGGTGTCGATTGATTAATTACATTCAACACCGATGATAACCAATACCCCTCGGGGGGGAAAAAATTATCCGGGATTTAAATCCGCCTGCACTGCAAGCTCTGATATCTCCGACGGAATGGAAAGAGGAAAGAAAAACCTCGTTCTTTTTACCTCCCATCACTCGTTAATTGGATTCCCGCGAGCGTGTGTGTGAAGTACACGGAATGGGGAAAACTTTATCAATTGATTGATGGATTAATAATCCGATTCGTTAAAACACTCCTCTGATTGAAGTCTCCATTCTATCCCGTTCCATTCTATATGGCTGCTCGCAAAGGCTCGAGAGGAAGACCTGACAACGCAGGTGACGCGATCAGTACGGGTCCTTTTATTAGAAACGCGACGTCAGCTTCCGCAACCGCGCAACGAGCCAGGCACAGTGAGAAGGGTCATAAGCATTTAGCCCGAGAAAACGGTGGAGCGACCAACTCGGCAATAATGCCGACAGCTCGTTACAACGTTGATAAAGCGCTGCAAAACTATACATAGAGGGCTACGGTCACGTATCGCTACATCCAAGAAAGTGTGTGCACACCTCTGGTGTACGGGAGGCACCGTCATTGCCGTATATACTCGTCGGATACGTCCTTATCCTCGTTTCGAGCTTTCAAAGTTAGTCCCGGTCGTCCTCGCGATCCGTGAGACCTTTCCCTTGTCCCTCTTCGACAATCTCCACCGTACATCTCGACCTATATACCCGGACCAAGTTTCGGTTTGTATTTCTGCCCTGCTTTCGTGCACCGAAGAATCTCGCGGGAGGACGAAACTATCGGAGAAGACAAATGTGGACGTAGCCAAAACTTTGTTGCGTTCATTAGGCTCTGCCTCTATCTATACCGTTCCAATGCTTCCTAATTTCTGTCAACTTTTGCAGGGAGAGGAAATTATATCGTGAATTTTGGACCGTGCACGGTGTGTGACTCTTCCGACGATTATTCATTACTTCTAGAGAGAACGCTGATGGAACATCATACGGAATTGCTACAACCCATTGATGGCTTTGGGGAACGGAAATGCTCACCGGCCACTTGAGATGGCGCGTAGACCGAAATGTGCGAGCGCCAGAGTGTAACGAGACGGAGATTTTTAGCGGTAGCGATCCCCGTAAGACGCTAGCTACTTCATTATACCAACTTCTCGTAAATTCTAAGAGCTCTTCCAAGTCGCGCGCGCATAGCAGATACGTATACAGTAGCTGGAAGATGTACAAGATGTCTTTGAGAAAGTTTCTAAAATAATGACTCTTGTAATAGTTGGGCTGTTCCGTGATGGTGGTGCCACTCTAGAGGCCTGCATAACTCTCCCACTGGTTTCATCATCTTGCGCTTTATATCGCCACTCTTGTGAACGTCTAACCAGGCAGGAGAAAGAGAGAGAGAATGAGGGGGTCCAAAGTGAAGAGTTTCGATGATAGTCTGCTTCGGCTATGTTGGCCACCGCAGCGTGGACTTGCGTATTCTATGGGCCCTACCACGTCAAACCAGCTGCATATATTATTGAAAAAGGTAAATTGATTTTTTTCCAAACCGGGTGAATCATAAAAGCAGCGCTGTCCAATTCGTTAACGTGTCTCGTGTGGGACCCTTCGATGTTACGACTCCGTCGTCGTCTTTCCTAGACGCGTCAAAATATTGTGCAATTACGAGTAACGGGCTCCGTGTGGAAAGTCCCGTGCACTCTCGACTCTACATATTGAGTCGAGTCGTAAGCCGACCCGAGAGCCACCATCTAACCCTCATAAAACGCATACCATCCCGAGTAGACCATCCCGAGTTCGGCAATATTCAAGGATTATAGGTGCACGCGAGAGAAACGGACGAATGGACGGGTAAGGGACGAGAGAAAGAAAGATGGAGAGTGTCGAAAGTACAAAGTTAGTACCGAGAGGTCTCGATCCTCACAGTAGGATTATTGATCCATGTTGAAGTTGCATTGCTCCGTATGTGTGTAGCTCCCCAAAGACTTGGCTGTAATGATTTTCTATCGCATGCACAAGTATTCCGAAAGTATTGGAACTCTAATTATTATAGGAGAAATTATCAAAAGTATTCCTACTTCGGTATGATCACGAAACTGGATGGAAGGAATGCAAAAATTTTATGTTTTGCATTCCTATATGCGCATCATGAGATCAATTGCAAGCTAATTTCGGAGTGATGTCGATTGCTACAAAAAATTTGTTCCGCGAAAAAAGGCTTAAAAAAAGTAGTCCGATAAATATCCATTTAGGAGACCCACAAATAAGATGAACGCAACAATTGATGAAATTTCTCCTTTTCGTATTCTCATTAGAGACATTTATGACTACAATTACAAGAAAAAGGTTTTTCTGCTAATTGTCTGCAAATTTCAACGTCATGGACAAAGGTTCACATTCAGTTAGAACCTCCACACTGAGAAAACGTTTTATTTATAGTGAAGAAATACATTTAGTTGGCACTTTTTTAAAAATATTCATTAACTGTTACAAAATTTGTTAGACGTTAATAAATATTCGTGTTCTCATGAACATTTTTGAAAGCCATAGTATTTCTTTGATAGGAATTATTTATTTCTCTCAACTCACATCAGCAGATGTTCATGGTCATCAAAAAACGAGTTGTAATTGTGATATGATAATACAGTTCAAAGGAGTAGAGATTTGTTCACAATGAATATATTCGAATTTGGAACCGTTAAAGTATAGTTGCCGCGACTATCCTGTGTTCAATGCAAATGAACATGTCACAACAATTAACTGAACTTCATTCAAAACGACTCTCTCGGCCGCATTTGAGCCAAGAGTTACACAGTTGACGCGACAACTTCTCGTTGTAAGGCAAATACGAGTATATTAACTATTAATGAATCTGTATTTAAGATGTTGGCCCAGTAGTTCTTTGAGGTAACAGCCATAGACTTATTACAAAATGAAGCTTTGGTAATAATTTTAAAATCTTCGTTTGCATCAAATATGGCCCTGTTAATAGTTAGCAAATACCTGTTAAAGAATCGACGACTCGTCTCAAATAATGATTTGTTAATAGTTATCAAATCTGCACTTGAGAGATGTATCGTACATTTGGCAAGACTGTTTACTTTGTACGCTACCATGGGCCGCGGGATCGGTCGAGCGCCCATTTTCTATGTGAATTGTTCCTTGCTCTACGACGTATTGATGCTACCATCTTTGTTGTCCTCGGATTAAAGGACTTGCTACTTGTAGCGGACAAAACGTTGTCCAACGATTTGTCCTTTATAAGTAGCAAGGAACAACTCTCATTTTCTATAAGAGTTGTTCCTCGTACACTTGTCCACTAGCACTATAGTGCTACATTGATTCAGCTGCACAATCATCTGCCGACAATCAATGAATGACTTTGTCCAAATATTCATTTGGTAACTATACATGAATCTTGATTTGTGTGAATATAAAATATAATTTACTGAACTATCCTTTACATCTGGGAAAACGTTTCCACTGTTCTCATTGAATAAGTGCCTCAGTTGTAGGAAACAAGTATTTACAGTATATTAATACGAAGCATTGGGTTAGACCAACTGTATATCTATTGGCTGTTAAGAACGGGTATGTTCCATTAAAGTACCTATTTCTCAACTATTACCAAATCTTTATTTGTGACAATGCAGAGGCTCGAATGAATGATTCATTAACTGTAAGAAGATATTCATTTTGCGATATCCAACTTTACTATTTGTTAATAGTTAACAAATCCTGGTACATAGAAATATGATGTTTTCTCAGTGCATTCCGTTGTACATTTGCCATATTCTTGTAACGAACTCGTCCACGGCCCCACACTCCCCCAGCAGCGAATGCATAATCGACAGGCAAAAAAGCCAATGAACCGTAACACAATGAATCCCCGAGGTTGACAAGAAAGCCTACGGAGCATCTAGAAGGCTGGTGGCTAATCTGCACCGCAAATTCCCTCATCCATTGTGGATTTGTACCTCTCAGCGCGTTCTCCAGCGTGTTGCTCCCGAAGTTTCGAGTTCTCTGCTCTCCCCGAGCCGTACGTGGAAAAGGTACAAACTCGATTTACAAGGCTCGTGCGCGCGGGCGGGCGACACGCATCGACGATATAACTACACGGTTAATGACGTTTCCACGTTGGCGCGTCGAGCACCGAGTAATTCGATTTCGTGGCGAATATATATACATACGTGTACTTGTGTGTGGATAACACGATAGCGAGAGTGAAAAGGGTTGCGATGGTGTTTCGGGAGTGCCGGTTAATACGGCGTGCGGTGTAGTCCCGTTCGCTCGTTTCCATGCTTTCAACGTTGTTAGCGCACTGGTGGCGATGGTGACAGAATTTTACGTCGGGCACCCGGAGGGGAATTGTCGAGGCTGTTGGTCTATGGCTCCCTGCGAAGCGTCAACGAGACTCGCAGCTTTTACAGACGGAGGGCGCGGGAGAGTCAACGGTAAAGATAGGGGATGAAGGGCAGGAAGGGAGAGCAGAATTGCAGGACAGGCTTCGATATGCCGGAAACCGGTTTACCGCTGCCCCCCCCCCCCCCGGATAATCCTGCCGCCCCGCATCGTCCTTCCGACATCGGCAATATTTTTTTGTTTTTGACCCTCTTGTATTGTCGCGGGCACCGCTGCGATACAGGCGATAACGCAATTGCGGCCGTACCGCTGGACCGACGGGGAAAGACAAATGCGTCTTTTTATGCAAGCTTTTTTTTTCTTCTTTTAAGGATGTTTTTATGCTTTTAAATGTTATTCTTCGTACGTCGGACGAGCGAATTATGAGGTGTGACGGGAGAAATAATGGGGCTGGAAAAGTTTTTCTGTGTGCTCCGGTAGGTACAGACATTTTGTTTAGGAAAACAAGCTCCACTGGAGTGAAAACTTTATCGAAGCATTTTACCATCGGGCTACAGTAAATAATATCGCCAATTTAATATCTCGTTGCTGGTGGAAAATTCGGATTTAATCCTGCTAAACGATTATTTTCAACGAAATTTGCAAGTAATCGTGGAGCAAGTGTGTCGAATGATACTAAGTTTCATCGTCGTGGAAATAAAGTTTCTCGTGAAGGGACAAAGTATGGGGATGAAACTACGGGAATAGAGGATGTAATTTTGAGACGCACAAAACACTCGGGGATATTTTTTAATTTTCGAGATTAAACTCGATGGGAAATTCTCGCGAGATACGGACTATGAGAATAGCGAAAGCCTTCGCTCGTCTTCATGAATATAATTGCACACCCATGTTGGAAAACACCGACAAAAAGGGGGAAAAAAATTTGAAAGCAAAAACAGAAAAGCAAAAGCGGCAATATTCCTATCCGGCGAGAACGGAGCGATCGAGCAGCCGCACACGATATCTCAAGAGTGCCCCCGAGGTGTGCAATTAATCGGAACTCGAGCGACTCTCAGGCTAGTCATCATCTGCGCTCTGATCGATTTTCCCACTTTTCTCGTGTTTTTTTTTCCAGTGAAAAAGGAGTCTTCGTTTCTCCCCGTAATTCTGCAGAAATCCGTACTCCTGGGTTGCACAAAAGAAATGGATATAGCTATGCTGCGTCGATCAGCAACAGAGCACACGTGGTGTATATAGCTAGAGAGCCGCGATAATTCTGGAATTGAAGTAATTACACGCTTCTCAAAGCACTCTCTCGCTCTCTCCCTCTCGTTTCTTCCCCTCGACCGCGAAACTTTCTCCTTTTTCCTTTATTACAGCCGAGACTTTTCAACACCTTGCGCGAATTTTCTCGTTCCAATTTCAAAGTGTATTCTCGTGTAAGGGTGAAAGCGTTTCCGACGTTGCTGCGTTAGGCAAACGTTTTCAGGGAAGATTTTTCTCGTTTCCGACTACCGAGGCGATTCAGTGAGCTTTCAAGCTTTTCATCAACAGCGTTCAATATTTCACTCGCGATCGTTAGGGCCTCGATATTAGAGGAGAAATGTGATTGGATGTTGATCGATTTTCATCGAATCTTCAACGTTGCTTTCTCATTATTTTTCCACTTGCGGAGAGTTTCCTTGAATGGCGAGGAAAAGGATTGAAAGGACTTATCGAAGGCTCAATGAATAAATTATACGATTGATCAATGTGTTTGCGATGAACTTTTTCCCAATTTTACCCAATGAAAATTTACGCGAAATCATCTCGCTTATTTTACCGAATAATTCATAACCGTTTTTCTCCCGAGAAAAAATCTTTCGAAATTCTCTTCCGCGGTTATATCATGCCGCGAAATTGTCATGCATTATGATAATAATACGAATCTCCACGATTATATTTGGTTCTTCGAATAATTGGTGGGAAAAAAGGAAGATTGATCTCGAGATCAAATGGTCGGGAATAAGTTTCTCGAGTATGACGGTGCCCCGCTGCGGGAGCTGTTTTCCTTGCCCGAGCCATCGCGAGTAGCCCGGTCCATGTTCTCCCTCTCGAGAAAGAGCTCGGTATAACGGAGCAGCGCGGCGCCGAGTGAGAGAGAAAGAGACAGCGATCTCGAGTGCTGTTGGGTGAAACGCGAGAAAGACCGAACGATGGAAAGACGAGTGAACGCAGAGTGAACGAGGCTCGGCCGGCCTGTTAACCAGCCGGATCTCTCCGACTGCCACGCGAGTACAAGAAGATCGAGCTGAAGTAAGGGGCCGAACGTCGTTCCTTCAGTGACGACGTTGCGTTTGTCGAAGACGTTTCAGTCGTGGCTCTATTCCGGGGACCGCGAACGGTACAAACTCCCTCGAGAAATCACTCATTTTCGCGTTTCCGGCGAAAGTGGTGAACTTCCTTTCGATTTATTCGGCGCGCTTTTGGCACTTTCGAAAGCCGTGCAAATATTTGCCAAAAAACGATAATTTTTTCGGAGCATGGTGTTTTCGGTGACGAAAACCATGATCTACTGAGGATTGCCAAGAATTAGACAGGAAGAGTGCCAATTTGCTCACAGTCCATGTAAATTCCATGCAGATCTCCAGAGCTCTGGACGGTCGCAGGGCCCTTTTTTCCACCCCGGCTTTCCCGGAGCACGAGATCGATCGGAACTTCCCGTACGACTTGAACGAGGTGAGTAAGGCGATTGGCACGGTAGCGGGATGGTGATCGATAGAGAGAGAAAGAGGTGACGAACGATTGGGGACAACGGTGGTCCATAGGAATAGGGGAAAATGAAAATCGAACGACCCTCGACCCCCTACCTGAAATCCTCTACCGAGCGTCGGAACCCGGAGAAAAGTAAGGGTCTACGCTGAGCAATCGCGATCGCTCTGGCGTACTTGTAATTACATCTGGTATCGAGTTTCTCGGAGCACCACACATGTGCTCTGTGGTCCGTTAACTCTATAAAACTCGGTGGGTAAACCCGCTATACGATTACCTCTTCCATAGCAATAATAACAATTCCGCGCTACAAACAATATGAAAAAGAGAAGAAAAAAGTTTATGCGAATCGAACTGAAGCTTCGATTCGTGTAGGGGCGGTGGAGATCCATTAGTTTTTATTGAAACGATGCCATATAGAAGACACGATATCGACAGCTTTTTAATGTCCTCGAACCGGCGCAAAAAAGTGTGCAAGATTGATTAGTGGCAATGTAGTTGAGAAAAATAGTATAACCGGACGTAAAAAAAATTTAATTGTATTATCAATTCAATTATGTATTGCATTAATATCTGAGTTAATTTTTTTATACCGTCATTTTGGAGATCCACAATATTTCACGATTCGATAACATCATTACGATTGGAAAAAACACAGAGAATAAATACACTTCATAATCGTGATGTACTTTTGATACAAAAAGACAAATTCAACTCGCTATCATGATGAAAATTCCGAAAAATTACCAAGTAGGGGAACTCGGGCAAGACGAATACGCGGGGTAAGATGAATCATAAGCTTAGGCACTAAACACTAAGCTTAGGTTTGGAGGGGTGGAGTTAAGGTGAATGAGTGTGAAAGTATCAACTGTGGCGGAAGCGCGCGTCTCGAGTGACAA
The DNA here is from genome assembly GCA_963210295.1 of Ophion ellenae. Taxonomy (NCBI): domain Eukaryota; kingdom Metazoa; phylum Arthropoda; class Insecta; order Hymenoptera; family Ichneumonidae; genus Ophion; species Ophion ellenae. The sequence continues at coordinate 14,148,658 of OY723395.1, forward strand.
AACAATATCGGTTTTTTCACAAAACGATGTTATTTTTTGGTAAAGTTTAACATCTTTTCAGTTTCTTTGAGTTGCTGATATTGATTAGAGACAGATTGGTAAACATAATAAAAGTACTAATTATGAATGTAATAAGAGCGGTTTGTCAAACATTTTCAAGGGTATTGCGTGATTTGTTGTTAATTCGTTAACCGTCTAATGGGGCAAGATGAATACAAGCTATCGCAAACCCGGAATATTTTACGACGTACCACTATTTACGTTAGAAAGGGTGAAATGAAACTAGTAAAGCATTTGGTTTCTCTTCAGCCGGTGTTCCTACCAGGAGAAGAAAAATAACTTACAAACGATCAAAATGATATGGAAGCAAGATTATTTGGGCTAATCCTACAGGACCTAGACGATTGGCTTATCAAATTGATGGTATTGAGAATGAAACCACTTTTATATGCGAAAGATGCCAATAATTCTTGTCCCATCATTATCCCAGCGCTGTTTCATCTTGCCCCGCAAAGGGGGAAGATGGGAAAATAAAGGTTTAATTTAAAATATACATTGTATGATACAAACCAGAAAGACCATTTTCTTTGCTTCCAAAATTAAAAGATTAATAAATGTTGATTAGTTTAACAAGTAATTAAAGTTGACTGGCTCATATATGTATTGTTTTATTTGAACATGACCTTTATCGTTATCATCTTACCCCGACTTCCTCGACCATTAATACCGTTGTAAAATTATTTCCGCATTGAGGCTTTTCGGTAAGCTGCACCTTTGTGAAATCAGCATTGCGACGAATCGAAAGGTCGAAAGAGCGTGGCTGGAATCCGCGAGGGCACGAGAAGAGTGAGATAGCGAATAAATCGTGAGATCGTACTGCGAATGAAGGTTCACTCGCCGTTCTCCGTAATACCGGCGTAAATTCTTCATTTTCTGAGCTGCCGCGGATCACATATACTGCAGGAGAGAATCAACGGGCTCGTTATATCGATTTTTTTCACATTTGTCTTCATTTCCATTCGGCCATTTTTTATTGCATGATGAAGAGCATATTTTTTATTGCAGGATGAAGAGCATATTTTTTATTGCTCCCAATGAAAAAGAAACCAATTCGTATCGGACGGATCACGCGCGCCAATAAGAAGACATACATTTTACCCGCGCGATCTCGTTTGTCCAACGTCGACGGTACTCTCTGCGACAAGAGTGACCAGCGATAGAATAATCGGGGGATTTATAACTGGAGGCTTGGTCGGGTTTGCCGATGCATTGTGCGCGAAGGATTGTGCGAATAGGTACGCGTAACAGGGGCTGCTAAACATAAGGACGCGGCCCGGACGGTTCACCGGTTCGCGTAGTGATGGGTTTTAACCTTTCGCGAGTTAACGCAGTCCGTAGTAATATATATTCGTGTGGGTGACGCCGATCGGAGAACGGATGGATCAGCGAACACAGAGAAGCAATGCTACATTCCAACCGGGCTGACTTAAATGATCGATCGGTCTGCGGAAACTCTCGTTAATCGTCCGTTTCCGGCGCTCATTCTCGTCCCTTCTCGCAAAGCTTCCCCGTACTCCGAAGAACATCCCTTCGGCGCTCCACAATCCAACTGACACATTGCGTACACCGCGATCATCCTTTCCCCTCGCCCCTCTCGTTTCCCCTCTCCTTCTTTTGCCTTTCCTCCGAGTGGTCATTCGAGTCCGAGGACTGGGACGTATGAAAGACATTTGTTTTTGAAGCGACCAGACAATTGGACAGCAGTCAAGATATTTATGGATCAATCAAATGATATCTATGGATCAATTAAAAAAAAGAACAGAGAATCGACGGAAATGGATCAAATTTATCCCGACGCGGGATACGAGATCGCTATCGCTGCGTGGCGAAGAGTCGGAGAGGTCGATTCAACGAGAAAATAAAAAAAGGAAATCGAAGCGAGTCGGGAGGAGAATATCGAGCGAAATTGGCGAGGGAATGAAATAGGATGAGCCACGAATCGAAAGGTATTGCGAGGCTGGGGAAAAGCGCGAAGGGTTACGGGATAATAGGGAAGATACGAGTGTGAGAGGCTCGGGAACAAACTTCTTACGTTTCATTGCCGATTTTTATCGGATCCTCGTTCTCGTATATAAAGCATATGTGCCGGGTCTCCTCTGCTCTTTTCCAAGCTCGTCGTCGTTGTCGTGAGGGCATTCGCTCTTACGGTTATACGGTAAAGCGCGCGCGTCGAAAAGATTCGCGGCTACTGTACCGTGGGCTCTCTGCCTTCGAGCCTTATTCTCAGAGCCCTCGCAACCCTCGGCGCTCGCGAAAGCTACTCTCTTCGCTACGAACACACACGATATCGCATACTCGAACCAGAGTACGCGAGGGGGAACGAACAAAAAAAACAAACACGGAGTAAATTTTATTCGCGTGGTTATGGGGACGAGGGAGGAGAGAGCGAGATGAAGCGCCTTCTCTCTTTCTTTAGCTTCTCTACGAGTCTCACGGATGACTACGCCTCGTAGCTTGGACGAGGCAAGCTTCTTTTTATTGAGGATTTTTACCGACGTAGTAGTCTGCTGCAGCGCGATCTCGAGAGCAAGAGGGGAGAGTGAGAGGGAACGCGAGAGAGAGAGGGGGTTATTTGTTTTGTGCTTTGGGACCAGGGTCCACGAAAGCACTGTCCTAGTACGTTTACCTAGTACCTTGCACACAGGTCAAGAAATATACAGACAAAAATATAAATTAAATAATAAAGTTAAAGTTTGAGTTAGATTTGGAAGTTTATTCAGAAATGAAGAATATAAAAAACAGGGTATAAATTAGCGAGTAGGCGTTGGGAGGTGAAAATAGTGAGGTTTACTACATGCTGGCCACGAAAAAATCCGGAAACCTAGACTTAAGGTAGAACGAGCGCGCGCTCTTGATTTCTATAGATTTTGATCAAATTTTAACCACACATTGTTCATATCATTATGCATGTTTGAGTGAAATTTCAGAACAGTCGACTATTCAGATTGGGAGATAAGGGGTTTTGAAATTGCAACTTTTAACACTGCAGGGTCTGCACTGATCGAAAGTCAGGTCACATAATTCGTCGTACTATTCTATTGTGTTCATAAATATTGAAAAAGAATTATGTTTAGATAGCAAACTAGTTAGGGAAAGAGTGAAAAAAGTTTGGATTGCTTTTACTATTGAGTTTGGCGAAAAATGTTCAGTAAAGACAGAATAATTCACCGTAAAAAACATTTATCCCCTATAATATAAGACCGCAACACTGCAGAACAGGATTGTTCAATATTTCGGGAAAAAAAAATTATCATGTTCCTAGAGATGAAAATTTTTTCGATAAAAAAAGGATTTGCGTTATAAATATTAATATTTTATATTGTTTATGTTATCTTCATTAACAAATAAGAGTGTTGGTTAATTCATAATTAATGGAAAACTTTCTTCGATTAAAAATTACTTCCAAATAAAAAGTTGTGTTGCAGTATTATTTTAAATATGCCGCGCAAACCTCCGTCATTGGATACGTGGAACGATGCGGTGTTGCCGTATGTATTCTTATTATAGAGGACAAATATTTTTTACCGATAATTATTTGGTCTAAATTTAAAGGCAGACCCTGCAGTGTTAAAGCAGTGTTGCAATTTTAAAACTCATTATCTCCCAATCTAAATAGTCTAAATAGACTGTTCTGAAGTTTCACTCCAACATGCATAATGATATGAACAATGTCTAGTTAAAATTGGAGCAAAATCTATAGATCAAGAGCACGCGCTCGTTCTACCTTAAAGACTTGTAAGCTAGGTCTCAAATCAGTAGATAGAGAGCTGTTTCAGCTGTTTCTGTGTGTGTGTGCTCGCGCGCGCGCGTGTGCGTAGAAGAGACCGTTTTGCAAATAGCTAAGCAACCGCATTGTTAAGGCTAGATCCCTCTATTTATTTACGCTTCACGAACACTTTTCACCTGCCCGCCGATCCGAGTTTCAATCTCCCGTAAACGAGGATCTCTCGTACGTCCCCACTGAAACTGACGTAAAAATAAAGCTCGTGAAATTATACGGACAAGGGGAAACGGGCAACATTTTTACGGCCAAGTAACTAATCGAACAATGTATTTTTCGCGAAACGTTTATTTCGTTCGATAAACCTCCTGGCGTATTTCAAGATGCCGATCTATTGGGAGTAAATGATATTGAGAGGGTACCCGAGAACGACGAGGGATCCTTTCGAAGGCACGGCGAGGACGAGGCGAAAGATCGAGAGGACATCAACCCACGTAACTTTCTCCACCCCTTGGATTAATTAGTCCACCCCGATGGTCGACGAAGCACTAAACGTAAACGACGGAACTACCGGGATAAAGAGAAATAAAAATAAGGCAGAGTAGACGAGGGCAAAAAAAGAGATCGAAAGGGGAAAAAACGGCTAAAAGAAAATAAAATTGCGAGCAGGATATATAGATTTACGCGAGGAGTGCGCGAAACGTTGGTAATTTACGAGGTCGTTAAGCCACCTTCCCTCGGAACCTTCGCGTCCGATCCTCGAAAAGGAGAATGATGTACCCTACTAAATTCTCGAGCTCCCGCAGAGTAGTCAGTCACCGCGCAACTTATTTGTTTCTCGCCCTCGTACCTGCATGCTCCATTTTTTACTTTTTCTCGTCTCCGTTTTCCCTCACGTGGACCATCGTATCATATCAACCCCCCTTCATCCCGGTAGCCTGAGATCGCGTTGTCAAAAGGGGAGGAAGATGAAAAAAAAATTAAAAACTGTGGTCTCGATGGAAAACGCAAACACGTCACGTTTCGTCTCGTCGGAGGGCTCCCTTATCACGTGCTTTCGAACAAAAGCAGCTCCCGGGGATATATCGCGATTCTTTTCGTAATTAAAGATCGTGCGAGGAGAACGGACACTGGCTATCGACGATACCTACAGGTATACGAGAATGGTACCGAAATCCATCGAGGACTCGAAAAATTCTTCCCTACACACGTTACGACGAAACAAAAAACGCATTCTCGGAACATCGTCTCGGGGTTGCGCTTGAGGAATGCCAAGACTCGACGTGCGCCAATTTTTCTCGGGGGTCTATGCCGAAAAAAGACACCGCAGAGGAGAAAATCGACCGACGCTGGTTAGACGGAAGAGCAATAAAGGGGTGCGACTAAGAGAAAGAAAATTCAAGTATTCTGTATAGAATGGCGGGTATATAGGTATCGTAGTTTGTCGTCTTTTCGTCTCCTAGAACCGAAAGCTTTTCTCGCGGTTGCCAAGAAATTTACATCTAGTAGCGACGAAGGAGTCTATCCTGCCCTCTTTCAGGCTCGTTGAAGCGCAAGGAATAAGGATCTTGGAGGTATTTTCGTCCTTTTCTCTGTTTGTTTGCCCTTTATTCATTATTCTCAGAGGAATCTATTTAAGGGGCTAGAGCGATGACACAGGCTACTTGAAAGGGACCGGGAGAGACTCGGAAATGCCTTCCTTTGTACTCTCCTTCTCGCTCTTTTTTTCTTATCTTGTCTATCATATTTTATATCATTTCTATGCTTTTATGAGCTTTTAATTGTTCATTAGCCCCATAGTTTACTAGGGCTTAATAAAGAAATCAAATTTCTCTCTCTCTCTCTCTCCAATACACTACGGAGTAGTTTCACATTCGCGCTTCCACGATGCATCAGCCTGGTGACGGATAGATCTCGAAGGGACGTAAGACCGGCGGGATGGAAGCGCCGGTTCGCATATTGGGTTAGGCAGGAGTCGAAGAGTGACCGCCGGGCAGGTCCGTAGCCTCAGACGTGCTGGAGATACCACGAGGGTCTTAGGTGAAATAGAAAGGTAAATGGAGAAAGCTTGCGATACATAGATACATACACACCGGTATAAACCGTCCCGGGTTACTCGTATACCTATGCCCGAAGAAAAAGGAAGATCAGTTGAGCCGCGTGAAACATTCGGAGCGTTCCCGGAGCCTTTGTGAATAATGCATACTGCGGGAAATGGACCCGCTTACGCGATTTAAATCTCACAAATGTCCTTCGCCATACCGATCCTCTTGCCGATCTTACTCAACATCTCTCACCCGATATACCCATTTCCGTTGCACAAAAACACGAACCACTTTGTACTTACGACCCTCTGCTGAAATTTTCGTTTCTCCGTGCCTTTTTGTCTCCCTCACAAATGAGATAAAAATTCAAACGAAAAAATTGTGCGATTCGCGAGGCCGCACGCGCGTTCGAACACATCCCATCAGAAATTGTGTTAGGAATCCTATAGAATTCCCCTACTTCTTCCTACTGCCTGATAGGGATCCAATGGGATCCCCCATTGGATCCCGATCAGGAAACGTCACGCTCGTACATTTGATTTTTATAGGGATTTCCTATCGGGATCTAAAAGAGATACCCATCGGGATCCAGTAGGGATTCCTATCGCACTGCAAAAAAAAAATATTTAATTTAAATAGGATCTATTTAAATCCAATAGGTTTTTTCGTTGGCTCACAAATATTGAATATATTTAAATTGAATAAATAAAGATTTGATTCAACTAAATCTCTATTTTCTGACAATGTATACTGTAAATCTAAGTGTACTATATGCATAACATTTTTCATAAATCCAAAACAATCCGAAATACTTGAGAGTTTTACGACAAAGATTTTGTATCGTAATTCGACATTCCCTGGCCTTTTGAGATAATTTCTATCGAAGAAAATATTTCACCTATGTGGGTATCGAACCTCGAACCTACCCACTCATAGCTACGCACGCTGCCCCTATACATAATTATTTGCTGCATCACATAAACTATATGAATTAGTTAATATCATTGTTATAATTAGAGAATTTTATCGAATAACATGCTATATATTTTTCGAACTTAACCTATATTATATATATATATAATTCCTCTCTCTCCACCGTCTCCGCCCCACACCTCTTTGATATGTGTATTGCAATAAAGACGGACCATTCAATCATATATAAAAATGGTTGACTCTACGAAAAATGTATTTAATTTAAATTTAGAAAAAATCAAATAGCTCCATTTAGTTGATTCAACTAAATATTTTTTGAGCAGATGAAACCGAATCACAGATTTATTAGGATTAAATAAAAGATTTAGTTATTAGACAATATTGAATATATTGTTATTTGAATAAATAAATATATTTAAAGTAAATGTATTCAATAATGGAATGCAATAGAAAAAATTTGATTCCACGAAAAATCTAGTTAATTCAAATAAACAAAAATCAAATAGATGCGATTAGTTCATATCAACAGAATTTGTTTGTCAGTGCGGGATACAATAGGGATTCCCCATCGGTATCCAATAGAGATTTTCCATCGGGATTCAATCTAAGAATCCTAAAGCCTACTTCTGATGCTGTAACGTATTTTTTTTTTTAATTTTACATTTTTTTGTCATTTATTCGTCCTATTATTTAATTCTTTATTTCCGCTCGGTTTTCTTTAAATAGAATAAAACGTTTTTTTCCACGACACGTGCGCGGTTCAATCAATGCGAAAATCGTTGTTCCGCGTCGTCTCGCTAGTCGCGTCCTTTTCAACGTCGACACGAATTTGCGCGTACAACATTTTGTTTGACCACCCGGTTTCTTTGTTTTTTTTATCTATCGTGATTTTTCACTACTTTTCTTTTTTATTATTCTTATACGTTCTCAGTTCCGTTTTTTGCGGTGGCGGACTAAGCCCGTCGGAGGCCCGGGGCGGCATATAAATGAGGCCCTCGGTCTGCTAAAAAATGAATGTATCATTGATTATGTGTAATTGTAATATACGCCCTACTTATGATATGGGTAAAAAAGTTAGAATACGGATCAGCATTCTGCACAGCACCTAGCAGATAGAGTGCATAGAAATAATGATGACTATAATAAAAAAGTGACTTTTATTGTACTTATATGTTTAAGAACAAAGCTTTTGCTTTATAACTATTTTACATTTTTTCGTGCTTTCATTTTACTGAACTTCTTAATAACGTCGTTGAAGTCTATTTCCCTTGAAACTTTGCTTTCAACTGATAGAATGGACAGATTGACCAGGCGTTCTTGGTTCATTGTAGATCGAAGATGATTTTTAATAAAGTTCACCATCCCATTTAATAACAATACAGGTTTAATACAGGTTTGGAAACCGCCACGATATGTTAGGCGCGCTCAGCCGATCCACTTTTCTTTACACTTTTCGCCACTACGTGGCATTACTGTTGACGGGTACGTGTGCGACATGGACAGAATAGCTTCTGTCTGTCTGTCCCACTCTCCAGATCGAGGCTTATGCGCCGTCGACCTGCCCTCGAATATGTGATGAAGATACGAATAAAAAACCAAATGAACAAATAATGCGCTTACTGAAGACTGAACGGATTGATAGACCCATTTTCTAAAACGTCGCAGCTACGAAAACTCTTCTAGTAGTTACATTTTTCTAAGTTTAATCCTGAATATTTTCTCTAAACATTCGGTAACCGGCTGTTTTTAGTATCGTTACAAAGACTTTACAATATTTTACACGTATGAGCAGTTTATATCTGTCAGTTATTTAGTGTTCAAATTGTTACATAGAAATGTGGCCAGCGCGTTATCGCCATAAAACGCCGGATAAATAAAACCTTTTTCAGAGTCGTCATTTTTCGTGAAAAGTTCGGCAAATTGGCTCGCAATTTTACCAGTATACGGGGATGTATTTTTACTTGATTATAAACGAAAATCAATTAAGTGTTAAATATTCGAGATCGTGAAAGAAATGCCTCAAGAGCATCAGATGACACACGGACCGAGGTCATCGTTCACATGACAACACGGAAATTATAAGTGGGGGCAAAGGGTGAGATTACAGAAGACCGTGGGTGGGGGATATCCTCTGATAGGGACGACGCATATAGCGACGAGCGGAATAAGAAGTGGATCCTGTACCGGTGCCTCACGGCATCATTGAAATGTGGCTTCGTTTCCAGACCTGTATGTAAGTCCGTGGGTCAGGAAAGTCCCGCAGCGGCTAACAGGGTCGCCAACTTAGTGGATTTTCCACGTAAACTAGTGGTTTAGACATCCCTTTCAGAGGATAAAATTTGTTTTAGTGGCTGGTGGTTTTTGTTAGTGGTAAGCAAGATATTCAACTACTAACGTGTAAACAAATTTATAATACATTATATTTTGCTATGACAAGGCCCTTTGATACAAAGTGTGGCAACACTACGATCCTGTAAATACCTACCAGCGCCATGGGGATTCCCTGAATAATATTTTGGCTGTATATAGATTTGAATGAATATAGACCACAGGGTATAGTAATTGAATCGAGTTCGATTTGCTTGAAAAAATATGTTTGGAAATACTTAATATTTGTTTTATTTAAGTGCATCAGATGTAGTTGCTTACTTACTAGACAGTAAGCGCTAACACCAGGCGGTATTAGAGGTATAGAGGTAATAGCGGCGACTACTATATTTATTTTGGCTTCTGACAAGTTACAAGTTATAATGTAATTTTACGACAGTGAGGTTTAGAATGATTGATTTCTCCTGTTGTTATTCTTTAGTACGTATGTATGTAATTTTTTTTACAAAATCTCTTTATTGTTCGGATCTAGTATTTATGTTTCGCGCCAAAGCCACCATTGAGTGAGCGGGGCCCGCTGCGCGGCGCGCACCATTTTTATGGCGCTGGCTATATGTACATGATCTGATCATAGGTGAATCAGTACCTACCAACCTATGTTTATATTTTGCATGGGGGCCTCCGACCCCAAACTGCCCCTTACTATGAACATATTTCATCCTTGGATGGAATTTAACTAAAAATGACTTCTCGAGATTCGGAGGCCCTCCGCAGGACGATGCACATTGCCGCGAAGGCCCTCCGCACGATACGCGCGGTCGTTGTCCCAGCTGTTACCCGGTCATGTCACATCTGAAAAAAAAATCAGCTCATTCGTGAGTAGTGTCGCTACAATGTAGCGAAGCGGTTTTTTTTCGACCATTCAAAAAATTATGGTGAGTCATAATTTCGGTGAAAAATACAAATTTTTTTCTTCGCCTAACCATAATTTTTTTAATAGTCGAAAAAAACCGCTACGCTACATTGTAGCGACACTACTAACGAATGAGCTGATTTTTTCAGACGTGACATGACCGGGTAACAGCTGGGACAACGACCGCGCGTATCGTGCGGAGGGCCTCCGCGGCAATGTGCATAACGGCGCCATTTTTTTAATATTTTGAACGGAAATTTATTAATGTTATTCTTAAAGCCCTTTCTGACGTTGTGTAAAAAAATAAAAATATTACGGTCCATACTTTCGAGTTTATTATTTTTTTTTCAATATACCCACTTTTCCATCGGCCACGGTGGCCAGACGCCTTAAATCCCGATGGGGAATCCCTATTGGATCCCGATGAGTAATCCATCGGGTCGGGTGGACATTGCTATTCCGGGCTACGAACTTTGGCGAATATGTTCATAAAAATAGGATTTGTTTATGATTTTATACTTATAATTAACTTTCTTTTGAAATCCCATTTAAGAGGGAATGACACCTCATCACGGTCGGTATGGTAGAACAATTATAGATTCCCAAAAATCTCTGAAACGGCTCTTCAGATCCCGTCGAAACTTTGCCAAACGACGTCAAATAGATAGACGAACAGCTGTCTGCCCCTCAAGTTTTCTGAATTTGAGAAAAAAAAACTAAATCGGCTAATGATAAGTCAATCTACGTTTTTTTTTCTCAAATTCGGAAATTGTGAGGGGCAGACAGCTGTTCGTCTATCTATTCGACGTCGTTTGGCAAAGTTTCGACGGGATCTGAAGAGCCGTTTCAGAGATTTTTGGGTATCTATAATTGTTCTATCATACCGACCGCGATGAGGTGTCATTCCGTCTTAAGCCGCTCTCATAAAATTCCAGACCCACAGCGATGAACCGCGGGCGCAATCGTAACTCGAATGCCGTCACGTCCAATAAAAATGTTCATGCGCACAAGTATTTAAAATGTAAAAAGTGTGCATATTAAAGTTTATAAAAAGTTTTTTTATCCGTACCAAAAATACTAGCCTATAAAAAACATTAAATATACAATATGGGTAAGCACTGAAGTGAAGAAGTAACAAAAGAATATAAGTATATTGTACTATTCGATATTGTAAGGCATGCTTTTCAAAAATGTTGCGCGTTGCGCTTTCGGCCGTTGCCGCGCACGCTACTGCCGGGCAGGCGCGAAAGCAGAGGGCGGCCAAGCAGTACGCAGCCGTGGCATTTCGAGAGACACTTCTGTATCCCGTGGTCCGAAAACTCTTTTTTGTTCTCAATGAAACATTCATTCTCGTTCATATCTTAAACCCACAGTGCTACGCTCTTCATCTGACATCCATAGGATTTCAACAAAATGCCTCCCTACAATATGTACCCTTTTTAACCTTTTTTTGGGAATTCTTTAGGATTCACGTGGGTGCATCTTGGAATTCCCAAGCAAATCTGTACACGGGAACATCAAAGAATAATTTTTTACAGAGGTTTACGAAATCCCATTTTATATAATTTCAAGTAAAAAATTCTTAAATCACGTCGATCTGGAAATAGCTCAGAATCCATTTCGATTCCAATGTGGACTCCTTTCCTGGGACGTCCGTATCAAAGCCCCATAAGGATCTGGAAAATCTGGGGAGTCCCTAACAAATCCATTTGGATTTCAATGTGGACTGCCCACCTGAGGCGTCCCTATCAAATCCCTATAGGGATCTGGTAGGATCTGGGGAGTCCCTAACAAATTTCTGCATGGGATCGCGCATCTGTCGTGTGCCCGGGTGCGCTCTTGCATTTCCGAATCAGCCGGACGGAAGCACTCGCTTTGGCGTGCCGCTGGCGCGAGCGAAGCGACTAGAAAACATTGCAATTAATAAGACGCGGCGTGAAATGCTGGGGGAAGAAGGGGGAGAGGGGGGAGCTTTCCGCGGATATGCATGTACTCTTGCACTGCCGTGTATAAAGAAAGCGCGCATTATGCTCGCCTGGTCCGGTAATTATGTCGAGTTGGCATACACATGTGCGAAATTTTTTCTCCCCCTCTTTTCCGTCTTTGTTCCTTTTTATTTGAGCGAGTAGTCGCCCTCTCTGCTTTCACCTGCACCACGATCATCTTCCACATTTTGCCGGTCCCCTATCAACCAAACCCCCACCCAGCTCCCACCTTTTTGTCCTGCGAGCGAACACGAGAGCGGAACGAGCCGCGAGCTTTTCCACTCGCTTTCAGAATCTTCTCGGACCGCGCATAGACCGGAAAATTTCACCGAGTCTCTGGCGTCGAGAGTGCGGCTTTTTTCGTTTTCTCTTTGCTTGTATGCTCGTACGGATTCAGAGGCAAATGAAAAAAAAACGCAATGTCGAAGCTCTCGGAAGTGTTCTGTCTTCGTTGGCTGCTGTCGTGAATGCGGTCGAGTGTGGCTGTGTTTGTGTATGCCGAGCGGGAATAACAAACGCGTAGGGATTTCCCGACGGAAAATTTTCTATGACGAACGATCCGCCGCACGCTATGAGGAACGGACCAAATGGATAAGCATGAATGCAAGGTGACACAGGGGACTCGTAGGGAGAAAAATAGAGAATACATTTTTTTAAACTAGAGAATGCAAAAGCTAAGCGCTAGAAACGGTATTGAAAATCGCAAGTTCAAAAACGTAGGAGTTCACTGATTCAAAATATATTATACACTTATAAAAATATATAAAGATATATTTATACATATGTAGTATAATTTACTTATTGGTGTAATTTATTTATTTTGCAACAGACCATTTATTGAAAAAGGGTAAGAGATATACTAGGTGAACAAAATGAGCTCTGATTGTATATCTTAACTCTTCGCGCGGTTTCTGTTGACTGACTCGCCGTTGTCCACTTTTTCTATGCCAAGCCGAGATTTCTTTTTCTTGCATGACTTTCTTGATTATATGAAAATTATTCTTTTCATTAATTTTATCTCTCCTGGCGCTCAATTAACGTTATTGGTCATTTTACATTCCACATATATATACACACATATTAATGTATGTGTACGTAGAGCATGTAAGGTATATATGCAATGTGACAGAAAACATGCGGATAAAGCGCAAGCATAGAAAATCTCAGCACGTGCCGAAAAAGCAACCACGTATTAAGGCTCGCGATGTGCTCACGGCACGTTAAATCCACTTGAAAGTAGCAATATTGGTTAGCAGGTATTGCAGAACAGTAGAACACTAAAAAGATCTATGCACCATCGTCCATAATAATATTGGCTTGTCCGAAAATTCCTTTCGCTTATTTCACTTTTTTATTTATGTTAACGTTATTGCATGAAGTTTGCATTCCCCATATGCAACCATTTTGGTCCTCCGCGTTTTTCTCGTTTATTTCTATCATTGTCCAAAGCCTTTTTGCAAATTTAGGTAATACATTTCTAATAAAAATGCGTGAAAACGCTACAGTGATCTTCACAGCCAACATCAGCCAAAAAATTGAGCAGTCAATACGAATCCATTTTCGTTGCATTCCAAAGATGCAAACTTCAACGTCATGTTTATTTCACGATTGAAAACCGAAAGGGACGGATAATCCAATAGTGCGTTGTATAATATAATAATAACAGTATTACAATATTGCACGACTATAAATATAATTATGGTATAACTTGAAGCACGATCGAGCCAAAGTGCATTTTGGCCATCATCTAAGGTTAGTTCCACAGTGTGGAGGGTCGGAAGCGTTGACCCAACTCGGCGGAGCAAGGCCGAGCGTCGTTACGAGTCCAACGCAGAACTCAAGGGAACATGTAGCAAGGTGCGAGAGGACGAGACTTGCGTTCCACCCCGTGCCTTGGAACTTGCCGAACTTTGGTGTGTGCCGAGAATGAAACTCTGCGGCGTCTGCGGACGCGAGTAGGTTACGCAGGTCCACTTAGCGCTTCCGGCGTTTTTCCGCGCGCAGGGCCACCCACCCTGTCCTCCTTTTCTCCCTTTGCTTTGTTCCAAGCGAGGCCCAACGAGGGACGGGAAAAGCATATCACATCTTTCCACGTCTTCCCGAGAAAACGAAAAAACCCCACGCAAAAAAGCGGAGGTTCCCAGCGCGTATCACGGCCTACTTCCTCGCACCCCTTTCCGGTGCTTCGTTAGCCGCGTTAATTAAGGCACATGCCACTATACAGCAACGAGGACAAACAGCGATCTCGCGTTTGCGGAACATCCGCCATTTCAGGTTCCCGTCTCAGCTCTCAGTTTTCCGCGCGAGAATGGAAAGATCAAAGATAAAGAAGATATTCAACAAACGCGGCACGCGAAAGCGAAGAACGAATGATGCACAGCCGTAATTTAATTTCTATCCTCCCTGTCTCTCCTTTTCGATCTTGGTATTTAGCATTCTTATTACTAACGCAAAGCTTTTAGGTTTGGATCACGACAAACGATAGAATATCCTCGCGTTATATCCGCCCTCTCTTCGTGCAAAAAAGCCCACTATTATATGCATTTCCGTGTCTGATTACTTAAGCTTTGAAGCGACAGTGGAGCGGGTGGATAAAAAGGGACAGTCGACGGGAAAAAGTGGAGCTGGAAAACCTGCATAATGGTATTTCGACTCAACTGGCATAAAGCGTACGGAGATACGAAAAATGAATGGAAATAATTTCAATATTTGACTTGTCACGGTTTCAAACTTCAAGTTCCCCTTATCCCGGTCTCATTCCTAAAAATGCACCCCTGTGTGTAATCACCATAAATTAACGCATGAAAATGCACGAACGGAACATTTATTCGGGAAACACACATTAGGTTCACTGCAATGTGAATTTGAGCGTGTATTTTGCCTAATTTCGGCTGAGTTCCCGTCTCATTTGCATTAGCTCGCCACGGTTACGTATTACCCAATTCCACAACAAATATTCCAAGCTGTTGTCACGAGTTTGTAACGCGTTATGCTTATGGTCGGCATATACACTTTATGGAGTACGCGATAAAATGTGAGCCAAGTATCTCCGCTCGCATCCAAACAAATATTTGCGTCCTACTACGGCGCGTTCGCGACATGAATCATTAATTAAAACAGATTAAAAGCGAATACGCATTCCACACATACACACGCGTACGCAGACACATATATCGCGGAGGAATCACGTACTCTCTACGGTTGGTTAAATAAATCCTTGGAAAAATACGTTTGCAACTGCAACAGCACTCTCCGTCTTTCTTTCTCCCTCGAATCGTGGATCGATTATCCCCCCCGTAGAGGGTGATTGGAAAGCATCCTGGGGAAAGTGGAACGTTATGGGTGGGTGAGCGTGACTCAGTTTTTGTCTCGTCAAAAATGGCAAAAACATTTTATTTATTTTTGCCATCCTCTAGTTTCACGATAGAGTCGAAATTGCCAAAATTGTCCGACGAGTACGTGCCAAAGAGGAACGTATCGTGGGCTGTCTATTCAGCAAGAGAGAGAGAGGGAGAGAGAGAGAGTGAGAGAGAGAGAGAGAGAGAGAGAGAGAAATTTTCGTACCGTTGAGGCATGTGCCTCACTTTGGTCGATTTCCATCATCACGCGCGAGGAGCGTTTTCAACCTTCCCACACCCTTCGTTCATCAGCTCACTTTTTGGCCTGCCCGCGTTTATCTCTCAATTCATTATTGTCAAGCAAGAGGCGAACTGCCCCCGCCCCTCCCTAATCACGATATGTAACAGCGATTTCGCGTCAACTGGGAGAAGCTATCGACCGCTGACAGTTTGATGACCGTCGAACTCGCACGACTCGCCAATGCGCTCTAGAAAATGCGTTGAAAGGTGTTTAATGTGAATCCAGATAGACTGGCAAAATCCTCGATAGATTCGTTAATAGATTTTCATTCGGGACGAAATTAATGGAACATTCAATTTAAATAGCATGACTTCTTATGTTTGTTAGAAAATTATATTTACTAAACCTAGCGAATGTTTCGATGCTTTTTACAGAATACATAAAAAAAAATTTATACCCGAGAGAAGCGATGTCTTAAGGGCCTCGAATTGAGAAAAAAAAAAATATAATGCTGGAATACTTTAGTTCGTTCATTAAAAGTCTCTTTAAATTGATCGTATGGTGCGCTACGTTCGAACTCTGGCTTCTTTCGATCGAGCCCCGTCGGACTCCTAGTGCGCTGATACAGCTTCGAGATTTCTCTTTGCTTCGTGTAAATATTTAAACGAAAGCAGCCGCGGTTCCTCTTTAAGGCCATGTGCCACACGCCAGAAAATTTCGACGCGGCCTCTCGTTACGTCGGTAGCGCAGATCTCGTAGTTTTTAACTACGAGTCGCTACCGACGGACAGCGCAACGATCGCGAATTCGGTCTCGATGCTTCGCACTGGGGCGAAGAGTCTCGAAGCCAAATAGACGACGATCGCTGAGCGCGCGCGTGTGTGTGTGTGTGTGTGTTTGCTACGCCGACCGCGTTGCAGAAAGAACGAATCCGTTCTCGCCGCCGTTCGGTCGTACGCAAGCACCTTATATGTATGTGCGTGTCACACAATTCACACAACTATGCGTAGCGACCACGGTACGCTTGTATTGGAAGCATGCGCTCGCTCGGCAGGAGAGCGGTGAAACTTTGTTGCATTTTACATTGTATATGCAGCCATCAAATCGATTTTTTTTTCGACGACGGCCACAACCAAAAGACTCGGGCATTTCCCCATACTTTTTTAATTCATTTAAACAAATAGGCTCGAGCTCAATTTGTAACATCGATGCCGCTTATCGTTAACGATTTCGATCACTGCCAAAATTTCGAGCGACCGAAATTGCTCGAAACTCACTCTACAAAAAAGTGGTAAAATTTTGCAATGCTCATTATTCAATCAAATGCGTTCAGCATTTTATCTCTGCCAGGGTTCATATTTGGCAGCATTTCTGCTGGTCAGCTTCTCGAACAATCAAGATCGCTAGCCTCGCTCTACGGAAGAGCGGTGAAATTTTGCGATCGCGCATTGTTTAAACAAATGCCCTCGGATCGATTTTTTTGTTGACGGCGGTCATCGGTGGAAATTTCTTTATGGTTGAACTTTCTAGCAAACAGGGTTTGCTAGAGACTCGTATGGTGGAAGGGTGCTAGCATTTCTCCACTCTTTTTTAATTAATTTAAACAAATAAGCTCGAAGACTATTTGGCATCTCGATGTCGCTCATCATCGACGAGTTCGATCTCTGCTAAAATCTCGAGTCACGACCGAGATCGTTCGAGACTCACTCTACAAAAGAGTTGTAAAATTTTACAATGTTCTTTGTTTAAACAATTGCGATCAGCATTTTTTCTCTGCCATGGCTTTTGTTCGGCAGGTTGTCTGCGGCCGACCAAATTCGCGAACGAACGAAATCGACCGGGTCTCACTCTGCGAAAGAGTGGTAACATTTTATTATTACTAAATTATTACTAATTATGCTAAAAAAATACGTTTAGCATTTTTTCTCTCTGCCGGAATTCATCTTCGGCAGGTTTCTCCAAGGATCGAATTTTCTAGCAATGACGATCGGAGAAGTCTCGCTCTACAGAAGAGCGGTAAAATTTTACTATCGCGAATTGTTTAGAGGTCATCGGTGTAAAATTTTCGAAAAATCGTTTTTTTGGAAGCACTTTTAAAAAATCCTTGGAAACTTAAAAAAATGTACAATGCCCTTTGTTTAAACAATTGCGATCGGTATTTTTTTCTCTGCCATGGCTTATCTGCGGCAGGTTGTCTGCGGCCGACCAAATTCGCGAGCGAACGAGATCGACCGGGTCTCACTCTGCGAAAGAGTGGTAACATTTTATTATTACTAAATTATTACTAATTATGCTAAAAAAATACGTTTAGCATTTTTTCTCTCTGCCGGAATTCATCTTCGGCAGGTTTCTCCAAGGATCGAATTTTCTAGCAATGACGATCGGAGAAGTCTCGCTCTACGGAAGAGCGGTAAAATTTTACTATCGCGAATTGTTTAGAGGTCATCGGTGTAAAATTTTCGAAAAATCGTGTTGTTGGAAGCACTTTTAAAAAATCCTTGGAAACTTAAAAAAAATTCAAATGCTCTTTGTTTAAACAATTGTGATCGGTATTTTTTTCTCTGCCATGGCTTATCTGCGGCAGGTTGTCTGCGGCCGACCAAATTCGCGAGCGAACGAGATCGACCGGGTCTCACTCTGCGAATGAGTGGTAAAATTTTTTTATTACTAAATTATTACTAATTATGCTAAAAAAAATACGTTTAGCATTTTTTCTCTCTGCCGGAATTCATCTTCGGCAGGTTTCTCCAAGGATCGAATTTTCTAGCAATGACGATCGGAGAAGTCTCGCTCTACAGAATAGCGGTAAAATTTTACTATCGCGAATTGTTTAGAGGTCATCGGTGTAAAATTTTCGAAAAATCGTTTTGTTGGAAATACTTTCAAAAAATCGTTGAAAAGTTAAAAAAAATTCAAATGCTCTTTGTTTAAACAATTGTGATCGGTATTTTTTTCTCTGCCATGGCTTATCTGCGGCAGGTTGTCTGCGGCCGACCAAATTCGCGAGCGAACGAGATCGACCGGGTCTCACTCTGCGAAAGAGTGGTAAAATTTTTTTATTACTAAATTATTACTAATTATGCTAAAAAAATACGTTTAGCATTTTTTCTCTCTGCCGGAATTCATCTTCGGCAGGTTTCTCCAAGGATCGAATTTTCTAGCAATGACGATCGGAGAAGTCTCGCTCTACAGAATAGCGGTAAAATTTTACTATCGCGAATTGTTTAGAGGTCATCGGTGTAAAATTTTCGAAAAATCGTTTTGTTGGAAACACTTTTAAGAAATCCTTGGAACCTTAAAAAATATGATGCATATTCCTTTGTAGCTGAAAAACCCCATTATAAAGTGGTTTTCGAGCTATTTTTAAAGGAAGTCTCCGCCGCTGAAAATCGTCTTTGGCGATGTCTCATGCCGGTAGGCGCAGTTCTCAACTCTTGTAAGCCTATTGTGGGGACAAAGTCACCGACTAAAAATAGTTTTATTTTCGACTAATAGGTGGCATTCGATTACGGGAAAAAAAACTTGTTCAGCTGTAGCTTCTTTGAAAGCGTTGACTTCAAACACGTTTTTTTCAAAATCATGTTTTCGATATCGGGACGGAGCAACACTCAAACAATGTTCGCCCAATCGACTTGAAATTTTAACTGTAGTTTCTTAGATTGCTTTAACAGTCAAGGACGAGCTCTTTTTTTTCGATTGACTGAAAATTGTAAAAAAAATATATCACTTTTTATACCCAACCCCACAAAATTAAAGAAACAGAAAATTTCTTCATTTTTTAAAGTGTTTTTGAAAAGCTGTATCAATGTCAAAAATAGTCGTATCAAGATGAAAAAGAAAAACATTATTAAGCTTCAAGTTTCTAGTTTGAGATCTTTTGGCAAAATAATTTTTTGAGCTATGGTTATCGCGCAATCATAAGAGATAGCGAGAAAATTATTTTTCCAATTTTATTTTTTCAAGGGATTTTTCACAGTTAAATCAATGCATAGGTCCGTTAGCTTGTTTATTCAGTTCCAATTTGGTTTTTTTTTGGTCTCTCTATGTCAACTTTTTGCTGGGATATCCGACTTATAATAAAAAATGTTCCTTTTGTGTTTGATCAATGATATCACAGCAACCAATGATCGCACAGGAAATTATTGCGCAGCTTGAAAAACTTGAATCAATTCCGTACAAGACCCTTTCGTTGATTTTTGAGAAAAAAATCATGTTTTCACACTTAACAGTAGTTTGAAAAATAGGACAAAACATGACATTTTATGGTTTCTCAGTAAATCTACTACTCCATTACAAATATTGGTAGAAAGACTAATGTCGCCACGTTTATTTTTCAGCTTAATGCACCCCCAATAGCCGTGCAAATTTTCAAATTGATCCATCGACCCGTTTTTCCGGACCGATCGATCCAAGTTTTACAAACGAATTAAAGGAACAAGTGTTCCTAAACATCGTGTAATCATGATCAAAATGAAAACACCCATTTTCTTCGACTATTTTTAGAATTTTGCAGTAGTTGCTTGTTAAATTTAAGAAAAAAATTGAGATATTTAAAAAAATTGTAATCTGTTTAAATTTGTAAATTTTTTCAGGAAACAATGGTGACTCGTTGTTGCCACGCTTCGGCTTTTGCGCACCATAATTTCACTCATCAATTGCATTGATTAAAAGTTGATACCCCCAAGCAGTATTCACTAGTCGATCTGAGAACTTGTATGCCATTAACTGTAGATATTTTCTGCGAAGGTTATCAGGGATACAAAAAACACTTTTTTCAAAAATGATCTCTTGCTTGGAAGAAAAAACCAATGAACAATTTCTTTCGAAAACTAATATTTTTTTGGTAATTTTTTTCTACGTTTTGATAAAAAAAAATGAATCTCTTGTTTTTGTAAACTCTCATTTTTTGCAATTTTTGATCATGCCTAGTTTTGAAAAAAAGATTGTTTTCCATAACCCTAATAACCTTCGTAGAAAATATTGAGAATTAATTGCATAAATGTTCTCAGATCGACTATTAATACAGCTTGGGAGTATCAACTTTAATTGATGCAATTACAGATGAGTGAAATTAAAGTGCGTAAAGGCCGAATGGTGTAAAAAAATGAGTCAGTATTGTTTCCTTAAATATTTTACAAAAAAAAATGTTAATCTCTCGAATTTTTTCTTATATTTAACAAGCAACTAGTGCCAAGTTGTGAAAAAAGTCGAAGAAAGTTAGTATTTTTATTTTGATGATGATTACAAGATGTTTAGGAATAATACACTTGTTCCTTTAATTGTTTTGTCAAACTTCGATTAACCCTTGATAGAAAACGGTTCGATGAATCAATTTGCAGACTAACAGGGGTATGAGGAGTAATTCGAGCTGAAAAAAACGCGGCAACATTAGTCTTTGCATCAATATTTGTAACGTAGTGGTAGATTTACTGAAAATCCAGAAAAAGTAATTTTTTGTCCTTTACCAAATAACGGTTAAGGGTGAAGAAAAAAATCACAAAAATCAACGGTAGGGGCTGGCGGGAAATTTATTCGACTTTTCAAAGCTGCCCTCTAATTCCCGTTACGATAATTGGTTGCTGAGAGATCGATAATCAAAGACAAAAGGATCTTTTTTCATTCGAAGTCGGATATCTCAGCAGAAAATTTGACGTACAGAGATAAAAAGCTAATTAAAGCTGAATAAACAAGCTAACTAACCTATACATTGAGTTAACTGAAACAAAATTCCTTAGTCCGATGACCCCTGAAAAATAAAAACAAATTTTGAATTTTTTTCTGCCGGTATTTTTTATGATTGTGCGATAGCCGTAGATCACAATTTTTTGCCAAAAGATCTCGAAACTATCATCTTGAAGCTTCAAAAGGCTTTTTTCATCTCGATGCGACAATTTTTCACATAGACACAGCGCTTAGAAAACGCTAGAAAATGTAGAAATTGTGTTCTTGTCATTTTCGGAGTCGTATATAAAAAATTTGGTTCAAAACACGACCTTTTTTTTAACTTGTCTCTTTTCTTTAATTATTTTGAAGTTTCCCCTCATTTGACTGCTAAAACGAACGTAATAAACGAAAATATTTTACTCTTAGTTCCACAATTAAATTTACGATAGTTGTACTGCGTTCCACGGAGAGGGTATGAGGTTGAAGTTTGCAACGTTGGAACGCAAAAAAATAAAAATTTATGAAGTCCTTTTTTATATTTCGGCAACCTTTGCTTACAATAATCCTCCAAACATTTTTCAAGATTGTTGGTCGCGTGTCGTTCAAAGAGACGCGACCAACAATCGTCACCGTGTACTCCGATCTAAGGGGTCACACTGTGGAATTAAAAAAAATGGTTTTTTTTTTTACTGGACTTAAAAGATGCTTTCAACCATCTATAATAAGGAGAAAAAAGTTTGGTACCTGTAAAAAAAGGTCCGCAGGCCAGCATGGGTCTGCGGTGGCAGTGGCTGGCCCGTGTGCGAGACATCGACCGTTTTTCTTAAAACACAATTTTTCAAAACGGCATGCAGCATAACTCCAACAATTTTCATAATTTTCACTCCCAATTTTGGGTACATGTTTAAAATAACATTCCGAAGCGCAATAAGTACGGGATTTTCTATGAGTTATTTATAACATTAGTTATTACCAAATGATTGTGCTTTTTTTGTCGAAAATTAAGTTTTTGGTTTAATGCTTGCCAATTACACAAAAAATAACATTGTCACAATTCTCTACGTATTTCTCTAGCTATACTCGTGAAAATTAATAGAATTTTTTAAAATTTATTCTAAAATCAAATTTGCGTCAGCTATACTGCGTGCCGCAGAGCGTCTCAAATTCAACATGCCTCGCCAGAATGGCTCCAGCGTCACCTTTTGGCATAAGTTTTCAATATAAATTTCATTTTGTTCACTTCAAGATATGACTAATAACATCCTTGAATATTAATATTCTCTTATTTGTCCTTCTACAAAACAAAAAACAAAAAATCGCGAAATATCACTCAATTTTGGACGTTTACAGTGGTGTAAGCCCTTATGGTAAAACGAGCGTGCGCTCTTGATTTATATCGATTTTGTTCAAATTTTAACCAGACATTGTTCATATTATTATGCAAGTCTGAGTGAAATTTCAGAACAGTTGACTATTTACATTGGGAGATAATGGATTTTTGAATAGCAACTTTTAACACTGCAGGGTCTGCATTGGCCGAAAGTCAGGTCACTTAATTCGGCGTACCATTCTATTGTGTTTATGGATTTTGAAAAAAAAAATATGATTAGATAGTAAACTAGTTAGGGGACGAGTGAAAAAGTTTGAATTGTCTTTACTATTCAGCTTTGCTAAAGACGTTTAGTAACGACAGAATAACTCTCGGTTAGAAATATTTATCCCCTGTAATAAGAAGACATTATGCAACACCGCAGAACAGCGTTGTTCAATATTTTTAGAAAAAAGTTAATTATTGTGCTCCTAACGTTAAACACTTTTAACGTGAAGAAAAAGATTTGCGTTATAAACATTAATATTTTATATTGTTTATGTTATTACCTTGTGTCTTTTTAAAGAGGACAAATATTTTTCACGGAACATTACTCTGTCTAAATTTCAATGCAGACCCTACAGTGTTAAAAGTTGCCATTTTAAAATCAATCTCCGAATCTAAATAGTCGACTGATCTGACATTTCACTGAAACATGCATAATGATACGAACAATGTCTGGTTGAAATTTAAACAAAATCTATAAAAATCAAAAGCGCACGCTTGTTCTACCTTAACGCGTTCAACCGTTGACCATTCAATTCTGTTGGTCTGAAGGTTTGGCCCCGTCGACTCTGAGTATGAGATGATGGTAGCCGTAACCATTGAGATGCAATGGTCCTCGCCCTTTGTTTTAAAATGTACATACGTAAGTGAAAGTCCTTGCACAGATTGCTGGTGCTCTTGGAGAGATTGAAGACAGCGGTGATATCCTTGCGGACACTGGGAGGCTATACTGTGGCCGCGACGAGTGACACGGTTTCTCATCCTCGGCAGTGCCTTCTTGCTGCCCTTGATAAATCCGTTGGTCCATCTAGATGGTAAATCCGACGCTACATTAGTTCAGGTTTCTACATGCTAGTCCAGTTACCATACCTAGCATGTGTAAGCATATGCTATCAGTACGAGTATTAGTATGGTGAGGATACGGAACCAGTATATTTTACTATTGCAGAGTATACCAGTACCATACTAGTAACACACACACTTGCGTGTAGCGGTGTACTACCGTACAGGTATACCAAGGGTCTTCTATCTTTGTACGCCATACCAATAGTACTCTCGGTCATCAGGGTGAAGGTATAGAGAAATCGCCACCGGTCCACAAATCAACCGTGTTTGAGACGTGACAGTTTTGCGTTCGTAGGCAAAGAGTGTTGACCTTTCGTGCACCATTTTGGTCGCACACTGATCAGGAAATCGAGGATTTCGAGGGGTAATGGAAGTGGCTACGGATCATCGGAAAATATGCTATCTGCGATTTTTTCACAAATAAATACCGAGGTATTTCTGCGAAGAGCAAATAAGCTTGAGTTTTTTGCACCGGAGCCGTTGGCTGTTTGACACATCGGCGAGCGAGAAAGCAATGCGAGGGACGATCGTGGCAAATTACATAGTACGTAAATTGAGGTTATAGCATGTACGTACCTTGAATTCCGGTGTTTTCTTCTTCGCCTTCTCGCTGTCCCTATGTCCCTCGATCTTCTTCGTGTAATCGGCTGCGGCTGTTTTCTCGTCGATTATTTCATTGTCGGTTTTCGTCGTCGGTGGTGTGCCGGCGTCGTGATGCGTTGTTCACAGCAAAAAAAACTCACCAAAACGCGACGAAAACAAACTTCACTCGATCACACACACTATTTAAATTCTATGACACACATCGTATGAAATATATTCCGAACGAATGTTCGAGGTTATGGCCGGAGGTTATGGCTCCGGCTTTCGACCTGTCAAAAAATAAATTTGTTCCGGAAGGAGGCGAGCGCAGTCGGTAAAAACAAGACGAAGCGAGCTGCGCGCCGCCAGTGAGAAAACGGATGAACTGAACGCTCGCTACAGTACCTGATATTTTGAGCTTTGTTGGTACATTTTTGCTGAATTTATGTAAAAATTTCAAAATGCTTTTTCTCCGCCATTTGTTCATGAAAACAGGTGAAACAAAGCTCAAAATGTGTGCTTTTTCACTGTCGAGAGCATGATTCGCGCCAAATTAACGAAAATGCGATGCAATGGTTAATAATTCACAGTTTTTCGCATGGTAACTACAAACTGCAAATTTTTTTTCGAAATTTTGGAAAATTTCGCGAATCATGCTCTCGGAGCAAGCGCCCTGCATGCACACAACAAATTTCATTCCAATTGGTTGAGCCGTTCGGGAGAATTCCCATTTCAAAATTTCGATGCGGTCGGAGGCATGTGGCACATGGCCTTAAACTGGGAGAGACACACGCTGCGAGCGAGGTCTCGTGTGCATAGAAGAAGGATATTTCGTGTATGGTCATCCGACAGCTAGGAGCATATATCTGTATTTACAAGCGCATGGCACTTCTTAATGTCCGTGACGATTCTGGGCCAGTACAGCTCGAGAAGCCACTGAAAAATTCCCAAAAGGACCGACATTTTTTTCGATTTTTAATCGATTTCAAGGGTTTATCCCATTGATTTTCAAAATGAGGGGGGGCGCGTTTTTTTAGCTAATATCGATAAAGATGCGACAATGGCCTTTTTGCAGAAAGAGGGCGTATTAAGAAAAGTTTGAGAACACATGGTGTATCCGAAGGGGTAACTCTCCGCCGATTACGAATATCACCGAGTTTTTGCCGAAAGCTCAAGTTTAAGCCGGTGTACAAAAAATCTTTTGATACACATTCGGGTGTATGCTTGCGGGAAAATTGCAAAATCAGGCGTCGACATGCTTCACTCTAAAGGTGACCCCTTACAACCGTTTTTCCGCCGATAAAAAAATGCGTATCTAATATTTTTCAATGCCCAACCATGTACATGAGTTCCGCCAAAATCGGAGAGGAACCCGAAAGTGATGTTCCTTGTGAAAATAATTCTCGCAATGCTCTACACCGGTGCATTGTTCTAGCCGCATATGTATTGTCCGTATCTGGATTTACGGAGACGTACACTCGTATCCGTGAACACATGCAGCTCTGTATTTCTCTGAGGCGTAGAAGCAGCATCAGCAGCAGCAAGCAAGACGTACAACCGGGGCATTCTGGGTCACGGCTTAATTGAGACATTAATTCGAAGTTAAGACGAGCGAGTGAGGAAGGAGGAGGAGATAATGCGGAAGCTGGTCCTTGCGAGAGCAGAACTTGCATCTGCGCACAGGAAAGACTTGGTAAACATTTGAAGACTCCGCACCGGCTGCCATCATGACACGTGACTCGTTGCTGGAAATCTATCGAAAATCGGCAAAAATTTCGCACGTTTGTGGATCTTGGAAACGTCACCAATCCACTGCTTTGTGTTCGATGTGCTGCCTCATCCCTGGTGTTATCCAAACGGAACGTATTCGCGTCGCCGGTGCGTTGTTCCAAGCTTGAACGACAAACGCGTCATCAAGCCGTGATTTGTACCAATAAAGGACGGCCTATGCCGTAATCACGATAATGCGACAAAGACGCAACGAGTGGGCTGCAGGAGTACATGAAATTGGGCGTTCGAGGGAAGAGAAGTAAAGCAGCGAAAGCGGTGTAGCCAGCCGACAAGATCAGCTGGAGGCATCGGAAGCTGCGCAGAGTTGACTCTCCCGTCTGGCCCGGTTCTCGTAAAGGCAGTGACGTGTGAAAGAGAGAAATCCGCCTGATGTGCACCGTCTGCACACATTGTGTCTACTGCATAGACGGCTTTTCATGGGGGGTACACACAGACAGGGGTAGATCGCGCGACCTCGAGAATCGCTAACGAGTTCGTTGACAGAGCTTTGCCAGCTATTTCACTGTTTCCCTTGGCGCCGCCAACCCTTTCTAGCCTCCCTCTCTCACTTCCTCGTGCCTTTGGCAAAAGAAAACAACGGGCGCAGGTTTTTACACCTCTGGTGTGTAAACATCACTGGCTGCTCGGCGCTGGTTACGTCATATATACGATAGAGTCGTATATTTGTGTTTGGAATAGCAGCAGCTGCGCCACCGTCTTCCAATCCGTTTATCTCCGTCCGTTTAGTCGTGAATTCAAAGTCCCCGCGTGCTTCTTCGTCCATAGTTTCAGCGCAATCAAATTACCCTCTCTCACTTCCGAAATAGCTCGCTCCCTCGTCGTGTATCATGCCCTAACCAACACACCGACACGTATAACTCGGCCCCTCGCCGCTTTGTTTCCTCTCTGATATCACGCCGCGATTACACTCACCAGCCTCGGATTGGATTTACCTCGTGCGGAAGGATCTATCCTTTTCGTAGGCCCTCCTCTCGTCCAACCACTGATCACTGTATATTTCACTCGGTTGCTTAATCAGCCGTCCGTGAATCTTCGAGCTTCCGTGACTCGAAGGGAAACTCGATTGAAATCTTTTCCGAGTTACGGATCCGTTTGCTTCCGTTTCTAGCGCGTTTGGACAAGGCCGTGCGGAGCGATCCAGACAAGCCTCGGTACGAACAAAATGAAATTTAAAGGAAAAACCCCTCCTCTGCGGAACAAGTGTCCACGTTTCCGCTCGACCGCGCACACATTCGCCTCGTATAACGACTTATCGATAGCAATAAGCCAGGGTGCAGGATGGTCCAGCCGTCGTTGTCGTTTAGCGCTCTGATACAGACTCGATCTTGCGTAACAGCCGGAAAGCACGAACTTTCCTCCAAACTTCTGTAGATACTTGTGTTCTTCTGATTCCTCGCAAAACTAGCTGACCATCTGGAAAAATTCTTCGTTTGCTGTCTTACGGACTTTTGCGAAACGACGAGAAAAGGTTGAGGGATTTTTTTTCCCGTCTCTATAGACGGGAAAAAAATTGCAGCGACGGCTTAGGCGGTTGGGTCACGTTGGACGAAAACAAAAGAGACGTCTCGGGGGTACAGAGGACGACTCGGGCTTGGGGTTGCTACGCAGTATCGACAACCCATTACGAAACAAATCCTTTTTCGTTACTCCAGATCTAGGAGAAATTGAGAAATTGTTGCTGCGTTGTTTAATAAAGTGAACGACATACCCGTTTTCTTTATTCTCAATTTTTTTTATATTAACTTAGAAACTCGAATTATGGCCGCTTTAAAAGAGTAACCGAATAGAACAATTTTCTTTTTCCACATTTCAGGAAATTCTAGTGGTTCATCTCATGAGAAATTTTCTATTGATCACGTTGAAAATGTCAGATTTTAGAGAAAACGAATGATAAATTCGTATTCAGAAGGTAAAAATACATCGAAGTGTTATTACAAAAGAAAATATTGAATATTAAATTGAAAAGTCATCATAATATTTAATGGGTGGAGAACCGCGATATTTGAACCAGCAGCCGTGATATACCGCGCAAATTCGTACGCGAGTCTAAAATAAATGTTCGTGGTCTACGTAATTTTGTTCGAACAGAGACGCAAAGGTTTCCTTTTAAAAAAAGGTTTGTAGCTCGCGCATAAAGGACGAGAAGGGTGTAGATATTCTAAAAATGAGAAATCGTCCAAGGGCTCGGAATCTTGGGTATTATACACCAAAGCTCCGGGCAAAAGCTTCGTGAGATTTACTCGGGCGAAGTGCAAAGAACTTTGTGAACGTTATGAGAGAAACAGGACGAGCGAGAGACCATGGCGGGGAATACTGAAGGCAGATATAACCGAAGTGGAAGAAGTTAAGAATAAAAGAGCGTGACAGCTATATCCACAGAGACAATTGTGCAAAATCTTGTGCAAAAAAAGTCCAGCAAAGCTAACGTATAACGTATACCCGCAGAGAGGCGACAAAATAAGGGGTACGACCAGAGGAAAGAGAAAAGCCAGTTAAAATGGAAAGATTGGGGAAAGAAATTGACTTAAAGATAAGTGAGGGAACGAGATCCCATGTAGGTTTCGCCGATCGAACCGTAACGACCGTACGACCAATAACCGTAACGACGAATTGTACGCCAATGCTCGGCTGAGTATTGACTAGCCAACATTGGTTTGCCGATACGAGGCCAATGTTCGGCCAAATATAGACTCGCTAATCATTGGCTTATAGATATGAGGCCGATGTTTGGCGAAGTATAGACTCGCCAATCATTGGTTTGCCGATACGAGCCCAATGTTCGGCAAAATATAGACTCGCCAACGTTGGTTCGCCGATACGAGGCCAATGTTCGGCTGAGTAACGCATGATCGAA
This sequence comes from Ophion ellenae, assembly GCA_963210295.1. Classification (NCBI taxonomy): domain Eukaryota; kingdom Metazoa; phylum Arthropoda; class Insecta; order Hymenoptera; family Ichneumonidae; genus Ophion; species Ophion ellenae. The sequence continues at coordinate 14,177,552 of OY723395.1, forward strand.
CCGCAAGTCGTATATTGATGATTCATTGTTACGGGTCGAAGTCATTGAGAGACGAGATAAATACTTTGTACGAGTCCATTGCACATTACTCTTAACAAATATACTACCAAATCAATGCACTCGTTGTTGGCCAATTCTCGAACGAGCTCATACGCGATACTCTGCCGATTTTTATGAACCATTCTACACTGACGGAAAAATTCTATTGATATTAAGACGGAATGACACACCATCGCCGTCGGTATGGCAGAACACGATTCTAGATACCCACGGATTTCCGAAACGGCTCTTCAGAATTTCATGAAATTTGGCCAGAAGACGTCAAATTGATAGACGAACCGCTGTCTGCCCCTCAAATTTCTTAAACTTGAGAAAAAAAAAGTAGATTGTCTGACCATGCTGAATTCGTGATTGAAATGATGAAAAATAAAAAGTTTCGCTAATGCCACGACTTGGAGAGGAGTAGAGCCGCGTAGCCACATTAGAAACACACTTTTTGACACCCCAATCATTCCATTTCTTCGCATATCTTCGGAAATCCGTCGGTATCTACAATTATTAGGTAATGGCAGATGATTTCAAACAAATTTCACACGATGTCCGAGATAGCTAGTTCTCGCGAATTCCGGCGAGGCGCTCGTGACGCATTCTGCAGACGACGTACATCGAAGTCGATGAGGCGAAAAACTTGACAGCTCGGATTCAGCCGAGTGTTCGTAAAATGTCGAAAATTGTGCGGTCGTCATCAACAATTTTTTTTTGTTTTTCAACAAAAAAAATAGTTAAATGTGGAGTGTTCGTGCTGCGTTACGTCCGACGGACTTGCGGATGTTTCACCGTGCGAGCCGCGTGAGTGATTTATTCGTCCAGCGACATTGAGGTTATTCCTTTTTATTTATCTATTTACATTGCTTATTCATTTTTTACTAAGAAGGTTTTCTTGTTAGTTCAGGCTGTGTAAATCTTTTAAATGTTTTTACATAGCCTCATCAGAGATTTACGACGTCAATTTGCAAAAAACGGCTTCGCAATAACACAAATAAACGAATGGAAAATATAAATACATACAACTCCATCGTATTGAAAATATTTTTGTAATCAAGTTCTGATCCCCTCCTTGGGTCTCACAATCGAATGTTTTTCAAAGCATTTCAACCCCTCGATAATTTCCCACCTTTTAGGTAAAAAAAATTGCAGTTCCATTATAGAACAATGTGAACAAGTTCGGCATTAGTTGTTCTATAAATAGTCATAATTGTTTAATAAAATTACATTTCGTGTCGTTAAGATTAATGAATTGCCTTACGTCAGCGCTTATAAGTCTGTGGCCATAGAGTGCGAAAGCTGCAACTGAAAGTGTGCTCGTGGCGCTTTGTAAGAGGCGCAAGCTCTTTGCGGATACTTTTGTGCCGCAAATAAATTTCTTCATCATGTGGACCAAAGAACCTTTGGACACATGCCAAAATTAGGAAAATCTCACCTTTCACTGTACTCGCAATAGGGTCCATGCGAAGAACGACACATGTTGGAAGCAATGTTTCGTTAGACTTTTTCTACCGTACTGTCCATGTGAAAAACTCTGACTAACATTTTATAACATTCTTTACAGGGATTCAGTGAATCATCAGCAGATTTTTCTTGCCACTGAACAAGATAACAAGTTTGACAAGCAGTGGCAGAGCGAATAACTTGCCGAACTGCTTATCAAACTTGTCATTTTGGTCAGCCCCGAGAGAAAAGTTCTGATTATTCACTGAATCCCTGTAAAGAAAATTTCAAAATGTTACTGGGAGTTTTTCACATGGACTGTGGAGAAAGTCTAACGAAACATTGCTTCCACCCCTTGTCGTGGTTTGCATGGAACCTATCACGAGTACAGTGAACAGTGAGGTTTTCCCAATTTTTATATGCGATCAAAGTTTCTTTGGTCCTCACGATGTGAAAATTTGTTCGCAGCACAAAAGTATCTGCACAGAGCTTGCGCATCTTGCAAAGTGCCGAGAGCACATTGCACAGTGCAGCTTTCGCACTCACTGTCCACAGAGTTAAAAGGACTAATGCAAGGCAATTTATTTATCTTGAGGAAACCAAATGTCATTTTCTTAAACAATTATGACTATTTATAGAACAACTGATGCCGGACTTGTTCACATTGGTCTATAATGCATCCGCAATGTTTGGACCTAAAAGGTGAAAAATTATGGGATGGTTGAGATACTTTGAAAAAAAATTGGATCGTGAAACCGTAGGATCGTAAGAGGAAGAGACTGAAACTTGACTACAAAAATATTTCAAGTACGATGGAGTTGTATGTATTTATATTTTCCATTTCTTTATTTGTATTATTACGGAGAGTCTCCGTTTTGCAAATTGAAGTCGTAAATCTCTGATGAGGGTGTGAAATGTTTCAAAGATTTTCACAGCCTGAATCGACAACAAAAAATTATGCATTCAAGAAGAACTAATTTCCACAAAACTTTCCATATTATTTGCAATGCAATACAATTGTTAGTGACTTAGGTAAACTATCCATGCATCAATTACCTATTGCATGCGCCCCACGTTTTTCGTTTTAAGTCTAACAAGTATTTTCATAGCCATTGAAAAATCACACATCTGTATGAGGTTAGAAATCTGTATGGGGTCATACATCTGTATGGGGTCATAAATCTGTAGGGGCGAGGATAAATTATTTTATACTTTTTAGTCCGCTTAAAAAACGTGGTATATTTAAAAAAAATGTATTTAAATTATTTAATTTTTTATTCTTTCTCTTTCACGAAACTATATTTCATTTCTTTATTTATTTTGTTAAAATTTTCTCCCTCTTTTTCTCTTTCTCTTTCTTACACACTTAATTCTTCAATCTGAAACCTGTTACAGACTGTTAAATATTGCGTGTTATTTAAATATATACAATATCTATTTGTATATTATATTATTTATATATTTTTTACATTTATATTTATTTTGTCTGTCTGTTTATTTGTTTGTCATCTAGTTCTGAGCAATATTTGAAGTTTCTAGCTCATCCGGAAGTTAGTTTAAAATCGATAGGGAAATTTGCACCGAACAGAGAGACAGGAAAGCGATCTAACACAAGCGTGGTAAAAAGTGAAGAAAGGCCATTATTATTTTTTACCACCATAATTTCGTTTATTAAGAGCAAAAAATTGCTTTTCGACATTTACGAGTATTTTCGCTCATGAAAAGTGAGAATTTGTAAAGAGGAAACATAATTCATTTTTTTTTAAATAAAAAAATGTCTACTTCTCAAAGCTAACTTTTACTCGTTTGTCTATTTTTCATTAAAAAATAACAAATAAACCCGCTAAAAGTAAAAAAAGTCCATTTGGTAACGGTTTTTGTTATCAAAATTAAATGGATGTTAAAACTTGTAACCTCTCTGTATTTCCTATACTTTTTTTAGTACGAAATTTATCTTCTGCTTTTTTGATGTATACATATATTTAGAAAAAAATGTAGAGTACTAAAAATTAATGTTTTCATTTAAAAAGCTCAAATATCCCAATATACCAAGTTAGTAGAAAATAAATTTCGTATTAAAAAAAACATTGAAAACACAGGGCGGGGTGATATAAACTTTAATAAAAATACAGTTCATCTTCCAAACAAAAAACCAGGTGAAACAATGAAATTTTTTACTTCCAGAGGGTATATTGGTTATTTTCCAATGAGAAATTGACAAACGTATAATATTGCACTGTCAAAAATGTCATTGAAAGTTCGTCTGATGAAACAAAACTTTGAAAAAATGGATTATTTCCTTTCATCAAATTGCCACTTTCCATAAGCGAAAATACCGCATTGCCGTCATCCCTACCGTTGGATTTTACAGCGCGATTTTAGCGATTTTACGTACGCAGCAATCGTATTTGTTGCTGAAGTATAAAAAGTACCGCACCTACTGATCACAACCGCGGTCGAGAAAAATGCAAAAATAATTGTTTAAATAATTATTTTAGTTTATTAGCGCGTAAGCAGCAATCATATTTGCTGAGAGGTACAGAAAATACCGTATCTACCGATTACGCCCGTGATCGAGAATAAATATCGTAATTTTCACAATTTTTGTTTGCAGCGCGTAAGTAGTAATCATATTTGCTGAGAGGTATAGAAAGTACCGTATCTACCGATCACACTTTTGATCGAGAATACTTGGGAAAATAATTGTTTAAACAATTATTTTTGCGTAATTTTCACCATTGTTTTTTGCAGCGCGTAAGCAGTAATCATATTTGCTAAGAGGTATAGAAAGTACCGTATCTACTGATCACACTTTTGGTCGAGAATACATGCAACAATAATTGTTTAAACAATTATTTTTGCGTCATTTTTACCGTTGGTTTTTGTAGCGCGTAAGCAGCAATCATATTTGCCGAGAGGTACAGAAAGTACCGTATCTACCGATTACGCCCGTGATCGAGAATAAATGCGAAAATAATTGTTTAAACAATTATTTTTGCGTAATTTTCACCATTGTTTTCTGCAGCGCGTAAGCAGTAATCATATTTGCTGAGAGGTATATAAAGTACCGTATCTACCGATCACACTTTTGATCGAGAATACATGCAACAATAATTGTTTAAACAATTATTTTTGCATCATTTTTACCGTTGGTTTTGCAGCGCGTAAGCAGCAATCATATTTGCTGAGAGGTGCAGAAAGTACCGTATCCACCGATTACGTCCGTAAGGGGCCATTCATAAAACACGTGACGCAGTGAGGGGGGTGGAGGGTTAGGCAAATCGTCACACTTTGTCAAAGGGGGGTGGGAGGGGGGTCGAGCAAAAGTCACGAGACGCTATAAGCATATTAAATTTGCAGAAAGGTGATACTGAGACGCTGAAAATTTTCTGTACTGCCCACCCAAAGTTCCGACTACGAGGAAGTCGCAACTTCTTTGATATCGATTGAGACTCACCTGAAGCATCCTCGGGAACACATTGCATTCTAGGTGCATCGTGATAAAAGATTATCAAATTATTTATTATTGATGTTACATAACATAAAGAATATATTTCTTACTGCGGGGGTCGTCTATTAATTACGTGAGGTTTTTTAGGCCACTTTTAGAGCCCCCCTCACCCATGGAGATATGTGGTGAGGTTCTTGGCTACACCCCCCCCCCCCCCCCAAACAACACGTGTATTTTTTAATAAGAAATGTCAGACGGGAGTGTCAGAGAGTGCGGTATCGTATTATGAAAAACGAAATAATAGTACAGTCGTGCTGTCGCCGAAAAACCCCGTAATCGGAAAAAATTAGAAGAAGGCCAGTTTTTTGACAGACCATTCATTTTGTCTAAATGGAAATCTTGTAGCCCTTGAAAAGACGCGTCGATCGAGTATTTGATCATTCCTCTCCGATAATATCTTCACCCCTAAAAAAATTGTTGAAATATTTGAAAAAATTCGTTTATTGTATAACTAAAAAACAATTGAATTTTCGAGTATGGTTGAAATGTATGGAATGTAGAAAATAATCTCCTTTATATTTTCGTTTCTATGGACCACCCTTGAATTTCGCTTTTTTTAACGCCTCTCGGGGGTTGAAAATTCAAAGTGAAATTCTGGCAAAACTATCGACCGTATGAATTCACCGCCGTTGAACGATTTGTAGCCTGAACCTTCCGCTACATTTTTGTCCACAGCGTATCTCGTATCTTTTTATTTTCGATTTCTAAAAGTGTGGGAACGTACCAAATATCAATATTTTGAGAATAAATGCTCGAGAAATTTGTTTCGAACTCCATTCAAATGAAAAAGTTGTAGCTCTAAACAATACGCGTCGATTGGGTATAAAATAATCTCTTAACTCCAAAAGTACCTCCTCCCATAACGAATGACGAAATACTCTGAAAGTTTTGTTTTCGTGATTACTCAAAAACGGTTAATTTTACTGGTGCCGTTTGAATGTACGAAATGTAGGGATTGATATTCTCTACATTTTCGGTCATATAAATAACCCTCGAATTTTGCCATATTCTCATCCGTTACCGAAATTAAAAATATTTTTATCTTTTGCCGGAAAAGTTTTGACTGTATGAACATTTTTGTGTATGTATGAACACCCCCATCCCCCTTCATCGCCTAAAAAAGAACCCTACGCCCCAATTTTTTAGGAAAACTTGGATTTATTAGCACCCCTGGAACCTGCAAAATCACCTGTCAAAAAACTAGCCTTCTTTTAATTTTTTCTGATTTCAGTAAACAGCACGACTGTACTGAGTATATTGTCAGTATATTTAAATAGCATTGTCCGCGCAATAACACAAAAAAATACACGTGATATCACAACAACACCCCCCACCCGTACCGTGATCAATCGTGATGTTATCCAACCCCCCCCCCCCTATTTGAGCCTTACGTGATTAAGGGGTTAGGCCACTCTAGGGGCCGAAAAAATAGGCTTTTTGGGGATTTTTTTCTTCAGAAAAACTACAAAATAAATCGAGATTACAAAAAAGGGTGTTTATCATACATATCAGTGACTGCGTACAATAATTTTTTTTCAACGATTTATTTCAAAATGGCGGCTGTGTAACGTTTATCTCAAAACTGCATTTTTTAAGTTGACCGGAAACATAACTCGGACAATTTTCAACCGATTCACTTGAAATGTTGAATATATCTTGAAAAATACATTGTTTATGGAAGTACATAGGATTTTTTTTCTATTGCATAGTTAATTTGTTATTAACAATTATCTGACGAAATTTTTCACTTTCCGAAAATTTGCCTAAAAAATCATCATATAATTTTTAATAAGAAATGAACTATGCAATCAAAAAAAAAAATCCTACGTACTTCCATAAACAATGTATTTTTCAAGGTATATTCAACTTTTTCCGTTATGAGTTATGTTCCCGGCCAAATTAAAAAATGCAGTTTTGAGATAAACGCTGCACAGCCGCCATTTTGAAATTAATTGCTTCAAAAAAATTATTGTATACAGTCACTGATATGTATGATAAACACCCTTTTTGTAATCTCGATTTATTTTGTAGTTTTTCTAAAAAAAAATCCCCAAAAAGCCTATTTTTTCGGCCTCTAGAGTGGCCTAAGGCCTTAATGGACGACCCCACGTATAAATTGTACGTTTTTGTATATTACATATATATTTACCTAAAGTAAACAATATAAATTGTTCGTTCTGAAATAGCTTATTAAAATGGTTTTAGTATTTTACTTGCGTCTTTTTGTTGAAAAAAAGAGAACAGAAGGGGGGCGTGCTCCGTGTCACGTAATTTTCAGGAGCGGAAGGGGGGGGGGGGCACCGGCACCCGTCACAAAATGTCACAGAGGGGGAGGAGGGGCGTCGAATATTGATAAAATTTGCGTCACGTGTTTTATGAATGGCCCCTAATCGAAAATAAATGCAAAAATAATTGTTTTAACAATTATTTTTGCGTAATTTTCACCATTGTTTTCGGCAGCGCGTAAGCAGCAATCATATTTGCTGAGAGGTACAGAAAGTACCGTATCTACCGATTACGCCCGTGATCGAGAATAAATGCAACAATAATTGTTTGAACAGTTATTTTTGTGTAATTTTCACCATTGTTTTTTTCAGCGCGTAAGCAGTAATCATATTTTCTGCGAGGTATAGACAGTACCATATCTACCGATTATAATTTTGATCGAGAATACATGAAAAAATAATTGTTTAAACAATTATTTTTGCGTAATTTCCACAATTATTTTTTGCAGCGCGTAACCAGTTATCCTATTTGCTAAGAGATATAGAATGTACCGCATCTACCGATCATACCCGTAATCGAAAGTAAATGCAAAAATAATTATTTAAACAATTATTTTCGCATTACTTTTACCACTGTATTATCACCAGCCATATTGGCTGAGAGAGGCCCCATCCCTTGCATCTATCGAACACTAACGTGTTCGAGAAGAACTGATACTTATTAAAACAATTAATTATTTAAACATTTTTATTAAAATGACTTAATTTACTTTACGACTGTTTTTTGCAGCGCGTCACCGGAATTCGATTTTGCTCGTCAGACAACGTCAGACAATAGATATTTTTAAAAAGATTGTCATTTATCGAAATAATTAATTTTGAATAATTATCTCGCTGCAGAAACGTGCGAGCCGCCAGCAAGAACTCTTGCTGCAAAATTGAGTCTCTATGATCTCGAATTTCGTGCGAAATCGCCGTTGACAAGGAAACCCAAATTCTTTGTCGACGCTGACCTTGGGTCAGCGTGTTCAGAAAAGAAAACTAGTTTGGCTTATCATAGGCCGATCTACATTTTTTTTCTCAAATTTAGAAAATTTGAGGGGAAGACAGCTGTTCGTCTATCTATTTGACGTCGTTTGGCAAAGTTTCGACGGGATCTGAAGAGCCGTTTCAGAGATTTTTGGGAATCTATAATTCTTAAACCATACCGACCGCGATGAGGTGTCATTCCCTCTTAAGGGGTGAGATGCAGTCAGAATTTTCAAAAAATTAATTTTTTTTTTACAATTTCTTGAAGTACTATGATGTTTCGATAATATTTCTTGAAAATTCCAAGTCAATCCAATGAATAGTTTCCGGGATATCCCACAATTAGTGAAGAGCATCGGTCCCTATGGCAGGTAGCGGCTGACAAACGCGCAAACGATAATACCCGGGAAGGCAGAATGCTTCGAAGACAACAGCAAATTGATATTTTGGAAGCTTCCATATCGGCAGAAGCCCTATTGTATGGGCCAGGAATCGATGATTCGATGTAAGTAATTTTTTAAGCAGTATTTCTATACATAAATCAAGTGTAAAATTGGAAAACTCTTCCAGAAATTTTAAAAAATGTATCACTAAAAAATGATTAACTTTAGCAAAACTTTATGAAGAATACTTTGGTTTTAAAATTGCCCAAAATGTTTTGAAAAAAATTAATCCTGAAAAACTTTAATTTTTTCAAAAATTGTTTTAACAATTGGCTATAAACAATTGAATGCTCGACTTTTCGGCAAAAGATTGTGATATTCGGATTCAGGGGATCAAAATACATAAAAACAAGTTTAGCTTCATCCATCGAGCTCAAAATTTTACGAACATATGATACCGTATGCACATCGAAAAACTTTAAACGCGTTTTTATCAAAACCATATTTTTCAAGTCGGTGACCACAATAATTAAAAAACCATTCGATGGATTTTGATAAAATTTGGTGTGCTTATTGATAGCGTTGAAAACTAGTCCTTAATCAAAGGATTTTCATTTTTGTTGAAATTTATTTTTTTTTAATCAAAAACGAGCGATTTTTTGGTCGCAAATCGAAAGTTATCTGTCGAAAGCCGCCATATTGTTAATTTTTTAAGAAAAAAAAGCTTCGATTAAGGACTAGATTTATTATTAAACAAATGATTTTGTTGTTGGTTATTTGATTTCAGATGATCCAGTAAAATTTTCTGATGGTCACCGCAAAGCACTACATGCCGAAGGGGGTCCGACAAAGTTGGCGATATTTTTATAAATAATCAATATTTTTCTTCGAAAATTTGTACAAGTCAAGTTGAAATATAACATAAAAAGTCTGTGTAACCAGTTTTGTAAAACAAACTTAATTACTATAAAAAAAATTATTGAAAATGCTCGTTTTTCCACGTCTCTGACTGCACTCACCCCTTAACTAACCGCGTCTATTGAATTGTTTTTAATTTGAATTAACTAGATCTCTCGTGAAATCAAATTTTTCCTATTGCTTTCCATTATTGGAATTATTAATTTTAAAGATATTTATTCATTGAAAATAAAATCTCTTTAATATCGTCTAATTACTAAATATTTTATTTAATCCTAATAAATCTGTAATTCGGTTTTATTTGTTCAAAAAACAATCTAGTTGAATACACTAAATGAATCTATTTAATTTTTTTACATTTAAATTAAATAGAATTTTCGTAGAGTCAACCATTCTTCTATTTAATTGAACTAATGGTCTGTGTTTATTGCAACACACATATCAAAGGGGTGTGGGGGTAGAGAGGGTGGAGAGAGAGGAATTTTATATATATATATATATATATATATATATATATATATATATATATATATATATATGTATATATATATACACACACGGTGTATCTTAACCACTAGTTTTCCGTTCGTGAGCATAAAGGGTGTCTCTTTCCAAGCAAAACGCTCTTTTTTTTAAATGTCGTGTGACAAAAATTGGCCGATATATTCACGAGTAAAGTCGAACGGTGAGTAAACAATGGCACAGTAGTTTCGGCGTCCCAGCAGGAGTGGACGCGGGTTTAAATCCACGTTCGTGCAAGTGAATTCAAATCCATTGACTTTTTGTTAAGTTCCAATTGAAATTGAAAGTTCAAACTTTCAATTTCGAATGTTGAATTTTGAACCTTATTCGGCCGCCCAAATAAAGTATTAAATAATAAATAAAAAGTTTTAGACCATATTGTCCATTGTTTAACATCTTTTGTTTATAATTAATATCTTATTTGAGCGACCGGATAACGTTAAAAACTCAAATTTCAAAATTCAAAATTGAAAGGTTAAACCCACTTGCCCGAATGTGGATTCGAACCTACGTCCGCGCTCGCTTGGACGCCAAAACAACTGTGCCGTTTTTCACTCACCGTTGGACTTTACTCGTGAATATCTCGGCCAATTTTTGTCGCACATTAAAAAAAAACACTTTGCTTGGAAAGAGACATCCTATATGCTCACGAACGGAAAACTAGTAGTTAAGATACACCCTGTATATAGGTTATGTTTGAAAATTCTATAGCATGTCTTTCGACAAAACTCTCTAATTACCACAATGATATTAACTAATTGATATAGTTTATGTAATACAAATAATGATAAGAAGCCATTTGGGCTCTTATGCCATAGGTATCTGCGACCTAGATATTACAAGCACTCGGTAGCATAGGGGCAGCATGCGTAGCTATGAGTAGGTAGGTTCAAGTTTCGAGTCCCATGTAGGTGAAATATTTTCTTCGAACTAATCATTTCAAAAGGCCACGTCATGACGAATTACATTACAAAAATAATGCATTCTTATTGGCAGTGTAGGCCCAATTTTTATCTATATCGGGTCACAATTATCCGCCAAGACTCGGTCGACAATCGGGCCAAGCTCGAATGCCAATGATCGCAATCTTGACGGGGGCTTATTGTTGGCCGATTCTCGAACGACCTCATAAGGTAGACGGCCCAGTGGCCGTCACGGTCCTAGTGATCGTCACGTTCACGTATTAAATAAGTATTTTAAGATAGAACTCACTCCTTCGTGCAGATCCGTGGTATATTAGCTCCCAGGAGGTATTTACTGGGTTGTATTACATTTTCACACCCGTAAGTATACGTATTCAAGAATAATCAAATTAAATATATACCGCTACGACGTCTAGCTGTCATTTCGGCCGAATCCTTCATTAGGAGGTTAAGGTAAACCATGTCACATCTCGGGTGATTTGAGAATACCTGTGGACTTGCGTGAAGTAAGTTTTCCTTCAAGTGATTAACAAGGATCTTAGTTTTGCGTTCAGCATAACAAATTATAGTTTTATGTTAATTTCAACGAGTTTTCATATATGACGATTACCGGTTCAGCCACATAAACACTCTGCCGATTACTTGCCATGGCTGTCGACAACTGGGACAATGTTAGCAAAAAAAGAATTTGACGAATCGAATATTCGTTTATAGAAAATCAGAAAAGAAATATTGGGTCCGTAATTAGCATTGTCTGAAGGATCCACGGACCAGTAATCGTCATACACATATTCGCGAAAGTAAAAAGAAATACATATGAATAAGTGTTGCCGATTACTGAGTCGTGACCATGTCGATAACTGGGTATGTCTTGAACACAGGTGAACACCACTCGATCGAAATAATATTAAAAATTATTTTATGAAAAAATAGTTGTTTACAATGGCTACAAATAAATAAAAATTATAATTCTGACGTAATAGGCATTCATTAGTTTTGTTCTTGAAATTAATAAAGTTGTATGGAAGAGAAATTTATGTTTCAAACTCTTTATAAAATGTTTTAATAAAAATCCTAAAGTTTGTAACCGAGTGCGTAATAATAAATATAAAAAACATTTATTTTCGTACATTTGGCCCCATTTTTAAGATAGTCGCATTTTCGACTGAAACAACGGGCTTTGTTCTTTTCCAAAAACCGCAATTGTTAATCGATTGTTAAAATCGTATGTACATCGCTATAATATGTATCTAAGAAGTTATAGTTGAAATTTGAAGTCAATCGGTCAAAAAATGTAGGACCTACGAGCCTGCCTGATTTTGAAATAATTTCTTCATGGAAAACGCGTTTAAAGTTTAAAAAATATTTTTCTAGATGTCTTGAAAAAAATTCCACCTAAAATAACTTTTGCATAACATTTTTGCCATGTTTATACATTATTTAAGTCGATACAAAAAAAAAACAATATTTTATTGAAAGGTATATAAGGCCTCAAAGAGTTGGAACGCATATGACGATCAGGGGGACGTTCCCATGACGATTACCAGGCCAACTATCATGGCCGCACGACGATGACTCGTAGAATAGCATCTTATAACCTTTACGACATATTTTCTCGAAAACTGTACCAGGCACGGAAATTTCACAACGACCGTCTTCTTCGTAATAAAAAACTGATTAAGAACGACTTAAAATAACTTTTACACACTTTCCTGGTTGAGCTATATAATTTTGCAAAGTCAAGCGATCTGCTTAAGGTGACGATTACTGGGCCATCTACCTTACGCGATGCTCGGCCTATTCTCATAAGCCATTCTAGGGCCAATATTGATTGCGAATATCGAGCGACACTTATCATCCGAGGCTCGGTCGATGATCGGGCCAAACTCGAGTGCCAATGTTGGCAAGCTCGGCGTCGCGCATCGGCCAATCATCGGCCACTACCGATCACCCTACATGGGTATCCACTATCATACTTAGCAGTACGATGTGGATCGACACCTTCTCTCCCGACTTAAAAAAAATTACATGCTCCGCGTAGGGAGCTGTGGCACGTAAAAAAAATGTCAGGACATACAGGAATTGATGGAAAACCGATCGGGACAAAAAAATAGCATCGCATCTGCAAATAAAGATGAAGCAGTAGGGTGAGCCGTGGATGCTTTAAAAATGTTGCCTCTGGTATATCCGATGATTCCTAATAGAGATATAGTTATATCGGAGAAATCCAATTCCAAAGAGTGAAAATTACACACACACACGCACGCGCGCGCGTAATAAAAGTGGAACAGTAGCGAGGAGGAAACCCGTAAGGATAATCGCATTTGGAGACATTGCGCTGTGTCTTCTCCGCGAATTCTTATAATCCATTTCTCCACTCTCTCGATCCATACCCGGGCTGCGATATCGATAGCACGGTAGTATTCAGGTCGAGAATACTCCAACGGAAGAGAGCGGATGGACTGCTTTGTATATCTGGCTTTCGGATATAAAGGTGGATGGGGAAAGGGGGACAGCGTTAACCTCCAAGGGGGCAAAAGGATCACGACACTACTCTGACGAAGAACGATTATACCTCTCCGAGTTAAGTGTACGGTGGCTCCTGACATTTTCCAGCCAGTCTCAAGAGCACCCCGATAATCAATATGGAATTACAAATATATCAGTACATGTGAACAGGCTATTTCGCATGCAGGAAGACGTTTTTTCCCAAATAAATCGGCGAACACATACAAGTTGGTTAGGGGAGGGGTGATTGATTGAGCAGATTTCTGGCTCATAGACACTGGATACTGCAGTTCCGTGTGAAAAGATCCTAGATATCCCATGTAGGTTTCGCCAATCGAACCGTAACGGCCAATACTTGGACCAATGTTGGCGGGGCGATAATCGGTTACCCAATTGTACGCCAATGCTCGGCTGAGTATTGACTAGCCAACATTGGTTTGCCGATACGAGGCCGATGTTTGGCAAAGTATAGACTCGCCAATCATTGGTTTGCCGATACGCGGCCAATGTTCGGCCAAACATAGACTCGCTAATCATTGGCTTGTCGATACGGGGCCGATGTTTGGCGAAGTATAGACTGGCCAATCATTGGTTTGCCAATACGACGCCAATGTTTGGCCAAGTATAGACTCGTTCATTATTGGTTTATCGATATGAGGCCGATGTTTGACGAAGTATAGACTCGCCAATCGTTGGTATGCCGATACGAGGCCAATGTTCGGCCAAATATAGGCTCTATAATCATTGGCTTATCGATACGAGGTCGATGTTTGGCGAAGTATAGACTCGCCAATCATGGTTTTGCCGATACGAGCCCAATGTTCGGCAGAATATAGACTCGCTAATGATTGGCTTGTCGATACGAGGCCGATGTTTGGTGAAGTATAGACTCGCCAACGTTGGTTAGCCGATACGAGGCCAATGTTCGGCCGAGTAACGCATGATCGAACCGCAATTCGTATATTGACGATTCATTGTTTCGCGTCGAAGTCATTGAGAGACGAGATAAATACTTTTTACGGGTCCATTGGACATTACTCTTAACAAATATACTACCAAATCAATGCACTCATTGTTGGCCCATTGTCGAACGAGCTCATACGCGATACTCTGCCGATTTTTATGAACCATCCTACACTGATAGAAAAATTCTATTAATATTAACTAACCGCGTCTATTTACTTACTTTTTATTTGAATTAACTAGATTTTTCGTGAAATCAATTTTTTCCTATTGCATTCCATTATTGGAATTATTCATTTTAAATATATGTATTTATTCAAATTAAACTTGAACTAATGAACTAATGGTATGTCTATTGCCACACATATTAAAGGGTTGTGGGGGTAGAGAGGGTAGAGAGAGGAATTATATATATATATATATATATATATATATATATATATATATATATATATATATATATATATATATATATATTATTTATTTATTTATATATATATATATATATATATATACATAGGTTATGCTTGAAAATTCTATAACATGTCATTCGATAAGACTCTCTAATTACCACAATGATATTAACTAATTGATATAGTTTATGTGATACAAATAATGATGAGAATCCATTTGGTCTCTTATGCCATATCTGCGATTCAGATGTTACAAGCACTCGGTAGCATAGGGGCAGCGTGCTTAGCTATGAGTACGTAGGTTCAAGGTTCGAGTCCCATATAGGTGAAATATTTTCTTCAAACTAATCGTTTCAAAAGACCCGGTAATGACGAATTACAATACAAAAATAATTAATTTTTTTTTTGCCAGTGCAGGACCAATTTTGGTGATCTATATCGGGTCACAATTATCCGCCAAGACTCGGTCGATAATCGGGCCAAGCTCGAGTGCCAATAATGGCAATCTTGACGGGGACTTATTATTGGCCGATGCTCGAATGAACTCCTACGCGATGCTCGGCCGATTCTCATAAGCCATTCTAGGGCCAATATTGATTACGAATATCGGGCCGCTCTTATCATCCAAGGCTCGGTCGATGATCGGGCCAAGCTCGAGTGCCAATATTGGCAAGCTCGGCGTCGAGCATCGGCCAATCGTTGGCCACTACCGATCACCCTACATGGGATCCTCGGGTGCACATGTGCATTTACAGTTTTGACGACAACCGAAAGCTCATTGACGATTTAGTTATCGTTAGTCAGCTCGAGGAATGTACTTTCGAGACTGATCCAGAGGTTAGTAACTCGCTAAACTTACCGTCAGATCGTATGCCTGACGTTACTCCGAGTTCGTGACTCAGAGCAAATTGATGGTGTATAGAGAATCTCGGAGCAAAGAGATACAGAAGGGAACGACAAATAAAGCGTGATCCGTCGATCCTTCGTCGGATCTCTTCCCTTCAACTATTCTCCCCAGGTGTACTTCAGTGCATATATATATATATATATATATATATATATATATATATATATATATATATATATATAAATATATACACACACACACATATATCACCAACTGCTGCAACTGTGACCTGTGTTTTCCTATACTCAGTGCACGTATCGGTCGTGAGCGGGTGCTTTTGCTGCAACGAGTGAGTCTCTCGTTACACGTACTCCTCTATACACTCTCGTCGTCTTGTGGTCGTCGGTCTGTTTGCAAATCCTCGCAGCGACCGCTCTACTCCTCGTTGCCGCGATCACCCCCTTGCCCCGACAGCTTTCCACCCGCACGACCCTTAACGCGAGAAACAAGCCCTCGGCGAAGAGAGAAGGAAAGCTCGACGAAACGCCGAGCAGGAACGGGAGAAAGCGCACGAACCACGGTCGGGACAAAGTTACAGTGTCGATCTACTCTCGTCTACTCGGCCAAGCTCGAACCCTGTCCTCGTTTCATCCGCGCGCACATACCGAAAGATCCCCTACGTGCATGGACGGGGGGGGGGGGGGGGGAGTACATACACCGTCGAGAAATCTGCAGCTAATTTATAACCGGACTCCCGTATCCGACAGCCGGCCACGAATTATTGGAGCGGACTGAATCTCCCTTGCTTCTCCATTCCTCTAACTCGCGCTCTCTCGATTGGTATCCCTTGCGAGGCTTTTACCTCTCAAGGATACACGTGTGTGATAGGTCCGGGTGTATGCGAGTACCCCCGCAATCCACGAGGCAGGGTTTACAAGTCACACCCCGGGCTTGAGAACGCTCGACGTGCCCCCTTGTGCAGATAACGTTAAGAAAGGGACGCGTTGAATTTTGCGTGTATCGAGTTGATCAAAGGTCGAGCAAAAACAATGGAAACCCTCGGGATAGACTCCACGTACTCGTTCATTAATTGAAAAAGATGCAAAATTTGATTGGTTGATAACTGATTGATTAATAATAATTATTATGGCCTAGTAAACTTTCAGGTAAACTTATAGTTACCGATGTAATAAAAAAAAACATTAATAGGAATTTGTGGAAATTAAAATTTGATATAAAACAGACAAAAAACAATATAATATGCGATTATATATAAAATAAAACATAATAAGAAAAAATTAATAAAAAAAAGCAAATAACACAGAAAATTGAAATGCAAAGTAAAACTTGATATAAACGAAAGAGACGGAGAGACCCGTAAGAAGAACCCTCGTTATCGACTGTTTGAAAAACTCTCGATGGCCATAAACGTCAGTCTGTTTATTCCGCTTGACCGCGGAAGTCCGCAACTTTGATCGCCATACTCCGTGCGCCTGCTCCGCGTCGACTTTCGAATTCACCTGCAATATCTGCTGACTCCGAAGCACGAACCTTCGGTCGCCCAGCCGCCCGGACGGGGGAAACCAAATTTGTGTAACGAGCAACTGGGCGACGTGTCGAGCGACTTTGTAGGTCGAATAAAGTTGTTTCGATCCAAACCCTTTTTCGAACGAAACCTTTAATCTTTCAATTTTTCATTGCTTATCAATTCGGTGTGGAGTTCGCTCGATCGGGTCAGCGACCAAAATGAATCACGTGCGAGATGATAAGGGTTGAACGAGGAAAATAGCCAATTACAGCATACTCCGAGCAAAAGTCAACTTCAACGAACCGTGGTTATTCGTCGCTACGCATTGGCTTCCGGTTCAACTGCGTCAGGGATTTTTTATATGCACCGTATATTTGAAACTTCCAGGATAAAGAGGAAGAAAAAGTTTTTCTTCCTCTTTATCCAGGACGTACCATCGTTCGCCCTTTTTAGGTGTTTCACACCGACTCGAATCTCCAACTCGGGAAGACATATCGGGTCAAAAAAGAAGGTCGGGGTTAATACCATTCTTTCGAACGTGTTTGTTACTTTTTTTGTAATATTGATTTTCAATCATTTTTGGAATTCAATGACAGTATGTCGATTCTACTTCGCTCGAATCCGCAAAATTGCAGAGATGGTGGGATATTTTTTAAAAAGTTCCACAGAAAGGTCCAAATAGTTGAAGGTACCGGAATGCACATATGGTATGCAGTCGGGAACGCTGCGTTGAACGAGATATTCAATCGAGCACATGAGATAAATCTATTCGCGTATACGCTTTATCATTCCAATTTTACGGAAGAACAGACACGATCTCGTGGCCACGGCCTGGCAAGCCCGGTCGAGCCAGTTCGTTGAGGAATGAATTGTACATGGCCAAGGAAGGACGAAAGCTTCGTGTGACACTGAACCTTACTCTCTTGAGTCTATTATATTTCATGTTCATAAAAAAAATCCCCGTAATTTTGTCAATTGTTTTGAATTTCCCGAGGGGGCATTTTTAGCCTATTTTGACCCTATTACATCTATTACCCTATTACGCCTTACACTACGCATTTCGAATTTAATGTAAAACAAGCTCCTACACAACATCTTAATCGGAAACGAATTTCCCTTTTGTTCACTTTTTGGCGCAAAGTAAGATTTCGATATATCTTTCGTGGATGCCACACGTATACACGCTTTACACATACACGCTATTACGCATACCGACATACACTGATGACATGCAACGCACCACAGCCCGTCTACTAAATGAATAGAATATTGCATAAATCTAAAATAAAATCAAATATTCAACTGAGAGTTCTACCTAAACGATTTCTCAATTACAATTTGTCATTCCCTTACCTCTTGAAATGATTTATTTCAATTAAAATATTTCACCTACAGATGGAATCGAACCTACAACCTCCCTGCCTATAACTACGTATGCTACCTATGCACTACCGAGTGCTCGTGGCATCTTTATCGCAGATATGGAATAACAGATGAAAGTAATTTTGGCTATATTTCCGTATAGCTGTTACCACCGATTTACGTGAAATTTTGCCCAGATCTTTTTTTTTCATAATATAAGTCTCTCCTTCAATGAATTTTCGGTACATCGCAATAGTTTTCGAAATATCGAATTTAGAATATCCATAAATTATTGCGCCTACATCCCGAGCAGAAATCCAATCAGGCTGCCTGAGGATCCATCAGGGCCTGGGCAGGGACCAATAAGGCGCCCTAATCAGGCACGCCTGATTTGCATCGGATAGGAGCCTTATCAGGTATCAATAAGGCGCCCTGGTCAGGCACGCATGATTTGCGCGGGATAGGAGCCTTATCAGGCATCGATAAGGCACCCTAGTCAGGCACGCCTGATTTGCACCGGATAGAAGCCTTATCTCGCATGAAGCTCGTCACTCCGTGTCCTCTCCTCTCTAGGACTAGACAGCGCCTCTGTCGGCGAAGCCTCACGAAATATTTTGACAGCTGCACACGCAGTACACGACTACACTTTTTCACTTTGGTGCGAGTCCTATGTGATTGGCCACATTGATACCGGCAGCCAGTTCGTTTAATCAATTTCTCCCGAAGAAAGGCAAGCCCTTCAATAAAGTACACTGCATACAAAATCTCAGGTAAAGTATATTTGCGATTATACTGTGGATTATCTACACATGAACAGTGATAACATATAAAATACGACCTGATGGGCGAAGACAATGCGGCGTAGCTTAACCTCACTTTGTCAGTCTCGCACCATCTGTATATATAGTGTAATATATTTCGTATCAAGAAAAAATGTGCAACGGTACAAACATACGTATATGTACATAAATGTAATCATACATACGTTTGCATGGGACCAGATGACGAGAAATAATTGCGCAAATTGCATTTTGTACCGTCGAACATGTTTTTCTCAATAATATATATACAACACTACACACACACACACACACACACACACACACACACACACACACACACACGCACGCACGCACGCACGCACGCACGCACGCACGCACGCACGCACGCACGCACGCACGCACAGACACACACACACACCCAAACAAATGATGCGACACCGACAAAAAGAGATTGAGCTACGCCACTACGAGGTACACCATTTTTAAATAATTATTTAATTATCTTAAGAGGATATATCAGTCGGAGCCTATATGGCTCACTTTTCCCTGGTCGAATATATCTATACTTATGATAAATATAGATATACTCGACGGGGGAGCGGTGGCGCTCCCTAGGACCGACTGATATATGCTCTTAATGCAAAGATGTGATTTTTCTATGTATATTCACTAATTTTTCTTTGTATTCAAAATATTTCAGATGCCATCTTGACAGAGTATGATGGTACTCCCCACGCAGATTCTATCAAAGAGAAACAAATTTCGGATGGGCTAGCGGCGGCCATAGACAGTGCGAAAGATTGGGACGGTCATCGCCAAAACCGCAACAAAAACTAAACGATCAAGTCAAGTAAAATAAAAACTTAAACTGTAAAAAAATGTTTTCATATGTTTCATATTTTTTATAACGTTAGTAAACTTGATAACGTGTGACTGCGATAATAATTTAATAAATGTTGATCTATTTTTGAACAAACAATTAATCAAATGATTGAGCCAGATGACACGCATGTCTCAGGCTGGATGAGGAACCTGATCCGGGCCAGATAAGTTGCTTGATCCGAGCCAGATATAGTGCCTAATCCGAGCCTGGTAAGGTGCCTGATCCGGGCTAGATAAGTTACGTGATCCGGGCCAGATAGAGTAGACAGGCTCCGTATCCGAGCTGGATACGGAGCCTGACCCGGGCCAGATAAGTTGCTTGATCCGGGCCTGATAAAGCGCCTGATAAGGTGCCTGATCCGGACCTGAATATGCAAAAGCGTTACATCCCTGATCACGGCCGGACTAAATTTGCCTGACCCGGTCCGGATTGGCTATTGTGGCAGCCCGATCCGGTCCGGATTTCACCCTGAACAAATTTCTGCTCGGGATATTTATACCGATCATGACGTGCTTACTACTTTATTAACGGAGGACACTACTGTAACATTTTTAAAACATCGGTTTTTTGGAAACACTTTAAAATTCCCCTGATTCAAAAATATTATGCAAATTCGTTCATAGCTACAAAACAGTTTCAAAGTGGTTATCGAGTTATTTTTTAGAGGAGTCGCTGAGCGCTGAGAAGCGCCTTCTGCGAGGCCACGCCGCTAAACGCAATACCAGCTACACAAAATACCGTCAAGCAATTTGATCCTGAAGTAAAACCCATTCTTAACGAAGATCACGTCATCCACCGACTCAAGATATTCACTCGTGCATTTCTTTCCTAACGAGTACGGAAAACTTCAAACACGTTTTTCTCAAAACCATGTTTTTGAAATCGGCGCGCAGCAGAACTCGAACAATTTTCGTCTTTTCATACTTGAACTAGAACTTTTTGTACTTGACTGTAACTGAACTTTTTTTTTATAGGAATGAACTTTTTTCATACTCGATACAAGTTTTAACCCCCCCGTACTTGACTGCTAAAACTCATATAATTAACGGAAAGACTTTACTCTTATTTCCAGGATTAAATTTACGACAGTTCTACTGCGTGCCCCGGAGAGAGTTCGCTGAAAACCAGTAGTGCTATAGCGACTCGTGCACCGCCATTTTGTATGCTCTTGACAAATCAATTTTGTTTACATACTTTAAGATATACCTGATAAAGCCTAAAAGTTCTTTTGACCATGCATTTTATGTGGTATCCTCCCTTAACACGATTTTGTGATAGCGCTGAACTAACCATGTCTACATTGCCAAGCCTTTTACTATGGTTAATAATTACTTCCGGGATAATAGATAGTCGAACACGCCACCTGAATTATACGATGAGTTTTCTTTTATTTCCCTAAGATCAAATATTTTTCTTTAGGATCATAAGTTAAGGACTTCTGTTTTCTGTTTCAAACGAGAAAGTTTTGTTTTGTTTCTATAAAGGTGACAAACATACACGGATCAGTACATAACTGAGTTAACATACAATTATACGATAAGCTATCTTACCTGTAAGTGAAGTTCGATCGTAATTGTATGGAGGGACTCTACCGATAGATCACGTTGTAGTCCTCCCTATCATGCCCGAATTACCACCTGCTTCATAGCCATCTAAATACCTTTTTTGGCTTCAGTGGATGACATTTCGTTTTCATTATTCGAAAGTATTGCCGTAACTATGGGAAATAATTGGCCGACGATATGGGCTTCATTTGTAATTTTCGTACTTTGCGGGGTTGGGATTTATCGGAAGGGACGCTTCATACAATTACGATCGAACTTCACTTGGCATCTCTTCCGATAGATCACTTTGGAGTTGTTGAAGATAGATACGGCAACTATGTTGAATGGATTATATCCAGGGTTGACTCAGTTATGTACTGATCAGTGTATTTTTGTCATGTTTATAGGAACAAAACAAAACTTTCTGGTTTGAAAGAGAAAACAGAAGTCGTTAACTTATGATCCTAAAGAAAAATATTTGATCTTAGGTAAATAAAATAAAACTTTCTCATATTACGAGAACCAAACGGGATTGTACCTACATCGTATAAAAACAAACAAAAATTGAAATTCTCCTAGGTTTTTAAAATGTTTCAGATAGCTTTTGTAAATGCGGAAATTTCCGAAGCGACCGGAAGATTATAAAACCGCGCAAAAGTTTTCGAGCTATCCGCCCAGCCTGCCGCTATTCTAATACTATTAATTGAAAGGCCTTTCCGCTTTGCGGCTGATGACGAAACGTGACGTTTACTATGTTCTGAGAAAATGTCTGTATTAATACCTCTATGAGTATTTTCTTTGACCATTTTTACCACGCTTCTTAGTCGAAAGGCCCTTAGTCGAAAGGTCACCAATCCACCTTGGGATTATCCCACATGGTGGAAAAGCCTAATCGAGTGCAAAGTTCGCCCACGATATCGTGAATGCATCGACCGCAACACACCCTGAATCGCGCTGCCACGAAACCTAAAATCGCATTTGGCATTGGTGCGAGACGCGGAAAAATCAATATCAGGAAATTCTAATGTGTCAATATCCAGATACTGAGGCGTCACTTCGAATTTCTAAACAAAACGTTGGGGATCTTGTTGAATTTTTAGGCTTTGTGGTCATTTGTTTATCAAAACATCCATTGGTTTTTTCACAAGGCTAAGTAACGAGCTCTTTCAAATAATTTCGTATAAGCGAAACCGTAAGGAACTGCCGGACAGCACGCTACCACCGTACCTATAAATCTGGCAAATTCTTTTATTTTACACGTCTCAATTGTTTGAATTTTATGGGCCAGTCTCTTCACTTTTTTTTTTCTCATGCGGCAATTCAAGAAGCATCCTTTCTGAATCAAACCAAAACCCCAAATCCTTGCACCTCTTCGATGCAAGTATAATGTGTATAATCTAAGATTTCTTGAAGTAAATTACAAATCCCAACTTTTGAATTGGGAGACTCGAAGCTCAGATATTTGTCTGGCATAGTACAAAAGACCGTCCTATGACTAGCTGGTCATCTAAGTAAATGGTCGATATAAATCCTCTATCTCGTAGATTCGCAACTATCAGCTTAAAAACCTTTTGTAAAAAAGTACGGTGCTGTAGATAGACCAAAAGGTAAATATGGAAATTCAAAAAGTTCACTATTATATTGAAACCTCAAATATGTTCTATCTGCCTTGGATGTTGCAATAGCATAATAAGCGTCCTTCAGATCTATAGTTGCTAAAAAAACACCCTTCTCTTATCAAATTTATAGTTGTCCTTTAATTCTCTAATTTGAAGTGCTCGGTACTTACAAATTCGTTCAATTTTTTGAGGTTTGGTATCATTCGGTGACCGCCGCCGGATTTTGAGACCACGAAAATATCTGATAATAACTTATTGGGATCGGGTTCGCATGTTTCGATAGCTCCTTTTTCGACAAACTCGTTTATTGTTTGTTTAATTATGGCGTCCTCGTTTTCTGAAAATGCACGATTTTTCGGGGCGGTTGACTGGTGCGGTTGTTCCCAGAAAGTAGATTTATATCCTCCGATCCATGAGAGGATTCGTCTATCTGACGTCATCGCTTCCCATTCGTGTTTGAAGAGGCGGAGTATGTCGCTTATTTTTTGCTTACGGCGATAAGATTTTGATAAGAGCAACTGCCCGTTTTCTGATTAGAAATATCCCGGCGACGGTTTTCATTCTGTTTCAATGAATTGGTCTAGCTCCTCGTTATCTGTGGATATTTTTTCCCGCCTGAATTCGTCGGTCTTTGGTAGTACTTTCCCGTAGGACGATATTGCGGGATCTTCACGTTTTTACGATCCTCCATGTCGAGGAAGTTGAAGTCGTTTTTAATTCTCGAGACGTATATGCCAAGGCTGTCTTTACTTTTTCTTTGAGATTTTTCCCGAATAAAGTGATCTGCTGTTGATGAGACCAAATTGTCTTTCAACGACGTGTTTAAATTTGCCAAAATTGGATTTCTGAATGACAACCCGTCGTGTTGAACGTCCTCGAGTAGTCTTCCTACATCACTCAATAGTTCTAATAAAACGAGTTTCTTGAGTTTATTGCTCAGAGCGCCTTGGAACATTTTACCAATAACTGCCAAACAGGCGGCGATTATTGTTTGTTTTAAAGCTCTCGTCCCTTTTGATAATCGTTTCCGACAAGACAGCTTTAACTTCCGGGTCGGTTGAAGGAGGATCGATACACATTGCGTTTTTCGATGGTCTATATTTTTAAATCATTTTTTCCTCCTCTTCCGAGGGGAACCCTTTTTTTAAACTTCCTTCCCACCTTATCATCATTTCGTCTGAAATTGCTACATCTAATACTCGATCCTCCAAGCACCTTTTGCCCATCAGTTCAAGGATCTGCGGCTCGATAGCCAGCTTGTTATTTAACTGCGCGGTTTCTGAATAACGGGATTTTCTGAATGCGGAACATACATAATGTCCAATTGTTCTGAATGAGAGATCTATGTGACATTTGGTGGCCCACGGTTTATATAACCAAGCAACTCTCCATTTGACGAACCAGGGTTGACAGCTGCTAGTGTTTTGCACATAAGTCTAAATCTTATCGTCGTTTGGCGTGGTGTCGTCTACCTTCCGATGACCCGGAATCGCGACGGTGTCCTAATAAGCAAGACAGTTTTTGCGTTAGTGGAGCAGTTTCGACAGAACGTCGAACGTACCGCTTTATAGTTTTGAGCTTATTAAAGCAAAAGGAGATCTGCAGCTCCGTGAAAAGCCGAGTAATAACTCTTTCATGTGGGTTAAAGCCTACAGGAATGGCTTTCGACGAAAATATAGGTCAACATTTGGTTGTTCTCCTTAATGCAGACGTCACGTTTCTAATCTAAAGTCGTAATACTTACTTTTTCGCTTCTTCCGATGTTTTCCGTTTGTGAATTTTCCAGATGACACTCTGTATTTTCCTTTCACCAAGGTTCGCTGCTATCACTCATTTTTCGATATGAATGTGCGAAAAATTATCTAGCGCGTGTGGCTCTTTCGACACACGAAAGAAGGATGAACAAAGAAGTCCCATCTATCGGAGACAATAAAGTTTTTGAATGGCTATAAAGTGTGTAGTAATTCGGGAATGATGGAGGAGCTACAACGTGATCTATCGGAGGATACGCGAAATACAATAGCGTGTTTAGATATATTCTTCGCTCATAATTGTGTTAACCGTATTATGATCGCGCCGTCAACAAACTATAGGGAATTTTACTACCTTCTCTTTTAACATGGGCGTTTACATGCATATATACGACATATCAATGAAACATTATGAATAACCTCTGTTTATGATCGTTAAATTAAAGGAATAATCAAATTATCAAGCGGGTTACAAATTTCTTTAAATATGGAATTTTCATACATACTGTTTTAATTACAAATTTTCCAAGTTTGCACTAGAAATAGTTTTTACAAATTATCATTTTACCTTATTGATAGATTAAATAAATATATATGTACTTAACACAGTCATCGCATTCCACTTACGAAATTTTCGAGAAAAAATCGATATCACCGGGCGAAAGATAGACCTCTATTCTGATTACTTATATAATAATGAAATTAAACGATAATTTCGAAGGTCTGTTTCTCATTCAGGCTCCTAAATTTTGGGATAAAATAAGTATCAATGAAAACTTCGATATTTATACACATTTTTTTTAATTTCCTAAAAGTTGATTATTCCTATAATTTAAGAATGATAAACAGAGATTATTCATAATGTTACCCAGATGTCGTGAAAGTTATGGTATGCCAACTATCGCTCAAAGAAGTGTGACGATGAATAAAAACACAATCTTTTTTTACAAGTATTTCGTCAGACTTTCACATTATAATATGCTGTCACATTAATGAAGATCATTTCAATTCCGATGGCTCGAAATTTTTATTTACTCGCCATGCGGTGGACATCATGAGGGCTATTTGTATCGAAACTATTGTAATGATGTGCATTTATATGCATTTCAAGGAGAAAATATATGTTGCGTTGCCTATTAGTAAAAAAAAGAATTACAATGAAAGACCTTGTTGATTTTGATTTCATGTTTATAACCTTGTACAATGATAAAGTGTGAATACCTAATTGAATCCATGTTCCATAGAAACGTTAAGTACATTAATTTTATTTATTAATGATTTCATTAGTAAATGAATTATCATTCTTGTAATCATATGGTTCGTCAAAACAGACACGTGCTCGGTAGATTCAAACGGAATGAACAGCGAAGATAGAACTCCTTGGACGGGGTTAGGTAGGAGTATGAGGTTTTGTGCAGGAGGTAGGCCTTACCAGCAGCAAAGAAGTCGCAAAACAGTTTATGTGGGTGATATTTCGAGGCTTATAGCACGACTTCCAGCACTAAGTAGTCTGAATTGAGACTTAAATCAGGTTGAATGCCTTTAAGATAGGCTGAAATGGAATCAAAGACCTTCAAAATAGGCTGAAAATTCCGACTCAGGAATTATCACGTGAATTATCGGAGTTTTTATACCTATTTGGAATAGCGATCTCATCGCAAATAGAATTTCCGCAGTAATGGAAATATATTATGTACAATGGCTAACGGGTAAATGTCAAAATATTCCAACAACGTTAACCTCTGCATCGAATAGCCAAAATAGAACAGGTGGAGGAAGGATGCGAGAGAGAGAGAGAGACAGAAAGAGTCAGTGGCGACTTCACCGGGGAAAGATATTTTGAGTGTGCGACGAGCGAGGTAGAATCTCTCCAAGAACAGATTCATTTAAATTGAATGAAATTTTCCACGGCCAAGTAAAATTAATAGGTCGCAAATGAGAATTGATTTGGGGTAGAAATAAATTGTTCGAATGATAAAAATGTCTAAACTTAGATAGTTGAAAACAGCTGTCCGGGCCCAAACAAGCAACGGATAGAGCGAACACAACCGCAGTGCGTCGCAATAAAATTCTCGCAATGTGAATCGAATTGGTGTGTGCTAAATCGAGCTTTTTTCCTTGCCTCAAGCTAAACCGCTCCTCTACGTTGATTCGTCCAACGGCACTTCGATCCTTTGTCCCTTTCCAATTATCACTACATTGTGTTCGCGAAATAAAGTTCGACAAGTGCTTTAAATTGACAGAGCGACAGTGGCACCTTCGTATCTCGTTGAGCACCTGCCATAATTCCTTCAAGTTGTGTGCACACACACACATGCCACGACGTGAAAGACAGATTCGAAGTGCGCACAGGCGACACGTCGTAGGGTCGACGAAGCACTCTGCGGATGTCCAATGTTGTTGCATTCTCCCATCGCCGTCGCCCCAACCGCTCGTAAAGTTACGATGCAGCGAGCAAAAGTTCAGAGCCACACAGCTACCTTCGCGGCGCTTGTCTCCTCGTCTGACGCGCAACCGGAAGTTTCTTCAATCTCCGTACACGCTCATTCACCTCCACATGCGCATCTTTTCCTTCCATTCTTGGCGTTCTCTCCTGCGAGGCTCACGTGTAATTCGGTTTATCCTTTTCCCAGCATACCGTACAGTGCCTTGTGCACACGTACACAGCAGTATTGGGGATGCCGGCGATGTCAGATGTGTGTGCGTATACCCAACGGTGGTCACTCAATTCTCTCGGTTCCTCGGAGCACCACTTCGTTGCCGCGAAAATGCAATCTTCGCGTCCCTCGTCCAGCTTGCGAGGGCCCCGCGAAACGGGATTGCTGACGGAGAAACGTATATAGCGAGGGAGAGAGAAAGTAAATTCAAAGTGAGAGTCAACGCTTTAACAGACTCTCAGAATGCTCGCTACCGGCGCAACCTTCCTACTCGACAGCTGAAGGTCCCACAGTCCGTTAGAGAGACAGAAAAGCTCTCACCGCGAAACGACAAGTAGTATTGCCATGGCTGACTATTCCAACACCGTCGCTACTATGGCATAAGCCATATTCCAAAAGGATCCCGTGCGGAAAATTGACAGGCCATCCCCAATTCAATTCGGGGCCTTCAAGCGTTTATTCGTGGATTCTCCAGTAGGCATTTCTATAGAAGAGCCAGACCGGGCCCCTATTAGGACATTACAGGGTAAGTAGCTTGACTAAGTCTATGGTCTAAGTACGGAGACCAAATGAAGGCCTCTCAGGCTTGTAGTTGTAGGATGCGTAGTAGGGATTTCCCGAATACTACCAGACTTTGCCATTAAATGAACCGATCAGTATGAATAGCTCAACTAAATAATTTATGACATAATGATGATCACAATCGATTAACGGGTTATTCCCCTCTGAAAGCCCAATATGAAGGGTCAGTAAGATGCATTTTTTCTAGTAACACATTGGTTGGAATAAATTAATTTTTTCCCAGTATCCCGCGTAGAAGTTTTGGTAGGGCTCGATTTAGGGCGCGTTCAGCTTGCCTGTCTGCTCTGGTAGGGCACTTATAAGGCAGCCTGAAAGCACCCTGCTAGAAAATGTAACGTTCTGTCACATATGGGCCTGAACTGGTTGCCTGATAAGGCCCTTATCACGTTGCCTGACCAGACCCTTATCGGGTTTCTTGGTCAGACGGCTATCGGATTTTCTGCCCTACCAAAAAAAAGTTTAATTTAAATAGGATCTTTTTAAATCAAACAGATTTTTTCCCTTATCTCACGCCCTACTACGATTTTATTTGTTTTACCTATTCTTTTTGAATATTCAATATATTCAAGTTGGATAAATACAGATTCGATTCGGATACATTTTTATTTCCTTACAATATACACTGCAAATCCGCGGATACTATATGCATGAAATATTTTTAAAATCTAAAATGAAATGAAACACTTAATTTAGAGTTCTACTACAATGATTTTGTTTCATAATTCGTTATTCCCTGGCATTTTGACAATATTTTTTTCGAAGAACTTCTTTCGCCTATATGGATTCGAACCTAGTACGTACCTACCTATAGCCACGCACGCTGCCCCGATGCTTCCGAGTGCTTGTGATATCTTGGTCGCAGATATGGCATAGAGGTCAAATGAATTCCTATAATTATTTGTTGTATCACATAAAGTATATTAATTAGTTAATATCGTTGTAATAATCAGCGTGTTTTATCGAATAACATGCTATAGATTTTTCAAACATAACTTTATATATATATATATATATAATTCCTCTCTCTCCGCCTTACAAAGCTGCGAAATCTTCTAACACGAATCCGAATTGCATAACGTTTTTTGTCGTGACAGTCCATGAAAACTTTTTTTATGGAATTCAGGAATATATCGAAACTCCGGAGCTACGATGCTGTCGAATCGAAGTTTCCATGTGGAAAATAATAAGTTATGCGCATCTGTCGATTGCTGAGGCACTTATAGGGTAAGCCCATTTACGGCCTTAGTAGGGCCTCACCTGGGAAAGCCTGCATAGAGCGTTATCGGGGGAAGCCTCAATAGGGCCTTATCAGGGAAAGCCTTAGTAAGGCCCTATAGAGAAAAGCCTTGGTACGATCTTATTAGGGACGGCCTTAGTAGTAGGCCTTAGTCGGGGCCCGATCAGGATGTCCGCAATAAGTGTTACCCGTATCACACCCCGACCGGAGCCTGATTCCGATCAAGCTAACCCTAAGAAATTTCTACGCGGGATATTGTACACATGTTTGTGGTTACAATGTAATTTTGTTCGGAAGAAAATCTTGCCAAGTGTTCGTGGTGCTGCAGTTGGCGTTGCAGTCCTCCAGGGGCGAGGCCCGAAACGGCGGGATCTCTACCAGGCTCAAATGTAATTTGAAACACAAAAAAAAATATTTAAATGTATCCAATTGGCTATGGGTTCACGATCCACTTGTCGAAATTTCTAAAAATACGAAAATTGACAACTTCAAAATAACGATTTTTTGAAGTTTCCAGAGAGGGATACCCCCTTAAATATAATCGATCTAGCATAACCCTGATTATTTTGCATTTAATTGATCTCGGTAACAAAGTATGGTCGGCCTCTGATGGCCCATGTGGGGCTTCCAGACCCGGGCCCTAATGAAGTTAGGGAAAAGTAAGATGCGCCCAATCAAAGTCCTAACTAAATTTCCGCACAGCATCGCAACCACGCCAATCGCCACTGGAGTTTTCCGGTTTATTAACATTTCCAACGATCTCTGGCCAGGTAAAGAGCACGTATTCGAGCACCGCAGAAATGTTCGGGTATTGACAGAACTGATAGCTCGATATGACAGCGAGGGAAGATACAGATGACTCAATGTGACAGCGGAGCAGTTGGAAAATCTGAACCGCACCTGGACTTTTTAGAATCGGATGTATACTCTGAGAGCCAGATATGACTGTAATATTTCGTAAACTATCAGAAATTACGATGAAACGCAAGGTGTGGGTTATTCAAGTTGTCAGTTATTGATCGTGCCACGCGTTAATTTCTCGAATTAACCGGTGGCACTGTAGCGAAAAAGTGAATAAACCGATTTGTCGTCCTGGTGAGAAGCGCGGTTTCATATACACCCGGAGATATAAATTCGGATTCTTGCGCACCCGCGCGGCGCAAGGTGCCTTGAGAACGAGGCAAAATCGGCGAGAGAAAACAGGAGCGAAAGAACGAGGGCACTTCGCCATGAGTGCAAGCCGAGAATGGGAGGAGCAGGGTGTTTCCGAGGTGTGAGAAAAAGCGAATGGTGGGAAGAAAAGCCAAAGGAGATGGCTTCTCCCAAGGGGGTGAAAGGTACAGCGAGAGAGAGGGATTTTCGGGAAAGTAGATACGAGATGGCAGGCTCGACACTTGGGTTGAGAGACCTACTTCCTCGCTCTTCTTCTCTCTCTCTCTCTCCCTCTCTCTCTCTTTCCCTCTCTCTTGAAGTGCTTGAGAATGCAGCAGAAAGGCCTCGGCGTATGTACTCGAGGTTAAGAATTCAATCTCGGTTGCTGGCAAACATTTCAACTCCAAGGCTCACTCCGTGTCTCTCGTTCTCTCTCTTATCCCTTACCCCTGCTTCTGGCCACACCCAAAACTCGCGAGAAAACGAACTGTGCACTAGTCTTGCCCACGCTTCAAGTTTTAAAAAACGGAGAAAAAGAGTTTTTCTGCTCGTATACACGTCTAAGAATGGCAAGGGAAGTACATCTATGCGATTTACTTGATGGCGCCCCACCCCCCTCTCTCTCTCTCTCTCTCTCTTGACGAATGATAGCCTCCTTACTTCCCGCACTCTTATTCCCTTTGTCTACTACTCTTTCGCTTGTTTATCAAAGTTACCGGGCCGTGCCTCACGCGCTCCGTTCTCTTTCCAGTCTCCCAGTGTAAGCAACCCTGATCTTCTGGGTTACTTAGCCCTACTCGCTCTCCATTCCCGACAGTGAGAAAAATAAGTAAAAGAGACGAGGTGTGCGGCTAGCACGAAAGGAGACTGGAAAGGGCGCGAATTAACCCACACACACACACACACAGGTAGTGAGCAAGAGAGAGGAACTATTGGAAGGTAAAGACAAGAACTGGCGCTACTTAGGCGGGAGCAAAAGTGGATCCGGAGAGTCCTCTTCGATCAAGGTCGTTCAAGGAATCCGGTTACTGGTGAAAAAACGGTGATAGATGTGATACACCTCAGGACCATTGAACGATGGAACGAATTGATCTACTTCCAAATTAGGACATCAGGAATACCAGCTCGAGTACGTACAATGAAGTAAAAACGACACAACTCTAACAAATACTTATTTTCATCTCGATTGAGGCCTTTAATTCAACGGCAGTTGAAGTATGTGTGGGTGTGCGCACGCCACAAGCGTTTCCAATTTCACCGAGCTCATCGCTCTTTGTCCATCCGACGGAGGCGCCAGCCCTGCGTTAAAACCCTCGACAATTTCGCAGCTCGGCGAGAGCAACGAAACCCTCGATGAGAACCTTTTTCCCGTCCGGTGGCTTTGGCACGATAGGACGGGAACGGATACGAGGAATGGGTAAAAAAGAAATCCCATTAGGGGACGAATGTAATGGAATACTGACTGGAATCCTCGGCAACGTTAGTTTCTAATATACCCACCCCGACTCACCCACAGCCGCGCGTACACATTTGAATTTTTCATTGAAGTGATTAATTGAAATGCGCTTTGATGACATGGGGCGAGATTTTCGGAAGAAACGCCAGAGAAACCGATCGAAGTGATACCCTCCCCAGA
This sequence comes from Ophion ellenae, assembly GCA_963210295.1. NCBI lineage: Eukaryota > Metazoa > Arthropoda > Insecta > Hymenoptera > Ichneumonidae > Ophion > Ophion ellenae. The sequence continues at coordinate 14,210,015 of OY723395.1, forward strand.
CACCGTTTTTAGCTGCATACCCAAAGCGATTGATTCATCGAGAATGTTATTTATTCCGTACTCTGGAGCAACTGTTAGCTAAGTACCGTGCACATCGGGATACACAGTGAATAGACACTGGAGTGTTAAATATAAATGTAATAACGTCAAACCGAAGCGTAAGTGACTACGAACTATTAACCACATAAACTATATGACGATAACAACGCAAATGCTGATAATGATACAAAGACGAATAACCATAATACTAGTAATGATAAGAAAATAATAATAAAAGTAAAACAGTAAACTAGAGAGCAGCTGTCACGTCCATATTTTCGTATAGGACCATTTAACCCCGGCCAAATAAACATACGTAAATGTATACAAACATGTACGAATTAGTCGAATATGAAAGGACTGAAACGTGTTTAATTCCAAAGTATGAAACAGAGGGTATTAATTAGAGCATTTAAACTAATTATTACGAGATATGGAAAGATGGGAAGTGAGATGAAGAGTTACACAACTCATGGTGCTCCGTAATCCAATTAGCAATGAATCGGGAAGCCGATGAGTCCCCGTGGGAGCACAAAAGAGGGTGAAATGAGCAAAAATGGGATGGAAATACAGATAAAAAACGCAGAGCCGGCTGGTGGTGTCTGCACGATAAAGTTAGGATAAAATTACCGAGCATGTTAAAACATTCGCTTGGAAAATCAAGAGAAGAATCGGGGAGGTGGAAAACGATCACGTACGAGATGGTGCGATACTAACTATGAGGATGAGGGAGAAATAAGGGAAGCGGAGGCGGATGGCAAATACTTCATTAGAAATGTCTCGAATACATACATATTTTGATCATGACGTTACGCTGATCGTGGCCACTCGTTTGTAAGTCAATGACCGTGTGCCACTCCAACTGTATTCTCTCGAAGCTTTCGCGAAACCGAGCGGCTAGTATACGAATTAGAGTCTGCCTTTAATTAAAGCAAACTTTTTTGCATAGCATTTAAATTGCCTCATTCCCGGGAACCGGTAGTAACGCCGAAGGTTCGCTAATTCTTGATGAGTCAAGCATCCCTATCTTACACACGGTAGGGCTACTTTATCTTCTAGATATTTGTTTTTTTCAAGACGCTGTATATAATGTCTGGTCCATTTTATCGCCGTTTTCAACATTCGTTGGATAGTCTTTCACCTCGGCAGACCTTTGTTGCTCCGAGAAGCGTCGTCCTAAAGATCCTTCCTCCATGTCCCACAAATATTTTCCCTATGTGTACCTTTTTTATGAGATTTCGTTTTCAACGTTCGTACCGAACATCCCGTAATGTTACACGGTAAGCCTCGTCGCAAGGAAAGGGAGACACGTTTCCAACGTTGCACAAGGATAATGTACATGTGTCTACACACACACTCACACATATATGTGCAGATATAGATGTACGAAAGCGGAGAAGAAACTGAGACAAGAAAGACAAGAAGCGCATGATCTCTTGTGGCAGCCTTAATATTACATCCCTCGTTTCCGGCGCACTAAGTCGACAATTCTCATGGGTCTGGAAGGAGAATGTGGGGCCGGAGAGTAGACCAGGAGTTGCCTTCTCTCGTATATGTGTTCTTCTTTGTATTGGTATATCTATATACATATAATGAAACTGGTCTTCCGTCTACAATAACCATTTTCGCGCATCTTCGTATAATTTCAGAATACAACATGCAGAGAAACATGTGAGTTCTATCCCAGGGGTATACCACTGCTTGTATCACCGCACACGTGAATCTTGTGCCTCTAGCGGCGAGCCGTTGTTCTTGCATGAAGCTTGAAGGCACCCGGAAAGAAATGGACGAAGAAGCCCAAAACATCGAGAAAATGGGAAAAAGTCTGCGTATGAATAAAAAAAAACATTCAACGTGGTTTGCATGTATAATTCACGTCAACGCATGGGGAAAACCGGGTCAAGAGCAAATTACCTACGAAAGAAAAAAAGTGCAATGAATTGTGTTTGCATGCGCATCGTTCCATAATATCCTGCCGTTCATACTCAGCCATAATACATGTATGTATAAGTCTCATCCAGATTATGGCACGCAGCCAAAACCATGATTAAAGGAAAATGGGGAAAAAGTGGGAAATGCTTGGGACGAGAAAAGGTGGAGGCATCATGCTGGTAAATGCGTCGTCACCTTGCCATGCGTAGACCTATTTATGTATGTCTACACATGTATTTGGCTCGTTCCCATTGAATTTATGGATAACGATGCAACCAGAGAAGCACAGAGAGCTGGTTGGTGGCAAAAGCCGGTATTACGACGGGCCGGGAAGACTCGCGTACAGGACAGGATGTGTCCCCGAGGATGTACCCGCTCCGGGCTTATCGACCCTATCGATCATACGAGTCCTCTGCTACCTACGTCTACTCGTATACACGAGATATTCCAGGACAATTTGACCTGTGTCTAACCCCCGTCTCCTGGGAGTTTGCCCTCACTTTTTTTACATCCTTCTTCAAGGTAAAGCACGTACCTTAAGGGGCTGCACTTCCAAAAACATTATTCTCACTCGGGTCCGGATGATAGATGAAAGATTAAATATTTTTGTTCTGAATACGGATCGAGTTTGTTTGGAATACCTGTGGAAGGTCTTCGAAAAGACTAATGATAGCTGGATAGCAAAAGTAATTATGAAAAAAAATAACTTTCTGTAGCCATGCAAGAGAATTGGAAACCAACGCGAGCAGACATCCAAGTGGTAACATTGAAGCGTGCGGGGCGAACGAAATGTTGTGTGTGCCCACACGTATGTGCAACGCACTCTCGGTGTAGTGATAACCTAGGAGAAACATCCGCGGTGCGAATTGGTTTGGATCGTGTGTGTTTTGCGGTACGATCCAGGCCGCGCATATATATCCCCGTATCTTCCGCGCGTTGCCTGCGGTAATAACCACGTACACGCGCTTTAACGCTCTTTGCGCCACTACATACATTATGTATCGCTATATCCGTCGCCTCGTTGCAGCACTGCAGTCGATGCAGCGAGGGCGGACGAGACACGCGAGAGAGAAAGAGCGGGTGAGAGAGGAATGCGTGGGCGGGATAAATCGGTCTGGGCACAGTTTACACAACGCAAAGTTTGATCATTACAGCGATTGGTACATTTAGCACAGCTTCAAAGACTGTTGTGTCATATCGGAATTCGAAATTGTTAAAAAATTTTAATCGCCTACGTTTCATTCTCTTATCGTCCATTTTGAGGACCTAAATTATACCGTGTGTCCACTCGATCGAATATCCTAAATTCGAATAATCCTCGGAGAGCCAATTATTACTATAAATTCGAGAAAGGTTCCCGCCCCAATGGATGATTGTTTACTATTGATTAAACTCGAATGGAAGTACTTACGCGTACATACGAAAGTCACTTAGGGTGAATTTCGTTGAACAACGATGTCGGGCCCTGACCAGGCTTGTCTCGTCTGACTTACCTGATATGGAAACTTTATCCTCTTATGGAACAAAACGAAAGCTCACATAATCTTTTTTTTACAGCCTACTCTCGATATTTGGAAATTACAATGTTTTGACCGGGATAGATTGCGAGCAAGTGCACTTTCACGTAAAATATACCCGGCCACAACATTGACATCTCCTGAGAAGTGGAGCCTGACTTTATGAACTTTGTAAAGCTGCTTTACATTTACCCCATTAAAGATATTTATCATTAATTACGATGACATTAATATATCTGTTGTAATTCTATTCGCCATTATGAGCATTCTTTTCGTCAATGATAATCTACGAGAATGAAAATGCGTTTCATAAATACCGGTATTACAACTATTAATTTGAACATAACGAATAACCAAATTATTTGATAAGGTAAAAAGTAAAGCAGGTGGATCATTGTTTTTGAACGCCTTGTTGCCTTGTCAGCAAGTAACAATGTTCTGGCCGGAAAGACATTACCTGAATATATTTCACATACAATCCGCTAGGTGGCTTTAAGTAAAGCGCTTCGCATAACGTAGGTACCATCGTACAACGATAAGACTTTGACCACGTTACACCACGTATAGAAGTGCTATGCTTACAGCATGCACTTAGGCTTATGATTTTGTGAAATAATAATACCATATACACGAGTTTCGACTAAATCGAAGGTAGACACCAAAGTGATGTTCCTTGCGCGCTACACACAAAGCTGCACAGTCATGGTCACGGGTCGTCACGTACAGGCGAATTGTGTAACTGTACACTACACAGTAGTCGTATCTAACGTATGTAAACCGAGCGTGTACCACGTGAGGTATTTCACGCTGACTCAACCGCGATGTCGAGTCAGTCTCTTGATGTGGTACATCATTGTCACGCTTGTCGTACCAACTTTCAAACACGCTCACGTTTGCCAAACATTTATTAGCCAGCCACGACTGCCTGCGAATCTTATAGGACACAATATAAATTAGAGCTGGAGTTAACATCGGACACTGAGTTTTTTATTTTCGGCTTGCAGATATATTGGAATTAATTACGACACCGATGGGGAACCGAGCGATGTCCTGCCCGATCAGGGATCTGTAATTGCTCCTTTTTCTTACGCCAAGAGGACATCAGCCATAGCGAAAAGCAATACCGAGAGGTGAGCCAGAAAAAGCCCATACACGCTTTGCGCATATTTATACTACGATTGTGTATCGAGCCAATACCGAAGCTGCTCATTGTCTCCGGGGACTTCGTTGTGCGCTATTGTGCGTCAGTAAAAGGGAAAGAGGAACACACGTGTTGACGCATACATTGTACGGCTATGGAACAAGGCGTTCTCTGGTATCGCCGTGAAGCACAAGGTGCGACGCCATTTCTAGGCTTTCCCCCTCCGGAGAGAACAGGTAGACTCTCTACCTGTACCTCTGACACCTTTTTCGCTGCAAACTCCGTAACGTGTATTCAGTCCGTCCTCGTATACATTACACACGGGATCTTTTGTCCACTCTCGCACTTAGGAGACCAGGAAGAGGAGGTGACTAACGACAAACTTTGAGGAACTTTATATTCCCTCAACCAGAGTGGAAAGAAGCGTGTGAGTACGCGTAATGCTCTTCAGAGTGAAACTCTGCTGCCAAAAGAGAACGGACTTGTTGAACTTTGCCGCCTTCTTACGATCTCCAAGGAGTTTGACTGTAGACATAATTTCTCACCGCTCTCTAGCAGTTCCTTCTATTACGAAGAGAGAGAGAGAGAGAGAGAGAGAGAGAGGGGGGAGTCTGCAATGTGGAATTTGCACGGAACAGTTTGCTCGAGAGTACTCGGCCAACCCAGCGGGTCACTTTAGCATCATATCGCGATCCCAGCTTGTTTTAGTTGCACGTATCTCACGCTTCGCCTATCTTCTACCCGGCTCATCAGGTTTCCCGAGGAATTCTCAAGCTTCGTACACAAGATGAAGCTTGCGTTGGAATACTTCAGTCACGGACGAGCAGTTGGTCTTCGAGGCTTTTTCCCTAAACAGCCGCGTATGTGCATACGTGGGGGTGTAGGCATCTCTATGCACGCGTTTCGAGAGCAAAAAGCCATCATTCGCAGGACTCAGCGCGTCGAATAGTGCGGCATAGAACCTTTTGCATGCTAGGGATAATGCGCGCCAATGTTGGCAGTGCGTCTAGACGCTCAAAGTTTTGTTCTCACGTGTACCTAAGTGTGCGGAACCCGAGAATAATTTAAGGCGGAATATACATTTACAACGATCAAAAAATTGATTTCTGTAAACGATAGAACTATATATGTAGAATATTTCCCCAAAGTTTCAGAGCAAAATTCGAAAAACTTCAAACGTTACAGCCTGTTAACGCTTCACCTCACCACTCGGATTCGGAGCGGGCGTGAACTTCAAACGCGTTTTTCTCAAAACTGCATTATCGAAATAGGTGTGCAGGATAACTAAAAAACTATTAAGCCGATTGAGTTGAAACTTGGTAGAAATATTGATAATATTGGTACCTTCTACTTAACGAAAAATGTTTTTGAAAAATTGAAGACAAAAAACTACCTTTTAAATCCACATTTTACAGAAACGTTGCGTGGAATGTTGATTTTTGTTGTAAATGTCATTTTCATTTCTCAAATTTGCATTTTCTTCATTTCAATTACCGTCACATAGAAACTATACACGTTCTAACTGAAAAAATGTTTGAACTTTTTTGCAAATAAAAGTCTACGGGAAGCTAGACTGCACGCCGTTTCGTAACTCCCGCGGTTATGTTTCGAGATAATCGCGTTTTAATCGCTTTCAGGAAACGAATTGATTTTGAAAGTTCCTAAACATACCTCAATGTACATATTTTCCAATAAAAAAAAACCTGGTTCCAATCGAAACATTAGTTTTTTAGATCAAGATTTCCGAAGTTTACTTGTTTTTCTCGCCGTTTACTCAGGTACCTCCTCTTAACGCGGTCCTCTAGTTTCTCGGCTGTTTTTTTTAGGCTTTGTCAATAATTTTTTACGGGCAAAGCATCGAAATAATTAATCTCATTGTTTTTGCATAATCTTTATTAACATTTAAATAAGCTTTACAAATTTTTTGAAGTCAAAATACATAATAGAATAAAGGTTATAGTGGCCGACAGGAAGACATCAAGTAAAAGAGGTGCTTGACGGTGACCAAGATTGCGGCTGTTCTGCTTATCCGAAATCAAAAAACCAAACGACATTTTAACCTTCATATTTAAGACTAGCGATTGAACTAGAGTGAATTCTAAATTACAAAAATTGACTTTTTTATACACTTTTGAAAATTACATTCTATTTTTTACTCATTTTTCCTTAAGTTTTTCGCTCGTACGAAAGAAACTTTCGAAGCAATCATGATAATTCTAGTTCAATCGCTGCCTCATAACATATTAAAGATGCTGTATAAATTTGAACAAGATCGGTGCAGTAGTTTCTGAAATATTGTGGTCACCGTTTCGAAAAATGGTGTTTCGAGAAAAACGCGTTTGAAAGTTCGCGCATGTGATTTATACCAAAAATTTCATTTCACCGTCAATCTGCTATGCCTGGACCATACAATAGGCCTTCCTCTTCTTCTTGGAAGTCACGCAGAGCTGCTCCGTCTTCCCTTTTCGCGATTCGGGCCTGTTTTACAACATCACTCGTGCGCCTTTCTGAACGGTCGATCCGAGAGCTATCACGCTGTTGAACATATCCCTTAGCTTGTGGGCCGATTTTCACTCCCATGGTTTCCAAGGTCTTCAGGATAGATTTGAATCCTTCGTTGAAGATTATGACAGCGAGAAACGTGGCGATTTCAACCACTTTTTGCCCAGAATGGAGGTGCTTCGGAGCAAAAGTCCAGATTAACGAATTGAGCGACTCGTTATTTTTTTGAGTTTCCGCTCCCAGGCATCTGCTTAACAATTCTTCTTTGGATAAATCCTCATAAATTGGCTTTATAACTTTTTGAACTGCTACAGAAAGAGGCGGTTTATTGTGTTTGAATTGCTCAGCCTCTCCGAGAAGCTCATACCTGCTCGGTTCCAGGGCCGTAACTTGTGAACCACTTCGAATATCGAAAAATCCTTTGGCACACATTTTCTACACATGTTGTAGATGTGATTTATGAAGAAAAAAAATCGATTGTTTCGACCCGAGAAACTAGAGGACTGCCTTAAAGGATACCTAAAGTTTGATAACTGTAAAGTAATTATATCTTAGTTTAAAGTAGTTTAATTCCTCAATATTGCTTTTTTTTTTCCTGTCTAGAAGTATATCCCGCCTTAAGCCAGTGGACAATTGAGCAACGTAAGAGCCACTTTCGTCATTGGAATGGAGAAAATTTGGTTAGTGGTGCAGAATCGACAGAGGCAGCGCGAAAGAAGTCAGAGAACAATTTCAATTCGATAAAGTGAGCTATGATTGTCGACTCGAGTACAAAAACCTTTCTGGTATTTTGGCAAATTGCTGCAGATTGATGTAAGCAGTGGCACTCGGCATACTCGGGGCTCGTTTTCGCTCCCTTAAGGTTGAGTTTTTCACCAAGCTCTTAAAGAGCCCGGCATGTATCACGCGCGATAATGGTCCCGTTGCGGCACAAAGAGAACAAACCCTGCGACAGCGAAAACGTGGCTGAAATACCTTGGCGGGGAAAGCGAGCTATGCCATCGCGACGAGTAATGGCCCCGATGTGCTCGAAAGAAAAACGAGAGAGGGACGCGGGCTGGAGGCACCTCTTCATATTTACGTGTACATAAGAGCGTCGTTGTCGTGCCATTCTTTCTCGGAGATCTCTCCGCTATTATTCTTTTTCTATTTATACTTTGGCAGTTTGTACAGCGGCACTCGAAGAAGCCAAACAACCGATAGTGCACATTTCTTGGCTCCTTAGACATATCGCATTTTTCCGAGTTGCTGATTTGCATCGACTGAATTTTTCGTGCACCTAGAAATCGACAAAGACTCGTGCACTAACGAAGAAAAATAACGATTGGGTCGGGCGCCGAAGGGAGCGCGTGAAATTCTGCTGGACTTGCGGTCCTTCCTCGTCGCGTGTTTTTTTTAAATCTTCTGCCTCCAGAACATTACCGTTGTACCTCGTGCAACGACAAACCGATCCAAGTTTTTAATTTTCCAGACCACGAACGTGGCAGTGAATGAGTTATTGCAACCTGAGACGGGTGAGAGAGGAGTTTATCGCGCCGAAAAATCTCGCGCTCCGGTACTGTGAAATTATCAATTAATCGTTGGAAGGTGATTGCCTTCGCGAGGTTCGAAAATATGAGCTGTATTTCACCGAGTAACGGCAACTCACGGAAGCGTCCGGGTGTCGGTAATTACCAGATGAAAGGACGCCACTTCCAATACCATACACCCTGCTTCATCCTCTTTAATAATGTCACGGTCCTGTGGGCACTATATCCAATTTATTTCCACGACCCAGGCTCTCGAATGGCACCGTGATTGCACAGGCATCAATCGTGAGAGGAACGATCTTCCATCAAAAGTACCAACTACATTCACGACCTCATTGGATTCCGACTTTAGAGGGCTCGCTAACATCCTCGTCTGGCAACACTTTGAGGGGAACAACCTTGATGCCTGACCCTGAATTTTCACGTTCCAATGAGATTACGTGGGTGAAATAATTTATTCAAAGCACTGCTCAATTCACGCGAAATACATACGAGAATATTATACACGGTCTCCATTGTTTAGCCCCAGATCCCGGAATATGTATAAGTGGCCGTGGACCATGGCAGCAACAACCCCCTCGGATTGCTGGATCTTTTACCCTCGCACTTCATCTTCGTCTGTATCGTTTGAAACACAGCCCGGCGATTCCGTATAAGCTCCACGGATCGCCACAGGGAATTTACGATGTAGAGGACGAATGAAGTCTCGGGACAAGCCCCGTTTGTGATAATAAACGCGTGTATATTGCCGCGCGCACGCACCCACACATTGTTCACCCTGACAGAGGGAGGATACACGCTGAAGCGAAGGAACCGTTGAAACGGAGAAAAACTTCAAACGTTTTGTAGATTAAACGTCTACTGTCCCGAATAAGGGTGCTTTCCTGGCACAAAAACACACAATAGTTGAATGTACACAGATTCGAAGCTTTGTCAGTTTGCAATAGTCACAGGGGAGTACAAAGCTTCGCTCGACCTGTACAATACTCCAAGATACGCCTATTTGGCTCTCGGCACTGTTCTTTCAAGGTATACAATACAGAGAAGGAGGGATGACGAAGAAAGGAACTTTCACCAATTTCCCACACCGGAAGTCAATACGCGGTGTGTCCGAGACGAGGGCTTGTCTCTAGCCAGAGGTCTCCATCTTTTGCTTTTCACACGCCGTGCTCGAGCCCCCTTTCCTTTCCGCTGGGCGAGCTTATACGATTCCTTTCATCCGGAGGAAACTATCGGGGCCTTTGTCGAGTAGAATCCTTGATACAGGCTGTCACAGTGGTTAAGCGCCCTTGTGCCGTGATCCCCGCATAGCCGTATGAAGTGGATAGCAACCCTTATCGATTCTCCGATAAATTAGCGTAGCACGGCCTCACTCGACGCTATTTACACTTTTCGGCAAATTAGTGGTTTATGCTGAACCGAAATAGGAGAAGGAACCTTTACCTTTTTTCTCTGCCGATTCCAACACCTTGCTTATCTTGAAAGGTAAAAAAGTTTGGGTTCATTAGCGCATCCGAGTGGATTGGATGAATAGTATGCAACGACGCCGTTCCTTGCGAATCAATCCCGTCTAGAGGTCCGTTGGTTGCCGAGGGCTTCGTCAGCGTCAGCCATGTTTTCTCATCATCGAATCAAGCAGCCGGCTTTGCTTATAATCTGCAAACGCCAAGTGACGCTGTTGCAATCGGCGGTACAGGTTCGCGTTATCGCGTCTGTTTGTTTTGGACAAACAAGGATGGGATCCCGTGCTAGTGTCAATCCTAGCGATCACGCTTCAATCACCGCCCGAGGCATGAGAAATCATCTCCTTTTGACCCTTAATGGATCGGACGAACTACAAATTTCGCGCTGCGAATCGCACTCTCAAATATTTCCAATTCATTTCCACAATCCAGACGTTTTCCCCTTTCATTCGCTTCGGAATTCTATCTCGGGTACTTTGGCGTGTAGGAAGTTTTTTATTTCCATCGTTAGATAAGGAACATTTGCATCGTTGGTTTATCCGGAAATAAGGAATATTCGGCAGAGTGCATGAGGCATGTCGCATCACCGTCCTCGCGAGGTGCTATTGCCATTTGCCTTCGACCGTCACCGTAGCTGTTGTCGTCATTCTCGGCGATACCGTCCTGACCCAACTTTGTTAACTATCCTCACGGCTCTTCCGGTTACCATGCTGCCACGTTATCGACCCACTGATACCTCTGTACCACCAACCACATGCAAAAGCCGCTACGTATGTACATGTAACCGTGTCTGCGTGCTTCAGGCATGTATGCATACATTAAACACACGAGTAGGATGTACACCTCACGCAAGAATATGGGCGCATGTACATGGAGTACGTATGTACATGAGTACACGTAGATAGCAAAGACGAAAGGGCGTAACCCAGAGGGTTTGACGCACGAAATAGCGTAAGCAAGGTTCTCTGGTTGTCGACGGGCACATCTCTTCGAGACACAAACATAGCCGGTGACGTACACTGGTGTTTGTGTGCACAGTAACTATAGAGGTTGCATAAGTGCATCAACATACATACGGGAGTTATACTTTCAGTGGTAATAATACCAAACTTCCGCCATATAGATCGGTAATTGCATGAAGTAGGTTTATGTACATGAGAGAAAGAGGCGGAGAAAGAGGGGAAGAGAAATTGATGGTCTGGTCTTAGGTGTTACAAGATAATTCCGAAAGTTTCTCTCGCACCGGTATACACATTAGCTACATAGTAACAAAGTGCTTGCCGCTGTAGTCGGTATATATAACGTCTTGCCGGTCCAAAAGTGCTCTAGGATATATTTCACTATAGTGTTATGCACCATATATTACGTGGAGCGTCAACACGAAGCTCGGTGAAGCTCCAAAGTGAGTTGGCCATGTCCTGGCCAGATAACGGAACTACGACAGAGGCTAGTTATTACGAACTGCGTTCGTCTTTTTCAACCCTTCGACAGCACATTTCCGCCACGAACCTCTGCCTGCATGTGGGATCGATTGAACTCCAGACATTTTGCAGACCATTGCATTTCGGTAGGTATGCATTCTTTTGTAGAGACGTTTTTTGTAGTCAATGATCCTTTTTTATGGCGCAAAATTTATTTTTTAAGAAAAACAAAAATCAAGTTCCCAAACATTCGTTCAAAGTGGGAGATGCGTTGAAATATGCGTACTTACACGAAGAAGAAAATGGAGTCAAATCGACTGAGTGCGCAGTCGATGGGTTAAAATTTCGTTTGGTTCATTTCCTACGCGTAGATAGAATCGGGCCATATCACGTCATCAGTTGTAACAGTGTAGTCACGTTAATCGCAGCTGATATCCGAAAAAGGTCAAGGTCCGATTAAGCATGCTTCGATTGCCACATTAATAAGAAGAACTGCATAGCCCCGTACGCAGATGTGACGACAGAAAAAGACCAAACACGTTACAGTTGCGAGACTGGTTGGATGGTGGAAACATGTCTCTCTCAATTGCTTGTTAGAAGGGTGAAAGGGGCACACGTGTGTTACATAACGCGCTGTACCAGCAGTACAGGCATGACATTGCTGAAGGGGATGATTGAGACCTTTGGGACCTTTGACACGACCTCCCTTCCTCTTCCTCTTTCTATCTATCTTGGTGACCATACACACGCCTCTATTTCACCCCTCCACCTCTTTGAGTAATTGCAATGCACGGGGCATTGTTCGAGCGGTGTGTTCGTTCCGGATATGAACCTACGACAAGCATGAATCTACGGCGTGTTCAATGAGGGAGGTGAAATACCGCAAGACATGAGAATAGAACGATCTCTACCTCGCTCACTCGATGATGGTGTACGTTGAACAAAGGTTGGCGACGGTCAGGGAGAGACTATAGCAACGATGTCGAAGCTTTTTGCCATGGAAATCTCGCGTACGCCGGGAACTATGTTCACGCTGTCGAACTCCAACGACATCACCCTCGGTGACAGTTACGTTGTAACGATACGTTAATATCCCCAGGGCGGTTTATCACCGCCTGACCCTGCAGACTTAGCGAATTATTCGAATAAAGATTGCTCTGCGGCTCTCTCACCCAAATCCGCGGTATTGCTTCACCGTTCTTTTTCATACACTTGAGCAGATGTGTCCTTTCAAAGCACTCGTTGTTCGATAACTAGCTACATTTTGCAACATCCGCCGCACTTTGTTCACAATCTCTCGTGTTAATCTCTCGACGTTATGGTTGCTCCTCAACACATATTCCTAAGCGCCTGTCCCTACTGTGGCGTCTATCGATGAAGCATTATCGCCAGCGGGCATTCTCTCCAAGTTTAATGCAATATTCGAACGCGTACGTCGTGTCCTCTCCTCTCTCGCTCTTTCTCCGCCTGTGTAGCGGCAACGAGGGAGACTGCGGGCTGATTACGCCCTTCGCCCTGTTCGCTGCGGTAAACTGTACAGTTGTGTACAGGGCGCGTAAGAGGAGAGGAAGTATAGGTATGTCGGGCTGTCTTCGGCCCTCTCGGGAACAACCTACTGGTCGTGGCGAGGGAGACGGGAACGCGGTAGGACGAGCTGGAAGCTCTGAGGGTAGAGAGCGAGTGCCAGGATGGTTATGGAGAGAAGCCTTTCCAGGCCACCTGGGAAAGCACATTAGCGTTAAGCTTCGCAGGTTCAACCTACGAACCCTCTCTTCCCATCAACCACGCACATTCCGTGTACGTCTATTGGCTCGTATCTACATATGTTTAGCCGTGTGTGCACCGGTCTTCAGGCTACGTACCGATGGTACCGTTAGCCCTCTGCGCTGCCCCTTTACGCTTGGGCGTCTTACGACGCCGCGCCCTCGTTGGCTCTCTCTTAAAAACGGATATGGACGAGAAACGCCGAGGAAAAGTAGGTCTCGAGTTCCAAGAGGATTCCTGCTTCTCGGCCATCGGTACATCGTTTCATCAGGCTGACGAAAACTTCGAAATCTCAGAGTTTTGATAATGATAGGGGACGAGATCCCTCTGACTCTGTTTATGCAAAAAGTATACCCAACTGTGGGAAGACCTATTCGTTCTCGTAGGATTCAACGGTCAACCATTCAAATGAATGCATTCGAGGCAGTGTGTGCTCGTTAATGGATTTGATCAACTTACATGCAATTTTACTCACTCCTGATATTTCTGCCTCTATATTTACGGTTTTCATGAGCTGATCTGCGACACAAAGAATCGTCACAGAATCATGAGCGAGGCAACGAGCTATCCAAAGTTTACAACAGTTTCCAAAGGATTACAGTTGAAGGCTCTGTCGAATACTGAACAAGCACAGTTGTCTGTGAAATACTTGGCGAACAAGGAAAAACCATTTTCTTCTCCCCGTCCCCCTCGTTACAGTCTCCTTTCTTTTGCAGCCTCGAGGACCAAAATGCCTCATGACTATGAGGAAAACAGCGTGTTTCGCGGGAAGAAACAAGCACAAGATGGAGATCCGAGTGCATAAAAAATCAAACAAGTGTTTGAAGAAAGAGGTTCAGAAAAAGTGTGGAAAGAGCGAAGAAAGGGTTTACTGGCGTTGATAAGAAGAGAGTGAAGAGAAACACAATATATTCCAGAGGAGATTCAGGAAAAGGGCTCTCTCGAGAGAAGGACCAAAGCGTGAGAGCACGTGAACGCTTCGGGTACACCTTCGAACGTTAGGAACATCGGGCAAACGCGCTTGCTCATGTAAGCCGTGTCACGTCGTTCCTCGGGAATGCAATTTTCGTGCATTCGTGGGCGACGAGGCGCGAGTCTCGTTCCGCATGCACTTTATGCACCGCAGTGCATAATCCGCCAACCGGGCATCTTCTCTGGGTGTCTTTTCTCTCCACGTGTGCCTGCGTATATTCGCGCGTGTGTGTGTGTGTGTGTGTGTCTCTAGGTACGTCGTACACTGAAATAATGCGAATGGTCGCGCGACGCCTCTGATCGCCCATGCAACGGTGGATTCTTTATCGAGGCTCTCGCGGTGCGAGGGGGAAGACACTTCTTGGGACAGGGCAGGGAACGGGGCGAAAAAGACTCAAGAGACTTCCCGTCTTGTCGCTAGAATTCAAAGTGTTATTTTCCTCGCACGCTTGGCACCAGCTATATGTATGAACATTTTCTCTCTCTCTCGCTCTCTCTCTCTCTCTCTCTCTCTCTCTCTCTCTCTCTCTCTCTCTCCCCTCTCTCTCTCTTTCCCCAACGGAGGCAATATATGGAGAATGTCGCGCTACACTTCGTACATCTCGCTGCTGTTATTTCATGCGAATGAAATATTGCCGGACGCGAATGAAAAATTTGCGTATTCAATCATTCAACGATACGAATGATTTACTGACCGAGGCTTTTCGTATTCGTCATACGCTTTTTTTCGTCCTGTACGCGCTATTGAAAAGCGAATCCATCAATGAGAAAGGAACAATTAATAGAGCATGCGAAATGGAATTTCGTTCAATGCAATCGGACGAAATGGTTTGATTGGGGAGGCTATATTTTTGGAGCTTCGAGTTCATAGAGGATTCAATCTGTTCCTACGTGTGGTTGTGCTTATTGACGAATCGGAGGCTCTTTGGGAAATATTCAAAGAACATTTGATTTTATTGCAGCTCTGGTTAACATAATGTTCAACATCTAATAGTATTATATACCGTTTTTTTTAAATTTAATATATTCATTCTAGGGGGAATTTTCACTATCCACCTGAAAAGATTAGACATCAGTCCGGGTGGCCCTTTCAATTACAACGGGCCAAGTAAACGCCCTCAAAACAGTGCTGGTAATTCGTCACGTTCCAGTAATTAGGGCTGCGCCAGCAAGCCTCCAAAGCCGCTACACCACGGATCGATCGACCTGTAGACGATTGGGTGAATGAGAATAAACCCAAACTCAATTGGTCGTCGCATATTTCCAACATTTCTACACGGGACATTGAAGGGCGTAGGATACATACACATACACACATGATCAGGTAGAACTTTTCATCGTTGGAATGCAACGGAAATCCTTCACAATTTCTCATTTTCATTATTATGCAAAATCATATTTTGCTGATTTGTTCTAGATCGCTAAATAAGAAACCTCCAAAATGTTTTCTTGATTTTCGTAGCTCGAATCTACCGGAGCAAATTTGGGAATCAAAACAAAAACTCATTTTCAACTTTAACATCACACATGTACATATTGAAAATCGCCAAAATTCGAATTCTCCCACGATCCAATTGCGTCGTACACACTAGTAAACAAATGCAACTACATTACTTATGCACGTTGCATACCGGGTAGAGTATACACGTCGTGGATAGGAGATAGTAGAGTCTCGAAGGAAGGCAAACGGAGAGGAAGTTCAGGAGGGAGGACATAATTGTAAAACGGAAGTCTGGCTATCGATCCCAGGAGTCCAAGAGGAGGTCGAACCGACCAGTAAAACGCGGGGGCAGTTTCAAAGGAGCACGTTTCCTGCAAAAGTGGGCGTACCGGACCGCGTCTAGTCGGAGCTTGTCTCGCGGGGTTCAACGAGAGAAGCCCGTAATAATAATTCTACCTTGCTCGCGGACTCGCCAGTGAGGGGGGGGGGGGAGAAATGTACACATCGTCTACAGAGAAGAGAGTAGCGAGTGGAGATACCTGTATCGGGACAAGGCATCCGAGGAAAAGAGTACCCTAAGAAAATCGGAAGAAAAAGAGATATGGAGTAATAAAGAATGAGGTCGGAGGTGGAAAAGAGAACGTGGCAATATTAAGAGGCAAAGTTGGGGCAAAAAAAATTAAGGATGGGGAATAAGAGTGACTCCGGAAAGACGAAGCGAAGCGAACGAGATTTTAACAGAAGTTCGGAAAGACCAGAGCGTTATTCGTTATACTCGATCGTCCTGGGCAAAGTCTTCTCTCTCTCTCTCTGTCTCTCGCGGTCTCGCGCACACCGGAACTTGTTCGAGATCTCGCGAATGTACAAACCTCCCCGACCTGACTGCAAGTTTTTCCTTCTAGATAAAGCTAGAGATGGCTGCTCGAGTTCCCTTTCCTCCCTCTCTTCCATGCAAGTAAAGAAAAGTAGGAACACGAGGATCGGTTATCCGTACTTAGGAACAGTCCCGATAAGCGATTCCGTGCAACGAGAGCAAAGTCTTCGTACATCGAGGCAAAGGCGGAAGGATCCTCGCAAATGTTCCAACGAGAGCAATTTCTTTCTCCACGCAAAGTTATCAATTCCGGAGAATGTCACGGATGAGAGTGGCAGGGAGAGGGGCGATTGGGCACGATCAAAGGGCCTTTCATCGACTCCCAAAAACATTTTGAGTCCCGATAGTCGGAAGTTTGATGTGCTCGGTTGTCGAATCTCCGACAGGACGATGAGCACCAGTCGACCTTAAATTTACATGAAAATTCGATAACTCCCGTTTGGCATATCGCGCGAGCTTTGTACCTACACACGCGGCTACATTCGAAAATCCCGTTTCCGCGAGCCGGGGGAACGATCGTCAGCGCGGAGAAGAGAAATTAAACAAAACGAGGACAACGAGGGAGGAAAATCACGTTCTACGTACGGATACAGGATATTCGATGCTGACATGGACCTTACACCTCGGTGTACCCAAAGAAAAACGAAGCGTTGCTTTACGGCGTTGGCTCGAAATCGATAGGGCCTGAATTGGTCTTCACGTAAATACTTCAGGGGCTACATTTAAAGGCGAAAAAAATCGACTCTCCTTTTTTTTGCATTTCCCAAAAGTTTCAAGTGTTATAAATATATCCTATAAATTTCATATGGATATCTTCGAAATTAGCGTAATCATAAAATTCTAAGTAAAGCACGATCGAGAGTTCGGGTTTTGCTACCTGACGCGGTGCGCCCGGAAGACCCGCTTTCACAGTATTCAGGATTCCAGATGTCCTCTCAATCTGCATTGCGTGTACTGTTGACCCCAACAACAGGATTCCGTGCAGCGGCAATTACTGCTGAGGGTACTTTATATGGCCCTGGGATTGACGACTAGAGGTAAAGTGAAAAGTTCTTCACTTAAAAATAGCAGAACTACACTTCAACCTTTTAACGCGGTTTTCTCAAAATACTGTCCTCGAAGCCGGTGAACATCATATCTCGAGAGCCACTTGATACTTTGTTTTCACATTTACGAGAAATACGCCGAGAAACATTTAGAGGTCATTGAAGATAGATTGTTAAACATTTTTCAATAGTTACGTAAAAATTGCGATTTTTTCATAGATTTTTCACGCTCAAGTGTCAATTCGTCACCATTTTGAAAAAAAAAATCGGCTAGGAAAATCGGCGACCGTTAACGACTCGTATGTATTGCCAACTTGAATGACCCGTTTGGTTTTTTCTGTTGCAGATGTACCGTTTCGGCTGGAAAGCGTCCACGATCGGACGTAGCGAAAAAAATTGCATCCACCTGCCGGCGGCTATGTTTTTTAATCTTCGATACTTTTTGATGATTTTTTTAAACTCTCCCAATACATTTACCTGTGTTTAAAAAATGCGTTAAATTCGTACCAATCGTTTTTCAGAAAAAAAAAACCGAATTTCGAGATTTTGTTCGGGCCTCTAGACCGATGTTTGTTCTTATTGAATTAACCTTTTTGCTATGACGTGCGTCCTTACGTCTATCGTTCGAAGCTCGAGACGACCAACGTTTTTTGCGTGAATGAGACAGGTTGGGGAAAAAAAGTCTAAAAAACCTCCGAGCATTCGTGACGGAGCAAGTGCAGGTACAAATTGGTAGGACAAGTTGGTGCGAAGCGTCCCATAGATGGAGGGAAAAAAGTACACAATTCTGTAAAATCGATTCTCCTAATGGACAATCAACGAACTGCTGCCTCCGCTGTTGCTCGTTGTTTCTCTCCTCCGTCCGTGTGTTGTTAACACTCTCGCGTGCCCCAATAACAATGGGAAATTCTGCTCGCCGTGACTGTTTCGAGTGAGAACGATTAACGTCCGTGCATAGGTATATATTTATCCACTCTTTCTCGTCATCGCGTGTTCCAACCTCCAGCCCTCCCCCACGTCATCGTCCAAAGGGAGTTGTTTGCCAGAGAAAGGAGGTGCAGAAAAATAGATCGGACGGGAGCGTAAAAAAGTACTCGGAGATTTTACACACCCCCGTACAGCTGTACGTTGATTGTGCCGGAGCGGCGACGCTTCCATTGTTAGATCAATTTCGCTCGCATCGGAAAAATCACTTTTGTGCCTCGTCATATCCAATAGACCTGCGCACAAACGTATACATCATGGAGACAGTTTCTATCGCGAAGGGGAACACCGCTCTGAATTTTGCCACCTATATATATATATATATATATATATAGGTAGAATGCGAGGAGCCGAAAGAGACCAAGCAGGGACACACTGGCGATCGGGGTCACTTTTTGCACGCGAAACAACGGCTGCTTGACACAAAGCCGCGCACGAGTGCCGCAACTCCTCTTTACCGATACTTCGTTGGGTAACCGGAATTTATTCGATATTCCTGGCGACTCATTTTTTGTCCACCGATAACAAGGCCGCAATTCTTCGCCGCCGTTATGTCAGTTTGAACGAAGCGCTGTCATATGTTGTGCAGACCGGGTAGAAAGAAACGGAGGGTGACAGAGGAGATAGAGCATCCTCGGTGGGATACTGGGGAAAACATACGGTCCGCGAGGATACCGGAAACCTCCCTTGGTCATTGTCTCTCTTAGCTTGGTTAGCATTATAAACGCATAAGCGAAACGAAAATGCATAAAAGCCTCTCTCCCTTTCCGTGTTTCTCTTTCATCCCCCTTTATCATTTTAGTCGGGGTCTTCGGCCGCGTTATCGTGCAGCGACTCGACCATTCTCATTTTCACCATTGTTATATCATTATTATTATGATTGTACTGCCGGCCGAGAGTCTCGACAAATATATATGTGCTCGTATGGATTTATGCGCGAAGCAGCGACGGCACGAAAGGAGAACAGACCAGATGGACAAAAAATCTTGTACCGTTTCAAAAGACCCTTACGCGGGGAGGCAAGATTCTCAAGGCATTCGAAGTCTCCAGAAATGCAACAAAGGCATCGCGAAACGTAACGAGACACGTCCACGATAACGAAACTCCTTTACGAACCCGTTATGCTGTTCAACGATTTTTCCTACGATTTTATAGAACCGTAATGGGAAAAATTCTCTCCATAACTATAGTATTTAGCCGTACGAAGCGATACGAGTGGAGCACTCCCGGCCTGCCAGGTTTGCATAAACGGGCAGTGTACAGAACAGGCGCAGTAGAGAAGAATACGTCTGGCTAAGAATACGCGGGAGGTTTGGTAGGACAAGTAGCGGGAGGGCCGGAGGAGAACCGGCGTGCACCTAGGTAATCGAGCAAAGAGATTCAATTTTCCAAATGGATATCACCGCGAGGAGAGTACGCGAAAAATGAAAGGCACCGAGAGTACAAAAACTAATATAGGAGCAATGACGAAAGAAAAAAAGAAAGGTCGAGAGAGAGAGAGAGAGAGAGAGAGAGAGAGAGAGAGAGAGAATGGATAAAACTCGATTTAACGAGAAACCGCTTGTGCTTTTCTACTTGTACACAGCCCCGATCGCCGTAAAGAAAATAAGGAAACGAGGGGCATACTTCGGAGAACACTTTTTACCAAGCCTCGGGCGATGCTTGATTATCACGACAAAATGTAATTTCATCGTCTCCTTCCGGTGAAGAGGTGAAATAACGAAGAAAGCTTCGCTCGGGGAATGTCTTATTGTAAATATTGTTTCATTGAGCCTGCAGTGGATTCGAGTCTTCGTACATTTTGAAATAAATTAGCTCACCTCTAAATTCGAACCTGGTATGTTTGCACTGTTCAGCCCTCTCGGAGCCCGTGCAAATATTTTTTGGGGTGTCCCCGGATCCTACTACATCTTTATAGGGATTCGCTAAAGACGCCGCATGTAGGGAAACCACATTGGCATCCAAGTGGATTCTGCGCTATTTCCCGATTGACGTCCTTTGAGAACTTTTATTTGAAATTTATAACCGGTATTTGTCGGATATCCCAAAAAAAAATCCTTCCATGGTCCCGTGCACAAATTTGTTCGAGAGTCCCAAGATGCACCCACATCTCTAAAGGAATTTGTTGTAAATAAGGAGTCATAAGGAATTTTCATTAGGATACAACTGGATTCTGCAGTGATCCCCTATGAACGCTGTTTGAAAATTCTTGCCACATTCGAATCGAAAATAAGTAAAAAGGCACGGGAAAAAACTTGGCGTGTTGAAACATAACCTGCACGCTCCGTGAGCGTGAACGTGTGTGGTCATTTTATGTCAAATAGAATTAAAATAAATAATGAATGATAATTATAGTGCATTTTCATTGATGTCGTTCAAATCGATCTTTAAGATATGGTTTTTAAGAGCGGATACCACTGTAAAATTTCCGTAATATCGTTTTTTGTTAGAAACACGTTTAAAAAATCCTTTGAATCGTCAAAAATGTGATGCATATTCGTTTATAATAGCTGAAGAAAAAAAAACAGTTTTATTGTGGTTTTCGAGCTACTTTTTAGGGGTCTCCGAGCGCTGAAAAGCGCCTTCGGCGATGTCATGCCGGTAACGCAGTTTTCGACTCTTGTAAGCCTCTCTTTAGGGAAAAAGTTACCGAACGAAAAAAAAACTTTCATTTTTTACCAATAGGTGACATTAAGTTACCGGAGGGGGGGATCATCAGCTGTAGCGTCTATAAAACCGTTGACTCAACCGAAAACTTCAACACATTTTGCTCAAAACCATGTTTTTTAAATCGGCATGCAGTAGAACTCGGACAATTTTCGTCCAATCGACTTGAAATTTTAACTGCAGCTTCTCAGATTTCTCTAACAGTCAAGTACGAGCGCTTTTTTCGATTAGTTGAAAATTGTAAAAAAATATATCACTTTTGCCATAAGCAGCGCCCTTCATCGAGGAGTTTTAGTTTTAAATCGTAGAAGTGGTACCCAGTCGGGGATAGGGAGAGAGAGAGAGGGAGAGAGAGAGAGAGAGAGAGAGAGAGAGAGGGTGACGGGGGAGGGAAATACGCCCGGGGGATGATTGTGTGCGCGATGATGCGCGCCTGCATGTAGCAAGCACTGTGTAGACGATCGGGAGGGGAAAATAAATTCAGAGAAGCGGGTTTGATGCTCTTTCATTTGTGGGGTCCCGTGTGCGGTTGGATTTGATAACACGCAGCTGTGTCTGGTGATAATAAATATAAAAAAAGCAAGTGTGGTGGATCGAAAAAAGCGAAAACCGATATAGAAAAAGGGGGAGAGGGAGGATAGAGTGGATGAAAGAGAAGTTGGCTTTGAGCCGATTCGAATCGAACCGTAAACGCATCCGCTCGTTTTCACTGAGTCTCCTCTGTACGGTTTATGTGTGGCCGGTATATACGTATACATTGACCGACACCACACCTGCTGCCGTTTTCAGGTATATTTTCATTTTCACCCTCTTTTATCTAAACTCACATTCTAACGATCAACCCCACCGGTGTTGTCGTTTTTGCAGCTGAAATTCTCTATTTTGATGTCTCTCTGTCTGCCTCCCACGATTGGCTCTTTCGTCGATCCAGTTTTCGCCTCTTCCACGTTAAACTTTTATTTTGCCGCTAGCCCAATAGTAGCGCCCAACTCGCCCCAAAGACCCCGCTGAATCGTCTAGAAATGTTGCTACGGGGCAGACTAGGGCTGGAGCCGGCATATCGTATTCCGTACCCCGACACGGTACAGGCCGCCGGATCAGGGCTTTAACGGGCGTGCAACGCCTTTTTACATCCGGCCATGACGCGGATGCCGGTAACATCACTGACCAGTATAACGTTTCAAGCCCTGATCCGGTGGCCGTATCTATGCCTGAAATGAAAAATAAAAAAAATCCAAAAATTTTGAATAAAAAATGCTGGTAGTATTTTTTGTTTCCATGTGGTGTTCCTGCCTATATGATAATTGGATTAAAACGTATCCTGCCTCGTTAAAGTTTTTAACTACCCTTAGGATTGAACCTACGTCTTCTAATTCTAGAGCTATGCGCGCTACCTATTTAGCCATCTAACACTTGTGTAAGCTTTCTTTTTTTTCTTTGCCTATTTTTAAAATTCTAATTCCATTCTGAAGAATGTCAATAATTTTATTCATGATGTTCAAGTTTGCATCGTTTCAATGCAACAATAATTTTTATTTACCGGTTTTTTTTGCCTATTCAGGCTGTGAAAATAACTCACACGTTTTTACGTATTCTCATTAGAGTACGACCGCAATTTGCAAAAAAAGACTTCTGATGATGATTGTGTAAAAAAAAAATATTCATGTTGTGCCAATAAAACTGAAATTTATTGATTTGATTGATTACCTTTTGATGATGATAATAATAAACGAATGAAAAGTAAAGAAAGAAAGCGTTGCATTCCCACGATGCAAACTTCAAATTTACTTTCATTCGTTCTTTGTATCTTAATTTGCCAACTACGGTTCCACTGATCCGATCGACATCCGGCACAGCTCAGACGGGCCGTAACACGGCGTCCGCATGAACGCCATATTACTTTGCTTAGAATCTTGCAAAAATTATGCACGCAGCCACTCAGTTGTTTACTTTGATGGCCCCGAAGAAGATTATAGGTGTACACGCATATCTGTGCTCGGGGGTTGGTTGATCCGGTGGACATTCAGCGCAGATCAGGCACGCACTGCGGCGCCCTAACAAGGCCTTCGCAAGATTGCCTGATTCAGGACTGATCAGTTTATCTTTATTACACCCGTTCTCCGGATTCACTGATCCGGCGGATATCCGTCACAGATCAGGCGGGCGCTTCTACGGTATTCCGAACCGTATCTTGAAACGTGCCTGATCAGTAATCCGGCTGCCGGAACAACATTTCCAGTCGGGATGTTGTCATTTTCTTGTCTCCGTAGATTGTCGATTTCTTGGCCTCTCTTACAAGCAACCTCCCTCAGGTGACACCCTTCGATTTTGTGGAAATTTGGATATGTTATAAAGCACCGAAAAGTAAGCGATATTTTTTTTTATCGGCGGAAAAACGGTTTCAAGGGGCGTAACGAACCCTTAAAAATAAGGGTGTTTTTCGTTTTTCGTCGATAACGTTATCGTTCTCATCTCCAATGTATACCCAGGTAGGGAATCAAAAGGCTGACGATGGAAACAAACTTGTGTGAGCCTTGTTTCAGCGAGCCTGAGTGAGACAGACCTGGGCCAGGTTTGATTGCATCGTTTGGAGCAGCCTGGAACCAAGACTGGCTGCTTAGCCTAAACTCAGGGTTATTTCAAGCTTTATTCAGCCAGTGAATTTTAAGGCTAAAAAATCAAGGCTGGATGCACGCTTGTTTCAGGTTGTGATAAAATAAAATACATTTTAAATAATATTTTTTCTGTATTTTTATGAAAAAAAAAGCAATAAATTTGTCGGGTGCGAAGGCACGAAAAACGAAAGCGAAGGAGGCAGCTCAGAACATTTAAACATATTCTCTTATCGATATTTATGAGGTTCGCAAAAAAGTTTTTTTCTCGTCACGTACACATTTCGTATATACTCACTCTCTGGAGTTTGCGTACACTCTGTGTATTACGTGTCCCATAGACAATAAATAAAATAAAGTATTGTGTTTAAAATATTTTATATATATTTTATAACAAATAATATAATGAATAATAAATATATATAATAAATAAAATGAATTCTTTACACATTTATTAAATTTATCCCAATGTAGAATATAGAAAACTAAAAAACAGGCCTCATATAGCCTCGAGAAGAGTTTGGGATAAGCCTGGTCATAAATGCTCGTGAAGGCTTCATTAAGGCTCGTTTTGAACCTTGTTGTTTCGTCGTTTCAGGCTTAGTACAGGCTTTTCTACCAGCCTTTGGTCAAGCCTGTGTGCAACAGCCTGAAACCGCGTTATCATTCAGGGGTTCAGCTAGGCCTGAAATCAGGCTGTTGCTCAGCCTGAATAAAAAAATGTGAGCCTTGTTTCAGAGCTTGGCGAGCCCTTTTTTCATCGTCAATTCCTACCTGGGTAGTGCACAAAAACGTAAACATTGTTGCAATTTGAATTTTTTAATATCTCGTACCGTTAAAACGTTATCGACGAAAAACGAAAAACATCCCCATTTTTTAGGGTGCGTTTCAGCCCTTAAAGCCGTTTTTGCGCCGATAAAAAAATACGTATCACTTACTTTTCGGTGCTTTATAACATATCGAAATTTCAACAAAATCGAAGGGTGTCACCTGAGGGATGTTTCTTGTTAGATCGTTTGAGGTAAACGGCGTCGTTGGATCAACGCTGATTAACTTTAGGTTAGCCGAAATTGTCTTGAATTGTCTGCACAATACCGCGACCTTTCCGCAGCTCTTGACAAAGTTTCTTCCGCGACATAGACTTTTGAGGCAGGCACCGTAAGCATCACGAGCAAACACACGTTCCAATGGAATTGTCCATTGGAGGACGATTGGCCACAGTGGACGAACGCAAATGCGGGAAGTCGCGTTAGAGATGCGGACGATTCTCTCTCGAATGGCTCACTCTCCTTCGTCGACCGGAAACGTAATCGTCGTTACGAAGATTGAGATAATTTGCTCGCTACAATCGAGACTTGAGAAAAAGGTCCGTCTGAAACTTCGTCGTTACGAAGATTAAGATAACTTTTTGGCTACAATCGAGAATTTAAAAAAGCCCGGGAGACGAATTTGTGGGAAGTTGAAATGGAACTAATTTGTGCAATTTAAAGCAACATTCGGACCATGTATTTCGTTATTTTCGCTTTTATGGTCCTTAAGTCTGGGCGACGCCCGGCGCGAACGTTATTCTCGTGCACAACGGGAATTAATTCTGGCCGAATGGCTCATCCGCGCAAAACTATTTGTTCCGAAATAGAAATTTCAAATGTACCCACTCGCTCGGATTAACGCTTCGGTACCATCGATATAAATGCACACTCGTCTATTTTCAATTGCACCCGACCTGCACACGAATAAATCATGTGATTTCGATTAAAATCACCGTTTAGGAACGGTGCCAGTATTTCGAACAAAATTCACAATGAGGGATGGGCAATAGCTCGGATTACAATAGCAGCGTCGAAGCGCCATTATGTTCGGCCTATCCAAAATGGAAATAAAAAGAAAGGGAATAATACGGAGATTTAATAGAAATACCCGTGCAGAAATTTGTTGGAAAGTCCCCCTATCCTACCATGTCACTATAGGGATTTAATAAAGACGCCGCACGTAGGGAGCCCACATTGGGATCCAAGTGAATTCCGCGCTTTCTTTTCGATTGACGTCGTTTGAGAATTTATTATTTTAGAATTCTCAACCAAAATTAGTTGGATCCCTAAAAAAACATATCATTTCGCGATCGCGTGCACAAATTTGTTGAGGCGTCCCATGATGCACCCACATCTCTATAGAGATTTGTTAGGAACACTGCACATCGGGATTCCTCCTTGGGATCCAACTGGATTCTGCACTGTGTCTCGATTAACGCTGTTTGAGAATTTTTGCCACATTCGAATCGATAATATGTGAAAATTCACGAGAAAAAACTCGGCGTGTCGAAACATAACCTGCACCCTCCGTTAGTGTGTACATGTGTCGTGATATTATGTCAAAGTGCAGTAAAATAAATAACAAACAATAATTAACTCTTCATTGACACACTTATATTTGGCTACGATTTTGACCTGGGTCAATCTGACCCGGATAGTACGAAAAACGGAAGTTTTTTTGTAGGTGACTTTTTTTAACATTCTAAATTCCACATTTTTTGCTCCAATGCAACAATGGGTGCATTCGCTATCAAATGTACCTATAAGAAATTCAAGCCCCACCATCCCCCACAATTTTATATATATATTTTTTTGTTTAAGTGTCAAAGTAACCTCGAGTGTGGGCTTTCTTTGACAAGGCATTGAAATGAGACTTATGTCAAAGAGTAAGGGTTATTTTGACATAATTTTGATTTTAAAAATATATATATAAATATGCATCATACAAGGAATTAAATGAAAAACAACGATTTTTTACAATCAAATTGTCATTTTTATTAAGAGAGAACACCACTGTGACAGGGCTAAAAACTATTGTTGTTGCCGATTTTTTGTCTACTGGATCATTTATTTAGGATTCGGAAAAAAGGTATTTTATTAAGCATACATCAAAATTATTTCGTGTAAATTTTTATTTAAAAAAGAAGGAACACGAAAAAAAAATTGGTTTTCTCAAAACCATGTTTTCAAAATCAGCACGCAGCAAAACTCGAACAATTTTCGCCCAATCGACTTGAAATATTAACTGTACCTTCTTAGATTGCTTTAACAGTAATGAACGAGCGCTCTTCTTGATTTATTGAAAATTGTTAAAAATATATCACTTTTTATATCAACATTATGGTCGACAAAACGAAGTTTCTTTCAAACTCGTCTCTATTTTTGTTTTCATTTTTTTTCAATTTCCCCCCGTACTTGAATACTAAAACTAATATAACTAACGAAAATATTTCACTCTTTGTTCCAGGATTAAATTTACATCTTTACTGCGTGCCGCGGAGAGGGTTGGCTGAAAACCAGTAGTGCTATAGCAACTCGTGCGCCGCCATTTTGTACTCTTTTGACAAATACATTTTTTTGACATACTTCAATATATACCTAATGAAGCCTAAACGTTTTTGATCCATGTATTTTATTTCTATCTTTAAAAAAAATCCAAAGAAAAGGGTCGAAAATGGAAATATTGTACATAAAAATATCAAGTAGCTAGGGTACTATTATAGGCACTTAATCAGTCTTATGATTATCATTGAGAACAAAATCAACTTGAACAACATTTCAATCAACTTTAGCAACATTATAATAAACTCGAACAACAAATTGTTGTTCAAGTTTATTCCCCGCATCTGCCGCCCGCTACGGAAGGTCACGGGGGCTCTCGCTGCGCACACATTTCAACCGTATTTTCGCGCTCTGTTAAAGTAGCGCAAAAAACTGTCAAAGTTACCCTTGATGTCAAAGTACCCCGTTTTACAGTACTTTATCCACCTGCCATTAACAAACCTGCCGTCGGTTTTTATTTTAAAAAATCAGGGATACACTTTAAACATTTCTTAATAAGTCTGCATAGTTGAAATTAGCGAAGTATAAAATTGAATTGTAAAAAATTATTAAAAGTGGTCAATTTTGGGAAAGTGAGCATTTTATTTCAAATTCGACCGGGCCAGAATGACCCAGTGTGTCAACATAGGGTTGAAGTGTATATTTAGTTATTTCTTTCAAACCGATTTTTAATACATTCTTTTTTAAGCCATTTATTCTATTTTACGATCCACGAATGTTGGAAATCCTTGATGATTCCAATTGAATTCGGACATGGAATTCGAATGGGGAATCCAATGCGATGACCCATTGGATCCCTATCAGGAATTAGGGACAAGTATAGAAACCCAATGGGATCTCTACGACAATTTCTGCACGGGTACATTCGAAAATATTTTTTTATTATGCAGGAAAAACCAACATAAGTAAAGAGAAAAGTCTGATATCGAGTCGATAAAAAATTACCATCTGACCGGAAGTGACACTATGTTGCTTTTTTTTCAGCGCTGAATAAGAGAACGTCTTGACGAATGAATAATTACTTTCGTCAACGAGACGATCAAAATGTTCTCCAATGGGCGTTTGAATATGTACATTCTCCTTCCGGTTATCGAACGGAGTCCCCCAGGAATCGCCAGGAGCCGAACCTTCGTTTTTTTCCAACGTTGAAAGGTGCAGATATATATAGAAAGAAAGTCACGTGACAGGGAAGGGGAATATGCTCAACGAGGCTTGTGATTAATTAAGGTTTCCGTTGCGCAGGATGAAGTGAAGCAGAGATAGAGACCGTCGAGCTGGGGCGTCTACTCATCGAGCTGTATATGTGTGTACGGCAAGACCCCAACGGAAACTTATCTAGAGATCCTGCTGGCCTCGTAACACGCAAAACTTTTGGCCGTGGCCCTCTGCTATCTCGCCTTCTCACTCTTTCATTTCCGTTTTACTTCGCACCCTTTTCGGAGCTGCGCTCAGCGAGTAGAGAAAAGGAGCAGAAAGCTGGTAGGAATATGGACCACGCTGGATACGTGATTGCTTGTCGTTTTTTTCTTTTTTTTTTCAAGATCGCATCTTCCATTTTTGTACTTCCGATTCGTTATATGCCTGCGATAAAACTAGGGCTATCTTTTGTCACACTTGTTGATCAAGGACATTTCTCGAAAAATGTCCGTCGTCGATTGATCTGTCTCGTGGCCGTTTGACGGGTCCTGCTTGAGTGAGGCATGTACACGCGATAGGAATGGAGGGAGTGATACAGTGTGCCGGCAAATCGAGCGAGAAGCCTCGTAAATAATCGTCACTTGGGTTACGTTAACGCCGTACTTTGTTAGCTCGATAACTCGCTGGGAAAATCGTTGGTCACGATCGTCTCGACCACGGGGAGATTGCTTTTTCAGCCACCCAAAGTCACCCTGCTAAAGTTTCGCCGGGTACTCGCGTTGCGATTTCTCGCGTGAGATTCGGGCCGATGGCAAATTCACCACGATCTCGCGATCGCATTGAAACTCGACACGCTCGTACTCTCTCCCCATTTGCCTCTGTCTCCCTTTCTCATACCCGTAGTCCGCACGCAACGCTCGCTCGTTTTATTAAATGCTTCACCCAAATGGTATCCTGCTTTTCCTCAATTCGCCAATCAGCGCGATAAAAAAGTTGAAACGAGCCCCAGACTGTTGAATGGATGTTCACTCAAGGCGGGATATACATTTACAATGATCAAAAAATTGATTTCTTCAAACCATACACTGAAAAAAAAAATTCGTTCATCCAACTAACTTTTAGTTGGTTTAACGAAATGTATCTTTAAATACGTTCAACTTGATTTTCGATCGGCATAACAAACGTTTTGTTAATCTAACTGATAATTTTAGTGGTGTGAACTGTAGCTTATTTAGCATGTTTGAGCAACTGTTAAAACGACAAAATTTCGAGACAACAAAATGCATTTTGCACATTCAACGATTTCTTTTTTCCAGTGTAGAACTATACATGAGGCATTCCACGTCCCTTCAGCCAGTAAAAAAAATCCACAAATAATTTTGAAAAATTGAGTTACTTTATGGAAAAATATTCACCGAGTGTCGAAATTTTCTAAAAATTTCTGACGTTTTTTCTTGTTGATTACCATTTTTTAACATTTTTCCATTCATATGGCTGTATCTTTGGCAGGATCTGACGTATTTGCATTCGTAAAAAAACGAAAATGTGCGTCTTTTTCTAGCCTTCCAGAAAAAAATTAATTTATATTTTATTGAGCAAGTCGAACGTCCGTTTCAGCCCAAAATATGCAAAAATATTTTTTTTTCTCAAGGAAAGACACTCGTTATTTTATTTTTAAGAATTTCCCCGAATTGTGAATACG
Organism: Ophion ellenae; assembly: GCA_963210295.1. NCBI lineage: Eukaryota > Metazoa > Arthropoda > Insecta > Hymenoptera > Ichneumonidae > Ophion > Ophion ellenae. The sequence continues at coordinate 14,240,129 of OY723395.1, forward strand.
AAAAACGGATTTTTGATATTTTTTATAGTATGGGATTCCTAAACACCGTGAAGTAACAGCTATTTTTATTTTTTTATTTTTTTATTAATATTCGATTGACGAGTGTGGAGCACTCGCTGTATGGTTACCAGGTTTTTAAAATACATATAACATATATGTCATATGTATTGGAGCCTTGGAGTGCTCCACACTCTGCAATCAAATATTAATAAAAAATTTTTTTTAATAAAAATAGATGTTACTTTACGGTGTTCAGGAATCCCATAATATAAAAAATACCAAAAATCCGTTTTTCGTGTTCACAATTCGGGGAAATTAAAAAAAAAAAAATAACGAGTGTCTTTCCTTGAGAAAAAAAATATTTTTGCATATTTTGCCATGAAACGGACATTCGACTTGTTCAATAAAATCTAAATTAATTTTTTTTTTGGAAGGTTAGAAAAAGACGCACATTTTCGTTCTTTACGAATATAAATACGTCAAATCCTGCCAAAGATACAGCCATATGAATGGAAAAATGTTAAAAAATGGCAATCAAGGAGAAAAAACGTCAGAAATTTTTAAAAAATTTCGACACGGTCAATTTTTTTCATAAAGTAACTCGATTTTTCAAAATTATTTCTGGATTTTTTTTACTGGCTGAAGTGACGTGAAATGCCTCATATGTAGAATATTTTCCTAAAGTTTCAAAGCGAAATTCGAAAAACGTCAAACGTTACAGCTCGTCAACGCTGTGCCTCAGCGCTCGAATTTGGAGCGGGCGTCAACTTTAAACGCGTTTTTTTTTCTCTCAAAACTGCATTATCGAAATTGGCGTGCAGGATTACTCAAAAACGATTGAGCCGATTGAGTTGAATCTTGGTAGAAATATTGATAATATCGGTACCGTCTACTTGACGAAAGGTATTTTTGAAAGATTGGAAAAAAAAAAAAATTTGAATCCACGTTTTACAGAAATGTTGCGTGAAAAGTTGATTTTTTTTGTACATGCGTGCCGTTTCCGAAATTTGCATTTTCTTCATTTTAATCACCGTCACATAGAAACTATACACGTTCTAACTGAAAAAATGTTTGAACTTTTTTGCAAATCAAAGTATACGGGAAGCTAGACTGCTTGCCGATTCGCAACTCCCGCGGCGACCTTACCGTAACACTCTCCCACAGCTCCGCCTTTTTGATGATTAATTAATTAAAAACAAATGTTTTGTATACTTCAATATACAATTGAAGTATACCTGAAGTTTGATAATCGTAGAATAATTATTTCTTGGTTTAAAAAAATCCCTCAATATTGCTTATTTTATTCCTTTCTAAATATATATCCCGCCTTGAGTAGGTAAATATTTGAAAAGTCTTTGGAAAAGTGAAATGGAATTTTGAAACCATGACTACGAAAATTGTAGCTAATTCAAATGACCGCATTTAGTTGACTTCGATGAATCTTTTTTTTATTTATCAGTTCGGAGAAAGGAAGAGCGAGGAAGTATGAGGAGAGAGTGCAGGCTCGAAGATGCACAGTGGCGAGAGCGGCGAGAGGGACAAGGAGAGCGGAAACTGCACGCGAAAAGAAGCGAAGAGGGAACGACGACGGACGAGGACAGCGATTCCCTCTCCGTCTTGCGCCGTCGTGCCAAAGTGGCGCGCGATAACAGTCGCGCGGAGGTGCAAACCCGCCGCGAATTCGAAAGGCCGCCAGTCTCCGGTCGCGCGTCGTCGTCGACGAACGAGCCGCAACGCGTCACCGCGCGATACGCGCGCATCAAACGCGGTCTATACATACATGTACATTTATATATATATATACATATATATAGATATATATGTATATACACATATATCATTCACTCGGGGAGGTAATGAAGATTTGATTGATAGAAGCGATGGATAAAAATGCCCTGCTTAATAAAAAAAAATTAATAAAAAAATAGCACGGATGGTAATAATTGTTTAGCTTCGGGGGACACTCGGTCCCCTACGGAGAAGTTTGCGTCAATTTTATTTTTTCAACGGTCGATCCGCGTGTGGTCCCAACGTATTTCCATTGGATTTATCGACGCTCGAGCGTTTTGGTTTTTCTCATAGCGTGAGACGAGAGATCGGAGCACGCTCAGTGAGGAGATAAATTGTTTTATAAACGACGATGACGACGACGACGAGAGTTTATCGGGTTTATGCGGTTGACTATGCTCGCCTCAGCATCTGCCTCGAACCCTTTCTCGCTCTCTTTCCGTTAAATGATTTGGGGACAAGTATGGAATGTGCTCTCTCGAAGGCACTGCGGTACGAGCGCGAGGCTCGCGATCGTCGTATGGCCTTGGCCTCCTGCTCGTTCTTTTTCCCCCGTCAATTTCTCAAATTTATCCACACTCGTCCGAACAATTGTGACAATCAGTCTGATAACTCGGCCAATAGATAATTTGTTGTTAAAAAATTGACATAACGATTTCACGAATTTAATCATTCCTTTCTTTTCGCACTTTGAGTCACAGAATATCATGGTATTAATCATATGCAACTGCCGCTCCCGTATTTAATTTCTGGAATTCGTTTATCGCGACTGGGGCCTCTGGGAATTGATAATAATAAAAAATAATAAAAAAATGGTGGTATGTCAAAGCTGGGATTACGCGATGTTCGAATGGAGATTCTTCGTGATTCTCTGTCTTTCTCAATCCCCCTCTCTCAGACCTCTTTCTCGCGACGCGATGACTCGAAGTGTCGCACGATATAAAGTCCGCGTGTGTTATCTCGCGATAGTGGGCGACACGCGAGAGATCCAAAGCTCGACTATAAAACATTAACGAAGAAAAAAAGCACGTCACTACAGTGTAGTATTTTCATCGAAACGTCGCGGGACACGATCGACGAGAAAGTATATCTTATCGGTTATCGTTTATCGCGGCTCGTCTACAAGCGCATACGAATCAGACATATGTACGTGGAGTCTATTTCGAGAAAAGCCACAAAATCAATCTCGAAATTAGGGATTCAAAAATGCCATGGGTGCAATTTCATTCAGCCGGGATTACGGAGTGATTCGACGATTTTTCGTGCTATTGTTGTACGTCGATGGCATTGAGAAACGCGATGAGAGAGACTTTAATCAAAATTTAATTGGTAGCGGAATTTGTGGCACTGGTTCGTCTTTCTCTTGACGACAGTATTGGAGATTGCACGGTCAAAAATTGCGAAATGCGCAATGCTCGGTTGAGATCGCGGTGGGAGGAAGCCACGAAAGAAATTTGAGGCTGCAGTGAATGAAATTTCGCGAATGTTTGCAGCATGTGTGTAAACCGAGAGGATTAGCGTGACAGCTGCGAATCATTCACTTTCTAGACCCCCAATGCTATGTCCGATTGTCTTTTTCTTCATCGGGCGCACTTCAATTTTCATGGGGTTTGCATCGTTGGAATGCAACGAAAATTCTACTCGATTTATTTATTTCATTACTTTTATTAGTATCTAAAATCTTTTTTTGCAGATTCTGATGATAAATTTTTAATAACAATTCTCAAAAATGTTTTATTCACTTTCGTAGCCTAAATGTGCCAAAAAAGTCATTGGGAATACGAGAAAAAAGTATATTTTCGTTGCATTCCAACCATGCAAACTTCAATGCCATCAATTTGCGTACAGCCGACTACACGTGTAAGAAGGCGCGAGAGGTAAAAAGGCACGTGAAAAAGTTGTACCCCGCCTGGCCAATCGAAGCTTTTTGTTCGCGAAAAGCCACTCGGTGAATTATTGCGGTGAAAAGGATCCGCGTTTGGGTCACGGGAGGGAGATTATTCGTGCTCGATCTACTCCGAAACGATAAATTCGCCGGCGAGGAAAGAACCGGAGGGGGAGAAAGGAAAAATAAAAAAACGCGGAGAGATGCGGGAGGTACGCAAAACCGCGGGAAATAATCATAGGACTTGGGAGATATTTATCGGCGGGGGGGGGGGGGGGGCGGCTGGAGAAGTGAAGTGAGACTCTGAAGAACACGAAGGGAGGGCGAGAAAACGATGTAATCGCGTGTGGCTTAGCCCTTCACAAGAGCAAGATCTCGAGAGATATATATGGGAAAAACAGAGGCAGGGTCCAGTCGAGAGGGAAGCGGATTCTGGACGAAAATCCGCAAAGATTCGCCGGAAGTGGATGAGCATTGGGCTCTTATCCGCTCTTTCTACGTTTTCATCTGTTTTCTTATCTGCACTCCCTTCGACATGCACACTCGAACATGCCTGTTTGCCGGTAAAAAAAAAGATCGAATCCTCAAAGCATACTCGTAAAAACGGGGCTTTTATTTTTTAATCGAGTTCAACGGATAGAGTTGGATTGAAAATAAAGAAACCAGAAAAGGATAGATCAAAAAAAATCCCGGTCGCGTAAACACGCATAGAGACTTTTAGCTTCGTGGCTCCCGGAGTTTGTAGAAAATGAAGAAAAAAAAGCAGCATAATTTCATAACGATCGAAAGCGTATGCGGAATTTCGTCCAATTTCGTACGTAAAGTCCTCCAAGCTGGAAGCCTCCTCGACCACGTTTCTAATACTTCCGCGATCGGAGCTCCGTGGTGGTACATTTACCAGCGTGGATTCTCATGAATATCAACTATGCCTTTTAGTGGCCATTAGGCAAAACTCTCGAGGGCCTATCGTACGAAATAGGGTAAAAAAAGCTGGCCGAATGAACCCAGGTACGAGTCACGACTGTCAATACACATATATATTATCGTGTGCACCGGACGAGCCGGCGAATCGTACAAACGGAATAACGTGATCGAGAACGATCCCATCGTTGCACCCTCTCTCCATCGGGTACGTAGATGTATAATGACGATTTCCGGGATAAATTCAACGTGTAATTATCGGGAGAAGTTGAGGAGCACGGACGAGGGAGAAGGATAGAGACATACAGATAGAGAGGTATTCATTTCGTGCTCTCGGTCGAGGTTCCCCTACGAGCACCGTGCTAATACAGCTGTATAGAATATCGTTTAAAAAATATACGGACAGAAGGGTAAATTGCATAATAAAGTCAAAGTTTGGGCTAGGTTTGGAAGCATATTCAGAAATCGAAAATATAAATAACAGAGAATAAATAAGCAAGTAGACGGTGATAAATAAAAATAATGACGTTTACTACACGATAATTAGTAGAAAATCCGGAAACCTAGACTCAAAGACTAGTGATACTAGGTGCTTGTCACAAGTGAGGAGGTAGAATTCTACAGGTAGTATGCAGAGACCGTAAATGACGTTCGGTAGGCCTCGGTACGAGAATGCTGTATTGCGCAGACCAGATGATGAGCAAGCCCCTTGATACCGTAAGCCACGGCCGATAGAGGCTAGAGAGAGAGAGAGAGAGAGAGAGAGAGAGAGAGAGAGAGAGAGAGAGAGCCTCCTAGATGCCGGCACTTTGAATATATGAATAACTATCACGATCGTACGTAAATCAGGTGAAATGTTTGATCGCAGTGTGCGTGCAAGGACGGGCAATCAGCCGGAAGGGCGAACGACAATTTCGCATAATTCATTTACGTATAACCTTTCTTATTATACATTGCCTACCAAACTCCAAATATTCCCTCTCGTGCTTTATTCGCGTCCATTCATTACCAACGTCATCATCATCATCATTTCCCTTGTCTCTCTAGTAGCTGTTTCTCCCCTAACTAATCTTAACGAGCTTAAATCGACGAAAAAAGATTCCAAGGGTAATTAGTGTGTGAGATGAGGAGAAGGCGGGAGATATAATGAAAGCGTAACGATAACTAGTTTAACGACGATTAGAGGGCCCCGGCGAAGTATTACGTTCTCTCCGTTGTTTTTCGCGAATTTCCATTGCTCGGCTTCAACGACGTGCAGCTACATTTCCGAGGCATAAAATCTTCCGGCAGCGATAATATCGAGGTAGCGCAATGGCGGAATATTCCTTTTTCTTTTATAGCTCCGGTGTATTGCGGAAACGGTGTATAATTGCGGGATAGTTGGCTGAAAAGTAAATTGCTTCGATACCCAAGGAGAAACGCTGATACGCGATAAAAGTTTCAACAGCGCCATTCAAGTTTCAAATATTTTCTTGAAACAATGAAATAACATTTTTCACGCTGTAATCGATAAATTGTCATTTGATAAATAAATTAAAAAAATAAAAACGTAAAGTCGCTAAAGCATAAAGAAAATCGAAGATTTGCGAATTGAGCGAGGCTAGCTGGCAATTGCCGCTACCACGTTGAGGCGCCTAGTCCTTCCGTTCAGAAAATCGGCGCAAAATTGAGAGACTCCGTTCAGAGTAAGATTTCTCCACCTGACGGATTGCGAACGAGCCCGGGGGGTCCGAATTTCTCCGTTCTTTGTTCGCGATCTGGAGAGAAAGAAAGCCGAAAGTCGGCGTTGGTACAGGACGATAGAGCAATTTGGGCGATGAGGCAGAAGCAGTATTAATGTTTCCTTTCCACGAGGTTTCTTGCCGAGATACACCCACAACGATACACATCGCGTGTGAGCTCCCACCGGTCTCGCAATCCTTCAACCATCCACCCAACATGTTTTCCACCGCTGTGCACCTACATATGTATGTTTTTTTGGTGGCATGTATATATGACGAAACAGTTCGTGCTGTGGCTCTCGTCAATCAAGGAGAACTCCCCCTTTTCCTTCGGGACCTTTCGCTTCTCGTTTCTCCTGGGTTCGAGGAAGATTTTCATGGTTGGGAACCTCCCTCCGTGAAAGACGAAAAATAGGAATACGAATGACGAAACGTCTGAGAGCGGGTTTTAAGGAAAAAAAATTGTGTTCGGCTCGTTCACGCTTCTCTTTTCTCTCAATCGGGGAAAATCTGCATTTGGAAAACCCGTTTGAGTGTGGATGTTTCGATGTTTTCTGTTATCGCATCATGGCTCTCTAAGCTTGCCGGAGCATCGAATGCTCCTTCAAGTATATACGTTTTCTTCGATAGATATTACAATTTTGGCAGCCGATTGGTAATATTTTTAGTGTCAATTAGATATTGTTTTGTACTATTAAAAAAAAATTTCCTCCCAATCTCTCTCCCTTCCTTGCTTTGAAAATATTCAAAACGAGGCTCCATACTCATATACTTCTATCTGAAACTGCACCGTCATAACTGTTGTTCGTTCCATAAGGCGCTTATATTTTTCATTTATTTTTATTTGCATCTTTCCTGGTGTTATGATTTTGTGTCTGCCGTTGCGCCCTGATTGTTTGTTAGTATCAGTTGCGATTGATGCTGACGGTATGTGGTGATATTGCAATCATGCGCTGATCGTGGGTTATATTTTCTATTTACACGGCGGCCTCTCATACCGGAACCTCCACAGATGCAACAGCTCCCCACTATGTGCCGAATATCGGTCGGTGTAGCGCATGGTGGGAGAAGCGCCAGGCCCTAGCGTGTTGCTCGAAGCATGCTAGGCAATAAGACAGGGCTTTGAGGAGTACTGAAATCGGCTACCTCAGCTGCGCGGTGTCGGCATAAGTGGATGGTGCGCAACCTCCATTTTTGCACGTGTGATGCGGAGCATCTCCCGCCGCTGTGCCGATATGAGAGGTCGCACTGTATTTTTATTTTCTCTCGTCGATTATCTCCCCTTCATCTCTGCGATTTTAATCGAGCTGTGAGTTAGTTAGCGAATTGTGTGAGCAGCTCATATTTTTGTTTCGATACAACTTTATTATTATATTAAAATTTTCCCATATTATCCCCCCCACCTCTTCTTACTGTGTCTCTCTTTCCCTGAATGAATTCCAAAAGCAAAGAGACATTTTCGTGTTTATTTGTCGACAGATCAAGAGGTGTATAATTTGCCAGAATGTCGCGACGAGCGTGTTGTCGTTCGCTTTTTTTATGCTCAAACTTCCGCGCTCGTCCTGCCTCTTTTCGCACCCTCAACCGTATTAAGACGAACTGTTAACCGCTAGCCGCGAAACCGTGAAGACGGAGCAGGAACATTTCAATAATTACGCCGGCTAGGGCGAAGGCGAAGTTTCGTTCTTGGCGAGAACTTCGACCTTTGGTCCTGCTCCATGACGGCGGGATAAAGAATGAAAGACAGAGGGGGAGAGGGGGAGAGGAAGAGAGAGAGAGAGAGAGAAAGTGCAGAAGAAAAATCGTGTTCATTGTATGCTGGTGCTACGTGGCCTATTGTGGCGAGCGTGCCGTTTGTTCGGTTCAGCACGAGAAGCCTTCGTGAATTCTATTGCGAATCTCCTCTGAATAAAATTGAAGGACTTGATACAAAAGTCCTGGAGGGGGGCGGAAGATTTTTTTACGAAAAGTTTGAAGGAAGAGGGTGAAAATGAATGAGAGAGATCTCAGTTCGGTTCAACGACTGTTAATAAAATTTGCTCTCGAAGATTGTTTTCAGCATCGGAGAATTCTTACCAATTAGGTGATCCGCTCCGATTTCTTGATTTCAGTGTCCGCGAGCGTAATTGAGGAATTGTGCTGAAAAGCGGTGATCGATAGGATCGTCCGGGATGACCGAGAGTCTCGAAGCTTCTCGTGCGAACCGGCGACCGAAAGTGACGATTGGCGCGATGAGAAGAACCGAGGAAAATATCCACGAAAGCTGAGATCGATAAAGGAGCAGGGAAAGATCCTATCGAGAGGCGACTTGCGATCTAATGATGGCGGTACCGGTGACGTAGCCTGATCGCGCCAGGCTCCGAGGAATCTTAATTGTCGGCGAGCCTGAAACGATCGCGTATTTTTCTCTCGAGGGACGACGCGACCCGGAAGAAAAAGTGCTCCGTCGTGGAGATCGAGGGAAAAGGAGAAAAATGTGGAGGATTCAGTGTCTGCCGAATTCGGCCGGTGAATCGAGCCTCGTGTTATCGTAAAATTGCACACCCGAGCCTATTTCGACGCAGGGGAAAAACACGACGAGCGCGGGTGTTGTTTTTTTTCTTCATTTGTTGAAAAAAATGGGAGCAGCCAGGAGGCTCGTCCTGGGTGGCGCGATTCTGGGACTTTTCTGGAGCGGATTGCCGAGATACGGTGCTGCGACAGCCGAGAACAGCCAATCGACCCGAGCTTGCGAACCCGCACCTTGCACCTGCGACGACTACGGAAGGCTCACCTGCGATTGCAAGGGCCAAGACACGGTACGTAAAATTGATCACTCCTCCCATTGTTCATCACTAAATGCGTTTCTCAATTACGTCATGCCGAGTCTTAAATTACTACACACATGGAAACATAATTCACATGTCATTGGATCTTTTTGAGATCGATCCATCGGTGAAATATCATTGATGCACATCCTTTCCAATCAATGGCAGTTTTATATTACGCTCAAACATCCACATTATCGGAGCTTTCGCAACGAAGAGCGAAAAAAAATGCAAACCAGCCAGCTCGGTAGTGGCTAATAAAAAGAAATTCGGCAAGGAAAAGAAACAAAAACATGGTGGAAATGGAGAATGCCTAGAGTGAAACGAATTAACCGTGACGTTTGCGAAATTGCCGCAGCTTTAACCCACTTTCGTTTGAAAAAGCGACACGCCGGTTGGCCCAAATCATTTTTTCTCATCAACGCTGACGCGTATGAGCGGAGCTCTCCGGGCGACCGATAGGCGAAGAGTATTTTCACCCTATTCTCGTATATTCCCTATGAATATATAGGAAATGTAGATATATTTTGAACGGGCGAACGTCAAAAATCGAAAGGTCATCTACCATTTTTTCGACATTTTAACTGTCGGATGTCCATCCATCTCTCTCTCTCTCTCTCTCTCTCTCTCTCTCTCTCTCTCTCTCTCTCTCTCTCTCTCTCTCTCCCGCTCCGCAAGCTCTCTATTTTTATGAACTTAATATCGGGATTTTTTTGTCACTTCCGTTCGTCGAGTTTATTAATTCAGCGTCGAGTAACGAGAGCTCGTGTGTTATATCGCGTGGCCGGAACGAAACTTCGAAAACGGTTTCGAGGATGGCCCGGTGTGCGTTTAATTAACGAGAAACCGAGGGTTGCGTCGATTTTTTTGTTCCAACGATTACCGAAGCATAAAATTTCAAACAATCGTCATATTCGTTTGAAATACCCCGTTTGGGTTACTCCTCGTAATTTTGCGAACAAAAGAGTGCCCTCGCGCTTTACTCGAGAGATTAAAGTTTCCGGTTGCAGAAAATCATCGCGCTGCGACAGATGTGCGTTGCCCAGAGACGAGGCGAAATGCGCAGCGCGGGCAAAGAAAAAAAGTGGGACAAAGGGGGATAAAAAGTTATCCTCGTGGAAAATAGACAAAATAAATAACGTTCGCTCGGGTGCTCCCGTAAGAGTTAAAGTTCCGTAAATCATCCCCGTGACGTGACGCGCAACGGGCGGGAGAGAGGACGGCAAGTGAGTCAAAACCCGACGCGTTGAGGATAAAAAATCGCGCGAGCTTTTGCGGAGAAAAGTCCGTGGCATAAAGAGGTTTTTACCGGAGGGTTGGCGGGCAACGTGTAATAGGAATAGGATGCCTACATTGACGGAAATCGTGCAGCCTCCAACAAGCGAGCTCTTACACTCACGAAGGGTCGCCGGTTAAAAGAGAGGGTTGGCCATTATAGCTGCGAGAGGTGACGTGCTTTGGAATTTATCGCGGTTAGTTGAACGACATAGGTGAGAAGAAAAAACAACAGTGTGTTACATGCAAAGCGTAAACTCGAGGGCGGAGGGAAGTGGCGGGAGGTGGGTGTACAAAAAAGTAATTGCGAAGGATGGAGACCTCGTGCGAGGGCCGAAAAGGTCCGCAGGCTTCAGGGGTGCCCCGCACGGATCACGGGACCACTCGTGCCCGTCGTCCCATATTCCATTTCTCTTTTTCTTTTGAAGCAACTGGCTGTTTCGCGATATAAATTGAGTGGGCGAGAAATAGCTTTTTTCTTCAATGTTGGCTGTCGAAAATGCCCAATAATCAATAACAAGTGGGACGGATTGAAAAATAGGGCCCTGAACCATTCTTCGATCCCGTCAAATTGTGCATGACGAATGGACAAAAAATGGGAGTATAGAATCATTAGAATGATTGTTCAGCAAAGTATATAGCAATCACCGACAGCGATAAAATCGTTTATTCATCATATGAAACGGAGAAAAAATTAATGCGTGGAGGTTTGTTCGCTTTGTCGTTTGTTTTTCTACGGCGAAGGCCATTCACTCGTGCGCTACCGATGGCTCTCTATTTGCCCCACAAACGTATACCCCGCGCCTTATAATATATCAATTCCCAACTATACCCGTTTCGCTCCCTTATCTCATGGCGAAGCTAACGTCAGTGATAAAATATCTCGAATATGGCACAGCTCCCGCGGCCATATTTAAATCGTATACGAGGCGTTTCGTTCGTAAGCAGCCCTTCATTATCCAATGAATCGAGACTCGTTGAAGAACGGTTTTCAATAAGTATTGGTATTAATTGTACGAATTAATTTGAATCTCGATGGGGATTAATTTTCTCTCAAGACACGTCAAATTTCTCTGACAAAAATTCCGCGTTGGAAGAAAAAAAAAAACAAATACTCGGTGCACGGAATGCCCGATAGGTGCATGGACCTTGGAGATACGTTTTGCCCGCTACTCCCGTTTCCTTTCGCCGTATACCGGAAAGGTAAAAAAGCCAATACGCGGCGCACACCACAACGAACCGTATCGTGCGATAAGGCGGTGATCTTTGAAGAAAAAAAAATCACTCCCGCGTAAGTTGTACGTTTCGGTCCCTTCTCGCTCTCACGTTTCGCGATAAACTGCACGCGGGGTTGGCGAGAAATCTCGTTCGCATTTTTGCTCGACTGGCCGGTCGCGCAAACGTACACGCCTATCGTGGTGTGTGCTCTTTTTTTCTCCATTTCCGAAACAAACGTCAGGCTTGAAATGGAGAGAGACGAAAGTGTAGGGTGACCAGTTCGGTGCTCGCGCTCGGAGACGAATATACGTGAGGTAAACGGGACCAGGTTCAAGGGGAAAAAATGAATATATATACATGTACACACACAAGCATATGGCAAGTCTCGACGACGGCCGTAAAACGGGAATCGTAAAATTCACGTCCGTGACGGAACCCATGGCGAGCCCCACAGAGCTCCTTCGCCCTTTTCTTCGTAGCTTCAAGCGTGCTTTGTACTTTTGGCAGTAACGTGGAATCTGCACAACCGCGGTGGTGCCGGACCAGCTGCTTCTCTCGTATTGACAGTTGAAAAAATAAACCGGAGGTGTTCCCTATCAGGAATGGTGGCGCAAAATACAGACAAATTGAGCATACCCTGGACAAGAGTACCGAGTCCGAGGGTGCATATTCATTGTGGCTTTGGTGGATGATCCAATCGGCTTAACCGTAGCTTAATTTCAAGCTCCTGCGCTTTTTATTCTTGACTTTATAGCGCAGTCTATTTCCCTCGTTCAGAGCTTCGGTCTCGCCGATCGGCATGGAGGGTTTACCGATTTGCGGTCAATTATTCCGAGAAAAGTCCGCAACTGGATCCCAAATGTTGAGCGACTCTTGGTGGTCGTTGGTTGCAAAGAACAGAGGGGAAAAGGTGTGCGCGACTACCGATCCGTCGATTTCAGGCCGCACACTAGCGTGCGGTGGCCTGATGGTGGAAAACGAGAGGGCGTACACCGCGTAATTGCACCTAGTGAATCAAGTGTGATAGGCCTTTTTTATACGGTAACCGTTGGTACATGTATGTAGGAGGACTGGGTACTAAAACCACGTGACCTCTCGTCCATTTATACGTCTTGGTAACCAATCGGAAGCCGAGAGAGCCCGGAGGTGGCTACTGGAGAACACGTTCCTGTTTCTTCCCTCCGTCCCTCGCTACTTCTCCCTTCCAATTTCGAACTACCCCGCTGAGCTCCGCATCTTTTTTCCCGTCCCGTTTTATCCGCACACACTTGGATGTATACTGGCATTTAAGATCGCGTATACGTGCAAACATATATATATATATATATATATATATATATATATATATATATATATATATATATATATATATATATATTCCATCAAGCCCGACGATCGAGTTTCGTAACTTTGATACAGGATATTAGCTTTCTGTTTTCTTTCACGTCCCAGGGATTTATTACGGTGGATATTAGTTTAAATTTTCCATGGCAATTTTGGGTACTCGATCGATGGTTAGCGTTCTCGTGAAAATTATTTCCAACGGAGAAGAAAAAAAAATGCATATTTTAAATTTACCCGCGAAGAAGTTTGTTGAGGAGTTCCGACATCCTACCACATCCCTATAGGGATTAGATAGGGACGCCGCACGTGGGGAGTTCACATTGCAATTAAAGTGGATTTACAGCTATTTCCCGATTGACGTCGTTTGAGATTATTTTATTTAAAATTCTCAACCAAAGTTTGTTGGATCTCCCGACAACAACAAGCAATTTTTTCGTAATCCCTTGGACAAATTTGTTGCAAAATCCCAAGATGCATCCACATCTCTATAGGGATTTGTCAGGGCACATGGGGGAGTCCCCATTGGAACCCAATTGGATTCTGCACTGTTGCTCGATAAACGGCGTTAGAACATTTTTGCGACGTTCGAATAAAAAATATGTGAAACGTCAGGAGACGTGTGTGGTGATATTATGTCAAAGTGCAGTAAAACAAATAACAAACGATAATTACAGTGTATATTCAGTGATGATTCAAATCGATTTTCACGATATCCTTTTTTTGAATGATTTATATTTCTTTAAAGATCCACTCTTTTTGTAATGTATTTATTTCATTAAGAAAATTCAACGTACAAAATGCAATCGGATCCATAAAGAATCGTATCGGATTCTGTTCGATAATGTGGCCATCCTTTAGGATTCAAATTGGATTCGCGCATGGGATTCCGCTGGGAAATCCCGATTAGAATGCAATCTACGAGCGTGACGTTTCAGTACAGGGCGATCTAATGCGATAACCCATTGGATTCCTATCAGGAAATAGGGACAAATATGGGAATGCAATTGGATCTCTACGAAAATTTCCGCACGGATATTCTTATCGCTTCAAAGTGGAGTTCGTATCTCGGTATGAGTTCCTGTAATTATTGTGGAATTTGAACGCAAACAAACACAAACCAACATATATGAACGTAATGGTTTTTTCAATGTTGGGTTTATCTGAATTTCATTGTGCCGCGACACGCCAACAAATTACTCAAAATTGAAGTGCAGCTCGCCGTTACTCAGATTCGTTTTAATTCACGCGCAAATCGCGTACTCTCGTGCTCGAACGATAGGAAACGCGGAATGAGGGAGAAAGAAAGAGAGAGCGAGAGAGAGGGAGAGGGAGACGGAAAGAAAAATAAACAAAAAGCGGCGGCGAGCTAATTTCGCCGTACGTACGGTGCCGTTTAGCCGCGCGTTACACGCGCAGCACCGCCGATAGTAAAATTCCCCTCGCGAGTCACGGGTAGGGCCCGATTTTACGTGCGCGGCGGTGCATATTTTAGCCGCAGCCTGTTCGACCGCGAGCTGCAGCCCGGTACACGCTTTTACGTATAATTTCTCTCGTATCCTCCGGGAGAGAACGAGAGTCGCGTGTTTGCACAACGGAAGTTGCCGATCGAGAGCCTCGATAAAGGAACGTGGAGAGTGCACGAACCGCCCTCTCTTGCTCCGTCCGGGATCGGATGTCCCCAGTTTTCCGTATTGACGGCCAAGGGGCATAGCGGCAAGAAATGAAAGCCCTCCAATCGAACAATTTTTAGCTAGATACAAGTATTTCTTATTTTATTCTTCTCAACACCGGAAGTGCGTTATGAGAAAAAGATCGAACGAAGGTGGATACGGTGGAAGAAGGAGGCTCGAGGAATTTATATTCCGCGTGCGTAGCTTTACGGAAAAATAACGTCTCCAAAGTGCCCTCCAGTCACTTTTCTCCAGCACTCTTCTCCGTCTCCCCCCCGCTCTGCCGTTCTCGAAACGGAGAAACGAAACGAACGAGATTTTTAACCGCCCCCGAGAGATAGTCCCGAGCCCTTATTAGCCCTTGGTACCCACGAAGGGCCGGAAAAAAGTAACGAAACGGGAATCAAGGGAGAGACGAAGTTGTAGAACGGTGGGCAAGAACTACAGCACGAGAGATGGAGGCTTTTTCAAAAAAACCCAATGAACGAGGAGTCAAAGAAAAAACGCGACCGGAAAAGCTATCCACTAACGAGAAGGCGGAAAACACGGAGTTTGACGATCGAGGTGTGCACAGGCTTTTATTGGTGTAGAAAAAATAAAAATAAACGGTGGAGACACGAGACTCGTTGGTCGAGAGTGAAAAGGGAGCAACTCCGATCGCTCATCGCGCATCGAACTGGTCGAGTTACGACCTTTCGTTTGGCGATCGTCGATGTACGAATTCATGCCGGAGGCCCTTTTTCTCTGCCTCTAATGTATACGGCTCGTAAAGCTCGCGATCACGGATTCCGCATAATGCGGTTCGTGTTACCGGAACACGCACGGCCAATTTGTCGGTGGCGCAAACTCGTGACTTAGAATAAGCGTCCTCGTTGGCGAGGTTGGTTTTGTTTTTTAACGCCCCGGCGGACAATTTTTACCCGAGAGTTTCCCGTTGTGACGTTTTTGTTCGCACCATTTTTTTTTTCGTTCCCCTTATCTGCTTTCTTCTTGATCGAATTTTCGAACTCGTCGCTCTCGAGAGGAAAACTCTCCCTTCGTCGTTCGTTTTAAGAAAAGTTGATAATAAATTCAAATTGCGTTACGAGAGAAAAAGCCCGCGGATGAGATGGAAGAGGCCTCTCTCTTTCTGGTCTGGCCTCGTGTCATTTGTCGCTCGGATGACGAGCGAGAGAAAAAAATAACGAGTGGAACATTTTGAATGGGGAGAAAATCTCGAGAACGGCAAATTCGATTATTTTCTCTCTCCCTATCTCGCTCTCTCCTTATATATTCGCGCTATTTTTAATTCGTTGTTCGCCCGAGACTTGCTCCCCGTCCCTGTGGCTTTAATACGAAATTAAAAGTTACGAAATCCATTTGTCCTGTTGCACTGCACCGAAAATATCGAGTACGAAATTATGCCCGGTTTATCGTAAGGACCACCGTAATATAAATATCGGTGGAATAAAATAGCCGAAAATGGAGATAAATCGTAGTTTTTTTTCTTCTCGTTGTCCCTTGTCGAAACGTTGCCTTGTTCCTCGAAAGATTCAACGGGAGTAAAATTCTAACGGGCAGCAATAATAATATTCAAATTCACGTGGAGAACGGAACGAAAATTTATGGTCTCGCCGTTTTGTTCCCTCGCGTTGGAGTCTCGATTCGCGTACACACACACACACACACACATACTTATTTTATATACGCGTACTTATTTTGCAGTGTACGTGCTCGACGGAAGTGCAAAGTTTATGTGTATATATGACTCTGAATTACGTAGATCGTTTGGTATATCGCTGAGAGGCTACGTAGCCGGTATTTTGGGCATGTATATATAATGGGCCTCCTACGATGCGACGTTGAACCCTAATAAAAATGTAAACCACCCGGCTCAACGTTTCTACCCGGCCTTGGGCTCGAGGGAATACGATCTTCCCTGCCTCTATTACCATCCCTCTCTCTCTCTCTCTCTCTCTCTCTCTCTCTCTCTCTACTCTCTCTATCTTATCTATTCGCGAGCCATCAAACTTTCTTATTCGACAACTTTTTAATCGACTCGGTGGACGGCCAAAAAGAGCGTACACCTCGAATCAGACCCGAGCTCCGTAACGCGAATTAATTGGATATTCCCGTACACCGCAGCTCGGCAGAGGCAAGTCTAATCAATTATTTCAGAGTGCAACGCCGACCTAGGTATTAATTCGAATGCTTTATTTCGATTCTCAGCCCCTTTCCGCGTAGTATGGATTTTTTGGAAAAGGGAAAACTCCCAACGCGAATGCATGAAACCATACGAGTGAGTTGTACGTGCGTTTGTTTGCTTTGGATTTGTTTGAATTTGTGTTTGCTTGGGTGCGCTTGGATTCGTTTGGGTTTGAATGTGGAGAATGAACTTTTAGGAAAAGAAAAACTCCCAACGCGAATAAATAAAAACATACTAGCGCTTTATACGCGCGTTTGTTTGGGTTCGTCCGGTTTTTTATTTGAAGTGTGGATTTTCAGAAGGATGAAAATTCCCAGTGCAAATGAAGATACGCATATGAGGGCATTGTACGTGCGTTTGTTTGGGTTTGTATTTGAAGTATGGATTTTTGGAAAAGAGTCAATCCCGCACGCGAATGAATAAAAACACACGACAGCGTTGTACGTGCGTCAAGGTCCCGAAACACACGAACCTTTGAAATCGGAACATCGTCGTTTCACATGAAAATATCAATTCCCTTTCACGTCCGCTCGTAGAGATGTATTGCAATTGCAACGAGACACAAAGTTGTCACAGAGCCTCTCTGTGTCGCGTACAGCGAGTTTCGATTTTCTTCATTTTTTTAATTTCTCAGCCTCGGCGATTGAACTATGGAAAACAATTCGTGGAAGAGCCTCGGGCTGAATTACACATCGCAGTTTTTCGCGATATCGTTTCCATTAGAAGTGTGCATAAGATTCCGTGGGTGCGAGGCCTTCCAGACGGGATCGTGACGTAATTTTCCACCTTTTGGCAATTCGTTTGATGATCGCGAAGCCAAGTTAAGTGTGCTCCAATGATCAGTCGTAAGAACAGTTGATAATCGTTATGTTTGAAGGAGCAATGCTTTTGTTTGGGTTCGCGTGAAATACGTGACACAGATGTGAGTGCGATAAACTTCCCGGACTGGTAATCGGAGCTCGCAAGAGCGACGCTCGATAAACTCTGACGGAGCGTCACCACCTGGGCCTCTTATCGGTCACATGGCGCGGCTCTTTTTCTCCAATCGTGTTGAAACGTTGAACCAAGCCAGTCTTAGGATTTTACAGCGATAGTGCCAACTGATAAAATCTTTTCGGATTATCAGCTTTCAACAATACTTTGTTTGACAGATTGAACAGTATAGGCGAGCGCCTTTGAGACGATGATCGGGAGCATTCTCCTCGAGGTTCGAAGACGGAATACCCATGCGTTGTCCATTCCTAGGCGCCTCGCCTAACTCTCTTCGACCTCCGTGCGTTTTTTTTTGTCACTTCGCTCCGAATAAACAGCCCTGGCGGTTATGAGCCACTCAAGATTCACGCGACCCGATAGCTGACCGGATCTCTTCGACGCGAAAATCAAAGCAACCAACCAACTTTTCCCCCACGAGTTATGAAAATATTCTCCAATGGGTTGAAAAATACCAATTGATTTGATAATTCGATGAGTAATATACAGCCATCGCTCTCGCTGCGTCCGCCTTTAATGGCGTCTACGCTAGACCGTAATTGTACGTTGCTGAAGGTGGCAATAATTTATCGGCGGCTGAGCAAACGAATGCGTAGAGCCTGGCAGTTTTAACAACGCGATCTGTTAGGTCGAGACGTGAATGTTACGGGAATATATACGGGTACAACACAGAGGGGGTATTAGGTGTCCCGCTAATATCCAAGATCCGGAGCACGCACGAGGCGAACAGTTAGTCTGCCGGAGATTCAATTATAGCCCTATTATCGTGCCTCGACTATTCGCGCTCTCCTCCACTCTCGCCTTCCCTCTGCGCTATCGCGTATCCCTCGGAGAGTACGAGTACCATTGGCAAATTGGGCGCGAGCACGTTGTGCGGATGTATCAGCCAGCCGTGAATGGGCATTGCGAGTTTCGAGGTTCCCATTGAAAGTTGTCCAAATCCAAGCAATGATCGGGCCGATGTGTTCTAACGAGCCGGAATTCTTGAAATTTCAGAATCTGATACTGTCGTCCGAGGGAGAAGCAGCACTGAGTCCTCACACGATAAGAATAGCCGTGTCGAATTGTGTCTCGGTGACGTTGAGAAATTCGAGTCTGGCCTCGATGGTGGGCCTGCGCTCGATAGATCTCACCAACATCGGCAACTTGACGCTGATGACGCAGAGTTTCCGTTTGGCGCGTGGAACGCTGCGCGCGAGGATATCGATAAGGGACGCGAGGATCGAGAGCCTGTCTTCATTCTCGTTCCACGGGGACGTCGAGTCGATGAGTTTCGAGAACGTGACGATAGGACGGGTGAGCGCGTTCGCGTTTGCGAATCTCGCGGACACCGACACCCTGAGACTGGCCGATTGTCGCATAGAGAGTATAGAGGAGCAGGCGTTCAAAAAATTCGACGTTAATTATTTTCACGTGACGGGGGGTTCGCTCGGATCGGAGCTGCCGAGCAGAACGATGAACGACATCGAGGTCGCGACGAGTTTCATCCTCGACGGTGTCACCATGGGAATCGTGAGGAGTTCGGCTTTCGTTATTAAAAAGCCCAAGACCGTGGCGATACAGAATTGCGCGGTGGAGAGCATCGAGGCGGAAGCCTTCGACGTGACGGTGAGAGGTGCGGTGATAATAAAGAACAACAAATTCGGTAGCCTCGCGAGCGGAGCATTCCTCGGTATAAGGGCGGACAGTACGGAGGAGCGAAGTTTCGCTATGTCGGGCTCCGGACGGACATCCCTGCCGGACATGAGCTTCACGAACAACAGTCTCGTGAATTTCGAGGAGGGTTCGATTATGTTCGATCGGGCTAGCTTCAGGCCGGTCCTCGAGAATATCTACGTTAACCGTAGCTGCGACTGTTCTCTACTCGCCATTTGGAAGAACAACGTGCTCAATTACACGAGCTTGTACGGTCGATTTTACGGGGCGGAGAGCGGCCGATTGGCCTCGTCGCGAACCTTCGAGCCGATCGAGGAGACTCCCGAGACGTTTTTGTGCTCGGACGGGGGGCGGGACGGCGCTCCTGTCACTTTTCCCGAGTACGAGACGCGAAAGTGCGCCCTCGGCAGTTCGATAATGCTCTTTGGCCTGTCGATGATCGCGTTGGCGAGCGTCGTCGCACTCGCGAGCGCACTTGCCGTATGGTGCTGCAAAAGACGGCGAAACTCGGCGCGCAAGAGATGGATGAGCGTGCCCACGAGCGCACCCGACCTCGTCGCCTCGAAGAAAAACGGCGTCATCGGGAGGAGGGAGCCCGCCGGTCAGGCCAACAACGCGCCTGTCGACAGCAGAATTACGATGGTCGTACCCGACGGCAGACTCTACCGGGAGACCGAGTTTCACGTTATCGTCGAGAAGGCCGAACCTCTCACCACCGAGTTGTAACGAGAAGCCTCGCGTCCCTCCTCGTCTCGATCCGCCAGATCGTCCCGTCGTAGGGACCAGGACGACGAGGAGGAACGCCAATTTCGCGTCTACCGCCTGTGAACGCGCCAAACACGCGTCTCGAACAAATGTTATTCGTTCTCGCTGACGAGGCATCCGAAACAGCGAGAAATAGTTCGCAAAATTTCAACATTGAAATGTGGAGAAGAGTGAGAGAGAGAGAGAGAGAAAGAGACAAAGACTCGACGAGGCTATAAAGTGTACACGAACGAGGACCTTTCAATTGTGTATAGTGAGAATTGCGGAAAAACTTTGACTACACGATTTTCCCCGAGTGCGATACGTCGGGAAGACGGACCGATGGAAACGTTAAAGAAGTTTTTCCGAATGACAATGCCGTGTACGTACAAAAGTAAGCAATTCAGAGATTTGCGAGTCTCACGCAGACGTTTTTAGGCACTAGCTAATAATTAATTGTATACCCTGTGGTACAACTTGTACAGCTATTTAAGCTTCCAATCGGAGATTAGCGTCGTTCGAATGAAAACCGGTGGATAATATTTTTTTTTTTTTCAATTCTATTGGAGCGTCGTCAATGCGTCTAACGATTGAAGACCTTTGGACGTTTATCGTTCCGGGGAAATATAAAATAGCACGTGATTTTTCATTCGAACGATTATCGCGTCCCGGCTTCTTCCATTTTTCGACATATCACCGATAGAGACGACGAACCCCACCGATCCTTACCGCGTCAAAGACACGGCCTCTCCTCTCGTATAATTAGCGAAAAGTTGAATAAACGTGTAGAATTGTAAGACGAAAAATGATCGAGCGATATTTCGCATTCCTCGTCCTCGGCTCTGTCGTCGTGGGGGACACGTGTAAATACGCTGAGTGATCGTAGACCGTACTGGGGGCCACACGCACATTTTTCCCGAGTGTCCGTTGATTTTCCGTCTATCGAATTTCATGTTCCTCCTTTTTTTTAAGCCACGTAGACTTAATTGCGTAATGTTAGGCAGCGAGAACGAAGGAGAGAGAGAGAGCGACTATTTTGGAGCGTTACAACGAATCGCCGTTTTTTTTTTCACACGCACACACGATTCTGCAAACGGTCTCCCCTCGATAAGTGTGAAAGAGCGACTGTGCGACGTGATCGTGACATTGCCGAGAAACGATAGTCGTCGAGAAACTCGATGAAACAATATTCGACAACGGAGTATCGAAACCTCGAGTATAATTGAGATATTGTGAAAAGGAGCTGAGTACTTGTTCGAAACTCTGTGTGAACAATAAAGGCAAATGTTTCGCCCTTTTTCCCTCCAAAAGCCGATAACTACGTAGGATGGAGGCAGCCACCGACAAACTGGACGGCAAATCGATCCAACAACCTCTCCTAAGCGAGAAACAATTTTTGGCATCGAATAAAGAACAGATCCGAGCTAGTCAACGATGAAAAAACAAAAATATGAATACATTTATTTGATAACCACTAGAGTCAGCACACTAGAGAAAATAAATGTTTCGCTCGCCTTGCTTCCATCCTACGATCGAAGCCAAAGAACGAGCGAGTAAAGACGAGAGGAAAGTGGAAATGAATAAAGTATCTTTGAAATAATTCTGTCTTCGAAAATCAGCTTGGAACGAAGGGGCCTCGAGAGTGAAGGTATGTGCGGAGCAAACAAACATATTCCAAATTCGAATGATTTGTTTGTCCATTAGGCAAGACCGTCATTGAGCGACAACGGCCTTGGCACTTTGGCCTTCCGCTTCCGGCTGGCACGAATGCGCTCGAGACAAAAAATATCGGAGTCGACGTCGCTAACGATGAAACCATTTTGCCAGGCATTAACGTGCTCTTGGTGATTTTTTTTTTCGCCAGGTGTTAATTATCGTCAATCTCTGTCCGTATAGCGAAAACGTTGAGCACTTATCTCTTTCTCAATTAGTTCACGATCGTTACGACAAGGACAACTGTTAATTGAATCGTGTCGAGAAAAAAGAGAGAACGAGGCAGCAAATTGGAGGCATCGCTAAAAATTCACCATCGAGGGACCAAATTTGGTAAGAGCATTGAGGACTTGAGGTTGATACGGGGCTTAGTCGTCGGGGGTGAAGTACGAGGGGAGCGCCCTATAGCTTTCAAATAATTCTCATATTAAACGTACGTTTTCGAACTATTTTTGTACACCTATTTGTGAAAATATGCACTTTCGAATAGTCGCTGATTACATTAAGTGTTTTCGTTACGTTGTATGATTATTTTCTATAACTTTTTCTCGCTCAATCAACGCGAAACGAGTTGGCAAGGTCGGACATCGTGGTATATCGTAATGCCCAGGTTGGCAGAAGAGTCGCGAAGTTAGAGACATACGCGCCCCGTTCGCAACCTCAATATCGGGCCAAGGAGCCGACAAAAATGAATATCGGTCAGAGTAAAAACCAATTCCGCTGGAAAGAAAAAGAGTGTACTAAAGCTGTCTATAATCTCGAAGAAATCAAAAAATTTAATAACTTTCCGATATTCTAAAAAAAAATTTATATACGAAAAAAATTCCGCGTTATTTTGTCTTTGCCTAGAAATGTCTAGAAATGTATAATTTCTGAACATAATTGTCAAATTAATGTTAAGTAATTGTTACTAACTGAGAGAATAAGTAGCAATAATGTACGCTGTTAATTATCCTGACCATGTAGTTTGAGGTTCCCGGGCATAGTTACCGAATGTCGATAAGATAGGTAGCATTTGTGCCGTCTACGACGATGCTATGATTGGGCAGTCTAAAATTCTGTGTGATTGATTTTCGCACAAATTCGCTATCAAAAATATGAACAATTTTATAACGGTACGGTGAATCCTCATTTTTACGGTACCAAGGATTAGTCCGATAATTACTTGAAGCGTACCTATTTTTTCAGCTACGTGGTAACATTCACTTAGCAGATATTAATAATGTACTAAACAATGATCCGCAGTTATCCATAAGCGTAATGTAAAGTCCACGAAGTACGTCGAGTTTCCGTTTTTTTTTCTGTAAAAAACGGTACTGTGGATCGTATTCAAACTGAACAGGATGATCAGCAAAGAGGTCATAAAGGTCCGGAAAAAATGTCAGCTCGACATGTTGACTTAACCCCATAACAACCTTAAAAGCGGCAAAGCGGCATTTACGGAAAATTTTGAAAAAATCGATCGCCCGAGTTCAAAGGTCTGCAAAAAATCGAAAAATGGCAACAACTGGGCGAATCCTACGAAATTTTAAGGGGCAATTGATTATGAATGAACTGAGCACTGAACGGAGTCCCAAATGCGAAAAAGAACGAAATGACGAACGATTCAGTGAACCCACCCATTTTTGGCCCTTGTGCGGAAGAAATTTGGATTTGTTTTCCTTGGGTGCTTATATCGATGTATTTCATCCCCATGAATACAAATTCACTGCTTATTTTTCTCGAAACGTTTTACTCTCATGAAAAATTGCCAAAGTGTATGGAAACACGCTTTTTGGCATTTACTCCCTGTAATACTAGCTTTCAAGAAATACTCCACGATATCGATAATCAGTGGAAAATTCCCGATCGGATAGACGCTTGAAACAGCTCAATAATCGAGAAACAAAATTTTCGACTCCTTTGGCCGCTTTGCCAGAATCGCCAAAATCGCGAAATTTCAAAAAGCCGCCGCGTCGCCTCTATTCAAGTGACATAAATTTATTGGGAGGGTTTAGAAAAAGATTTTGAAAAACTTGGAGAATGAACCCGATATCTCAATTAGGTTTTTCGAAAAGTCCACTTGAAAAATGGCCGAAAAAGTAGCAAAGTCATGGATGGAAAAAATTGGCGAAAACCGATGATTCGTCTTTGGAATTCTGCCAAAAACAAAAAAATTATCGGAGCTCGATAATCCGAACGGCAATTTAAAGAGCAGCCAATAACGAAAAGAATGAGCGAAAAGAGGAGTCTCAAATGTAAAAAGCAACGAAATGATGAGCGATTCGGTGAAAAAACTTTTTTGGCTGAGATGTGGAAAATATTGGATTTTCGATAGTTTTTTTATAAGTCCATATCAATGTATTCTGACCCCTCGAATACGAATTGATTGATCATGTCCGCCCGAAAGCCTTCATTTCTATTTTAAAAAATTGTCAAAAGTTTGTGAAAATATATTTTTTGCGTTCAGCCGCCTTCATTTTGAGCTGTCCCCAAAAACTCGGCGATATTCGTGATTGGCGGAAAAACACGTTCTTCGCGTTTAGCCGACGGAATTTTAAGCATTCGACAAAATCTCCGCGATATTTGTAATCGACAGAAAATCTCTCATCGAATAGGCCCTAGAAATAGTGTAAAAGTCGACAAAAAAGTGCCCTATGGCCACTTTTTCAAAATCGCCAAAGTCCGGAAATTTCAAACTGCCGTACCGGCGGTCCGATTTGAGTTACGGAAAATGCTGGAAGCATTTTGAATTCCTCTGTCAATGAACGTGTCGATGATGCTCCTTCGTTGTTGCCGATAGAGTTTGAAAAAAAGGAGCGCAATAGATCATCTAAAAATGTAGAGCACTCACCTGAACGGGAGAACACCGTCGAGTGCCTGCGTGACGGTCGGAGGTGCGGCGAGAGCGAAACCGCGACCAAGAAGTCCCGAGTGCACGGAAAATATTCTCTTGGCTGTTTCCTGAGCCGCTTCGACGTTATCCTCCATTTCGTCGACTGATAAACGATATTCACTCTTTAAAATCAAGTTCAAATGGAAAATGAATTTATACTGTTTTCCGCGAACCCACCGGTGACTGTGGGGAGTCTGAGATTTTTTTTCATCAGGCTTGCGGCGCACGCCCCACCGAGAAACGAGAGCTCGGTCTCGAGATTCTTGAGGCCGTTTCCCGACGATGTCCAATCGTATCCTATGATGAGACACTTGAAGCCGTAAGTAACCGAGAGATCGTCCTTCAAGTAATCGGAGGCTGTCTCGAGGGAGAATATAATCTCGTTGCCGGGCAATACGATCGCATTTTGCGGCCATTGGCTGGGTACGTCGCTCATTTTGTGAAGTACCGGCCAGTAGAGAGAGTTTTCTTCCATACCGGAAGCGGAATTTGTCCTGCAACGAGATATCGAGAAGTCATCGAATTATCGAGTAAGTGTTCGACATTTCGGACGTACCCGTGATTGTTGGGATCGACGACTACGTTTGGAATGTAAAGTTGAAGATAATCCTCGGGTTGGGCGGTGCCGCATTCGGGTGTGAATTCAACGCTGAGCCATTTCACGCTCTCGGGAAAGGTGACGCGGTAGTGCGAGACGGTTGCCGGTTTGTAAGGATGTTCGCTCTCGAGCCAGGTGTAGTGATGGCTGGTAGTTACGGGAGTCGGAAAGTGCGACTGAGTCTCGCTGCTCTCCTGCGACGCTTGGGACATTCCCATGGCCGAGAGTAGATTGAGGCCGGCGACGTGCGGCAACATCTCCTGGATCAGCGTCAGCACTTGGACGCCGCTCTGTCAAGGTGAAACGAACAAGTGTAACGCGCTACCGTGTAGTAGAAGCGAGGAAAGGCGTCTTCCCAGGGAGGAAAAAACAACGAACGTACCCGCGGATCGGAAGTCGCGAGGGGACCTATGTGAGCCATCACGAGGGGCAGAAGGGTCGTTACGAAAGCGGCGTTCCCCAAGACTTGATTGTTCAGAAGGTCCTCGGATCTTTCGCGGGCGAGTGCGAGTATTTCGTTGGAGCGCTGAACGATTGTCGTGGTCATGGCGAGTGTGCACTTTCGCGCTTGGAGCTCGGCGACGGCTTTGCTCGTCCGCGGACTCTGGGAGTCCTGAGGGTTCGAATAGTAGAGGATGTGGGGTATCTGTCCCCGAGTCTGCGTCGTACCGTTGAAACTCAACGAGCATACGGTGAACGTAAAGTTCGTACCGTCCGGGCCGCGCACCACGTTCAGACCGTTGTCCCCGTTGCTCGTTCTGCCCCCGTGATTTCGCAATCTTATCGCGTATTTGACGTTCTCCTTAATGGGCACGGGCTTGCCGAACTTCAATTCGACAATGTCGTTGACGCAGTCCTCGGAGCCGAAGGAACCACGCGTGAAATCTAGGCTGCTCCATCGCTGCGTGTGAGACGGATCGTTACCGGTGTTGTTTTGCTGAAGAAGGAACAAAATTGAGCCGTTGAACGTACAACGTTGACGCGACGTTGGGTGAGAGGCGGGAAATAAAAAAGAAAAGAACAAAAAACAAATTCAACACGGAAAAAGCGAAGAACTCACGTCGTCCAAGAGTTCGAGCTCGTAGCTGTAAACCCCGACGCCCCCGTAGATTCCAACGCCGACGACGACGATCCCGCTTCTGTCGACGGAGAAGCAAATGGCGTCCGGCGATCCGTTTCCGGTGTTCCAAGTCTTCATCTGATTGGTCCTCGCGAATCGCGAGGGCGTGGTGTAGACGAATCTACCGCAAGCGCCCTGCAACTCATCCTGGTTACCGCTCGATTGGGCGGCCAATTCGGCGATGACCCTCGCCAGCAGGTGACAGCAGTGGACGATGAGATTCGGCAGAGAGAGGCTCTTTTCCCGGCAGAGTCCTCGCTTGACGGGAACGAGAATGAGGTCGAGGAGCCTCTCGAGAACCTCGCGAAACGACCAATTCAACGTTTCCCTGCCGACACTCTCGATCTGCGACTTGTAGCTCATCTGCTCGACCAGAATCGGATAATGATGCGCCTCGGTGGAATTCATCATCGGTAAGCCCGAGTTATCGGAGGGGCTGAGCTGCCTTTTGATGCCGTCGCTGCTGTCCATGACGTTGGACAATATTGGAAAGGTGCAGCGCAAACGAACCATGGAATTGCACAAGGAGGCGAGGACCGCCGAGAGCAGGCGGTCCTTGCTCGAGATGCCCTGATCCTTGTCAATCTCCGAGAGCAACTCGCAGAGCGAGGTCCACTTGAGGTAGGCGGTCGGATAAAAGGCGTGATAGCAAGAGACGAAGGTCCTGTGACACTCGTCCAGTATGACGGAGGTCATTTTGTTGCCGACGCCACGATCGCTCTTGCTGGTTTTCGTTTTTCCTTTCGTTTTGAGGCCCGTGGGGACGGAATCAGCGAGAATTTGGCGCAGGAGGGCCCGCACCTCGCCGACGCACTCGGCCAGTCTGACGCTCTCGGCCGGCGTCTTTTTGCCCCCCTGATTGGGATATATCTCGTTGGTATAGGTTCGCAAGAGGCGAAGACTCGCCTCACTGATGTAAACGAGATGTTCCATCTCGAGTACCGAGTGAAACGAGGTCGTTGGCAATCGCGAGCAGCCGTCCGAGAGTCCCGCCTTGAGAGTGTTCCAGCTCCATTGCAGTAGCGATATCAAGGATTGAAAGCACTCCTTCGTTACCGCGCGGCTGAACTCTCGACGTATGAGGTAAACGGGCTCGGACTGATCTCTCTGTCGGTTGGGCGAATGGGTCTCGGGTGTGACGACGCGATAGAGCAACTGCGGTATCTGTCCGGCGTTCACGTCCGTCCCGTTGTTCGACATTTTCGACGATTTAAAGTGAAATATAACTTGATCCTCGGCCGTGACGGTGCCCTGTCCGCCGGAGCCGCAGTCGCTCGCGGGACCGCTCACGTGGGCCCAAGCGACGTACCAGCGATGCGCCTGAAGGGCTATAGGCTCGTCGAAGAGAATCGAGTATTTCTGTCGAGGCTCGCACTCGTACGGGATTTCCTCCGTTTCGGCGAGCAAGATGCCGTCGTTCTCGTGATAATCGCCGGCGAGTCCGAGGTCGAAGAGCTTTATCTTGGCCGTGTACTCGCCGCGACCACCGAAAAGCCCGTAGCCGCCCAGCAGGACGTCCGTGTCGGGCATGAATCTTATGGCCTCGACCGAGTGACCGAGGTAGCCCCAGCCGCCTCCGTGATTCTCGAACCTGTTGACCGTCGCGTAATCCTCCTGGCTGTAAATCTTGTCGTGGCCCGAATTCGCGCACTCGTTCTCCTCGACTATCGTCAGTCTCTCGTCCTGCGCCTGGGTCAGCGTGTCGAGACAACCGAGGAGATGCATCGCGGCTTGGGTGCGGGTGACGAAGCAAGACTGCACGACTGGTAAAGCGAGACCGGGGCTCAGTATCGATGCGACCAGATTCGCGATCGAGCGAGCCTCCGTTGATACGACATTGTGGGGACTTATCTCGCTCGTCGTTGGACTGTAAGTCCATATCACGTTGTAGATGGAGTCGAGACAGGCGGCCGAATTAGCGAAATCCACCTGGTCGTTGCCGCTGAAACTGTTGCAACTCCCGTCTCGTTTGTTTATCACGAGGCACTTGAAGGAATTCGCGTGCTCGTTCTGGTGAGGTATCAGTACTGTGGAAAACGACAAAGCGGAGAGATCGTCAAATAAGCCTGCCGCGTCAAAGTCGCCATAGGCTCTCGCGTACTTACTGATGCAACTTTTGTTGGCCATGACGGTGCTCTTGGTCAAACTTATGGAATTGATCTCGTCGACTTTGACGTAACTCTGATCACCGGAGGCACCGATCCAGGTCGCTCGCCTACCCCACTTTGGTCCAATATTCGGAACTATGTTGGGAAAACTGTGCCAAGGTTGCGATCTCTCGGAGCGTCGATTCGCCTGTGACGTACTTTTCGACGATTCGTTTTGGCCGTTCCACCACTTCATCCCCAACTGTCCCTTCTAAGATTGACAGAGATCCGTTATTGACGCGTCGTTCAACGACAAGGCTAACGAATTCTCATCGTCCTCGCTGCGTTCACTCACTTGGTAAGCCCCGAAGGTATAGACCTCGCCTCTCGTCGTAAGTACGACCGTGTGATTGCTACCAGCGGCGACTTGAGTAGCGACGCTCGGCAATTTCACTTGTACGGGACCGGAGTGCGCGACGAGATCGCCGACACCGAGTTGCCCATAGATATTGCTACCGAAACTGTACACCTCGCCGTTTTGCAAAAGTATCACTGCAACGAGAAGCCCCGAGGTAGAGCGTAAAATCAGAGCGGCAATGAGAGCTCGATTAAACTCACCGGTGTGATGAAGACCACAGGAAACTTGAACGACCGGACTGTCGCTCGGGATTGGAACTTTGGCCGGTGGAATACTGGCGATCCTTGTAGCGTCGCCCCGTTCCACGTCGCTGCCTCCGATAACTTCGTCCGCGAGAAGATTATTGCCCAGCCCGAACGCGACTTTGCCGGACACGCCTTTCTGCACGGAGACGCTGGGCCCCGCTGCGCCGCGCAAACCGCGGAAGCTCAGCAATTATTCCGCCAACAGTCAAGACATTCTCGTCTCAAAAGAAAGCGATAAATTAAATCTCACCGGGTCGCTGATTATTGAGGCCCTTTATCTTGATTCCCCACTTGACGGCGCTCGGGCCTGCCCTCTGTTTTTGTTTTCGTTCCTCCAGACGGCGTCTCAAATAGTCCTTGAGATTCGTACCGGATCTTCCTGTATTCGGGAGCAGAGAAATTAGAGAACGTTTGCCAGTGTTTCGTAGACACCTATCAGACCGTGGCAAGCTGTTCGTCGTTTCTCGCGCGCAATCGATAATTTGAAGGACAAGAAAAAACGGTAACGAAAGATCTGCCCGGTATGGACGAGGGTTCGAAGATAAGGAGAGAAGAAAACCGGAGAGCATCGAGGCAGCCCGCTCGGGGTGCTGATAGCTGGCTACCTTCGAACATCATCTGCAATCTCATCATGCCTATATCTCCACCTCCCGATGCTCCGTAAGCAGCCACGTCGCTGCCGTTGTCGCAATTCTCCCGGGCGCAATCGCTGCAACACCCGCATTCGGCGCATCCGCTGTCACCCTCGCCGCAACCGCACTCTCTGAACAATTGCGATAAAGTGGCGCGTATGAAGAGCGTGGAACGAGGGGAAAAAGCTTTCTTCACCGTAGTACTTACTGGCCAGGACGACGTTTGGAATTTCTTCCGGGAAGAGTGCTGTTCACGCAGGCTGTTCCATAGCCGGTACATTCACGGCATATCGTGCATACCATGCAGACTCGACGTCTCCACTGATGTTGTCCCGGGGAACACATGCCTCTACCTTCGTCCCACTCGTCGGTGGGATCTCCTTCTGTAAAAAAAAAACAAAAACGACAACAAAAATGAAATTTAGAGGCTCGTGCCGTTTAAAACATTTCCAACGTCCTATGATGGACCGACCGTCTTCGGCGACGATCAATTCGTCCTCTCCAGCCCCCGTCTCCATCGCGACAACGGTAACTTCTCTGTTGATGGTTCGAACAGCCGTAAAGTCTCGGCCGCACTGTCCCTTGTTGTTGATCCCGAAGGTATAAAGTTGTCCCTTGTTGGTGATAACGGCCGCGTGAGCTTTGCCGAGAGCGACGTGCTGTATCGAGACGTCTTTGAGATCGGTCACCAGACCGGTGTTCGGATCGCTGTGCAACGTATCTTTGCCGAACATCAGGAGAGCGCCCTCCTTGGTCACCAGAGCCGTCGAGCCATTGTTGCAAGCGGCCTCGACGGTCCAGTGGCCCTCGGCTTTGAACATTTTCTTTGGTTTTGCCGGCGGTGGCCGCCGTACTTTGCCTGAAAGAGACAGATCGGTGAGGGTCAACATCTTGTTACGGAAAATATATCAAGCCGCTCGAGAATGTTCAAATGTTACTGACTCGCGTCACCGTCCTCGCCGCGTCTCGCTGTTCCGGCGAACCACACGGATCCATCGTCCATCACAAAAATGACATGTTGACCGTCGTGTCCCGTCGCCATGTGCGACACTTTCGATTCCTTGTTCAACGACAGCTCGATCCACCTGTTGGGCCTGGTGTTGCTCTTCAGACCCAGGCAACTTCCCTTTCCCATGTACAATATCTTTCCCGACATTGTTCTCAGCAGGCTGAACTCTTTGCCAGCTACGACCATCGCCACCTCGTCGTCGCATCCGGAACTCAGAGTGTGCGCCGTTTGTTCCTCGTCGAAAGTTGCCCACCCAAAAACGTCCACGCACTTTCTCGCCAGTTTCAGCGGCAATTCCGACGTTACGGTCACCGGGTTGCTCAAGGTATTTATCGTACGGACAACGAAGCCTTCCTGCAATTGTGTCTTTCGTCAAGCTTTGACTCGAACGGGAATTCAAAGAGCACGATTGTACGGCGGAATGTTCTTTTTTTTCATTCCACCCTCGTAAACTCACATCCTTTCCGGCTGTAATCATTCCCAAGTTATCTCCGTCCGAGAACATTACGGACGAGAGCCAGTCGCGTCCCTCGAGCACCGCTATTCCTCGCACCGCCAGAGTCTCCGCGTCCAGCTCCAATAGTTCGCATTGTTTTCTCGGTGAACATTTGAAGTACAGCGAGTTCTGGAATATCGAAGCAAATATCTTGAGGACCTCGCCTCAATACGTCGCTATCGGGGAAATAAAACTCACGTTCGCGTAGCCGAGCCAGCCAGTCTCGTTCGGATAGAAATCAGCTTTGTGAGCATACAACTGACCGCCGATCGTACCACCGTAACCACTACCGATCTTCAACAAGCCGCGATTCGTATGAAGATAGAGATACTTTCCGTCGCTCACAAAGCTACGTCCGTTCATCACGAGGTTCGTCATCTCGTTCGGCAGATGCAGCTTGAATGTGTAAATCTTGGAAGTTTTAGGAACTCCGTAGGTTATCCAGTCGGGTCGAGCGAGCTTACCGAGCAACACGGCTTCGACGCTTCGCTGTAGCGATATCAGTACGCATGGCATCTGAAAAGTATCGTCGTCTCAAGCAACAGCGCCTTCATACTCGATGACGAACGTTCGCGCAGCCTACCTGAATATTTTGAGCAGCGAGTGCTCTGGGGCACATTAGCAGAGCGGCGATTGCCGCGAGTAGCCTTCCGGTGTCGCCTCTCACGACCACCAGACTCAATAGGCAAGCGCACGCGACAGCGGTCAAGTGACTACCATCGTTCGCAACCGTCGACTCGGGCCCGTGCGACGTTGCAAGATCGAGCAGCAAATCAAATAGAGGATCTGTACGAAAAAGTGGCTTTCATCGTCTATCAATGTCGCGAACGGACAATTAAAAATGCGACGCTGTACCTATAACATCGTCCGGCTCCGACTTGAGTCCTTCGGGAAGTTGTCCCTGAAGTACATCTAGCAAAGCGGAGAGAGCTTTGGTACAGAGAACCGGCTCGACCGATCTACTTTCCCTCATGAGTGTAAAAACACTTCTCAACCCGATACCCACGATCTGTAAGAGCGGCTGGTTTGAGTTTCTTTGAGTTTGTTTTGGATCGCTGGAAGATAGCAAAGAAGTCTTGGAAAATGTTTCGCGTTAAACCTTTGGTAAGCTTTGCGCGGACGATATCCTATCGTCGTCCTCGCTATCCGAATCGACGGCGTCGCTGAGATCCGGCGGCTGGGGCGAGCCGCTTCTGGAAGCCTCGCCGCCGCTTTTGGCATGTTTCTCCAAAACGGCACTCCTGACTCTTGCAAACACGGCAAAGGCGGATGCATTGCTGGACAAGTCGATTTCCGGTGGTCCAGGACAGCTCAGTTCTCCGCTGAGATCGACCTGAAAATCCAACAAAAGGATTGGCGCTGATGCGTTGTTTTCATAACGACGTACGGAACGTACCTTCTTCTTGTCCCGCTTCTTGGCTGCTTTGCTCCTTTTGCACTTTTTCCATTCGTTTTTCGTTCTGCAGAGGAGGGGAGAATGTAATTGTAAAGTGTATTCGTAACAGACTGTGGAATAAAAAGGACAATCGAGAAAAGGCCGGTTATTGGTGAAAATGTTTTTGCGAGGTTATCTTTTTGAGAACTGTTCCCTGGGGAGCTTTGCGGTACGAGTGTTGGCAATGCTAGAAGTAGGAGGCCGCTGATGTGAAAAACATCACTCGAATGTGTCAATTTTGCGGTTATGTTTGGAAATCCCAGGACAGAAAGACGAGTTGTCAGTTTTCGTGAATAGAAACTGCCTGGAGGGGATACGAGAGATCGTGAAATTTTAACGACGGTAAATCGTCAATAGCGGAGGCGGAGAAACGCGACGAGAGCAGGTTGGAGATGGTAAACAAAGCTGGAGAGGTTATAGTACGAATGTTTTGTTTTTGTTCTGGTTTCCACCGGAACTTGGTTTGTTTTCCTACCGCTGGGCTTCGGCGATGCTCTTGAAAAGATCGTAAAAACATTTGACGTAATTCTCAGGTTCCGGTTGAAGGCCCGCTCCGTTTTCGCCGGACACCATGGCCCATTCGCGATAAACGACGCAAATAATAACAACAATATCGAAACTGCCACAAAAACGCACTCGTACTTTCACCAATTCATTTTCGTAATATTATTGATCGTTTTTCCGGGTCCCCCGACCTATGTCGTTCCCATGTGATCGCAGAAACCGTTTATAATACACGCGCGCACCGTGTCCCTCCGTCAATTTTTCATTGTGCCGAGCGAGCCGCGACCCGTCTCGTACGTTTGTCTCTACGCGTACGCTTATCAGTCATGTGCAAATATTTTGGGGACAATGAAATATTCTAAATATTATTGACGAGCGTTCGAAGTGATCTTCTCCCCGATATTCCACTCGCGTAACCACAACACTCGCTCAAACCCTCAAACGCGCACTGCTCATTCGCCAGTGGCAGCGCTAACGCTCGTCTGCCTGTTGAAAATACATAACCGGACAGTTTGCGAACCAGCTGCTCCTGGCGCGCGTGCGCGCTGCTATAGTCTTGAATCGTCCATCGGCAGATGGCTGGGGTTCTCGTGGCTCGTGTTTTCGACCACGCTGACGGCTGACACTTGGGTCTTTGTTCACACGATACGCATTGTCGACTCCGGTGAATTATCTGTGTGCAAACCAATCGGAATAATAAATGAAATTTCAAGTCCTATGGATAATTCCGTTATACATAATGATAAACAATAATAATAATAATGATTATTTTTTTATCATCCCATAAATGAAGCGGTTTTTTAATACTTTTATTTTTCAATATTGGGACAAACGAAATTCTTCTTTATCTAAAATTTATTCTACTTCATTTTCCACCATGCGCTTCCATATTTCTGGTAACATTCAAGGCCCCTCTCCCAAAATTAACTTAATCGCGACGAAAAATGCAATAGAAAAACGACATTATTTATGGGATGACCGAATATAATGAAGATACAATGTTCATTCAGTCATCGATTTAGTTTTGAAATTGTATCCACCGGTATCTTGAGAATCAGAGACAACTCCGTCTATTTTCGTGACTCGACGCTTTTTTTCACAAGGAATGTATCAAGAGAAATCTCAATATGGAGGCTATCTGGGAGCGTTCTATAAATTTTCGACCTAGCGATCCATCGGTTTTCCTGTGAAGGTCATGTGTCACACTGACCGACCGGCCACGAGTGCAAGAGAGACAGCTGATCTGCAGATTCCCAATGTTCTTCGAGACGGTTGATATTGCGGAAAAAAGACGAAAAACACCTTCCGCTGCCTTTCTCTTCGTTCGCCTGAAATGTGACTCGTCAAGAAATTTTTACCGACCGAACGTGTGACATGTTCTTACATTTAGTGGACTTTGTCCTCCTCCTCATGGACCGATGTACAAATTAGCCTAACACTCGTATTCATAGTCGTTCCTTAAGAAATAAGGATTCTTTTTTTGTTCAGAACAAAGAACAAGGAATCCTTATTTCTCGAGGCACATCTATGAATACCGAGTGTACATTTCGCCATTGGCTCCGTTCGAACCGCCATAGGAAATAAGTCGATCGTCGGACGAGCCGGGGATTCCCCGGTAGCCGGTTGCTCGCTGTGTCGCAGCATAGCGCTTTTTCGTTAGCGGCCAACTCGCGAACGCGCAAATTTGTCCCACTCGGTCGGTGTAGCTGTGTTATTCGATCCGCGCGCGATGAGCCGCCAAAAACCGGGACTTGGGAATAAAATTACGCGCGTTTAGCGTCTTGAAACAGTGCGAACGTCCGCTATCGGCGAAACGCGAGGTACCGTTTTCCCTCACGCGGCTGCTACGTGGTAATATAAAAAATAACGCAACGAAGCGTCGGGACGTATTATAAAACATTTTTTTTCTCTTATTAAACGTCAAAGCAGCGAAAAGGGATGAAAAATCGAAATGAGCAAGAGTGAGAGGCGTGGCCGGCGACGAAAGGTGAGCTGCCGCACCGATGGGTCGCCGCGCCGACTACAAGCGGGAAGCCGAACTAGATTTCTCTGGCGCAAGATTGGTTGATACGTGTGCCGTTTCCTTACGAATCTATGCTCACTGATAGTAGCTATATAACGGAGAAAAAAGCTACGCTGCGCCTGTTTTAATCCACCGTGTTTATATTACTCAGCGTATCGCGAATCAATGGATTTTCGGGTTTCGTACGCCGGATCGTTAACCCGATCAAATGCCACGTAAAAAAAAGATCGTTTCGTCGTAGCAACGAAGAGTGCGAGGTAGGCTTTTGAAAAAATAAAAGAGATCTTTCGTGGGAATGGGCAATTGCTTGTGCAAGGACAGTTCAGACGACGGTGTGACATACCGCGAGCACAATAATGGACGAATGGACAATACGGTGGTTCCGGAGCACAGCGAGGACAACAACGGATTCGGCGATGCTGACAATACCGGCTTCAAATTTCCCACATCTTCGAACGTCGACAAACTCGTTCTCGAGACTCTCCAGGTTATCGGACGTCTCGTCGATAGGTACATTTTTTGCTCTTTCCAAAACATTTTATTATTTTTCATTTGTCATTTACGAGGCTTTTACTGCGGGGCTATTTGTCGCCATCCGTATGGACAAATAAACAGACAATATTTGTGTACAGCGAGCAAGAGCCGCCACCGGCCATGCTGAAGTTACACGCCATTGCGGACAAGGAAGACGGCTGGCTCCAGGTCGTCAGTTCCATGGTCAACGTGATACCCATGCACAATCCTCTAGGCCCATCGGTCATAACTCTGCTACTGGACGATTGTCCGTTGCCCTCCAAGGTAAACGACAACTTACGAGAATTCAAAATATTCTTTTTCGGCGGAGCTGAATTAAAAGATGCGGGGAACCTAGGGCAAAGAAGAAGTGGGCGGTCCTTAATTATTTTTCAAACAAGATCAACCTTTTTTATAGTCTTACAATAATTCCTTGCGAAGAAACAAAATCCCTTCAACCAACGGGAGTCAATGATTTTTTTTGTCGCCGAATGCCACGTACCATTGGCTGGCAAATTTCACCAACAAAACTTGAATTATGGAGGACCGGAAGTTTCAGCCCCTGTTGCCACCGCCGGAATCCGGCCCTTGAAGGTCTATACATTTTTTATTATGTTTCCAGGATTCCGTGCTGAGGCTCTCGCACATGTTTCAATTATCCCAAAAAACTGGCAAGGTACAAACGAGCGTGACGCAGCAGAGAAACATCTGTCTAGTGCTCGGTTGCATAGCGGAAAAATTGGCGGGTCCGAGCAGCATAGCTATACTGTCGGAGGCGACGTTGGACTACCTGGTCACCAATCTGGTACCCGTTTGTCCGTTGCTTCGTTCCAGCGATTCGAACTGTACGTCATTTCTTGGACTATGCTGGTGTTTCAGAGAGAGGACATCGAGCCCTACGTAGTGTTGTATTCGCTAATAGCGTTACAGAAATTTGCTCAGACGAGCGAGAACAAAGTGACTATCAAGAGACGGCTGATGGCAGAGAAGGAGAATCCGCTGTTGTCGTTGGAGATGTGGGCGAACGAGTCGCACTACGTGAGACGCCAAGTGGGCTTCTCGGCTCAGTGGTGCTTAGATAATTTATGTGAGATTAGCAACGTTCTTTTCCCGAATCCCATTCCAGAGCAGACGGAAATTTCGCTGAGCTTACGAATGATTTTATTTGGCAGTTTTGATGGAAGGCAGAAAATATTCCCATGACACGGTCGACTTGACCGGTATAAATGTGATGTTGAATACGAAAGACGTGAGCGAGTACCTGAAAATATCGCCCAACGGGCTGGAGGTACGTCAATGTTAGGATTCACCTCCATCTTTCGGAATAATGAGTATGGCATTTACGTGTTGTAGGCGCGATGCGACGCGTATTCGTTCGAGAGCGTGAGATGTACGTTCCAAGTGGACAGCGGTGTTTGGTACTACGAGACGTTGATAATGACGACCGGAGTGATGCAGATCGGTTGGGCGACGAAGCAAAGCACCTTTCTAAATCACGTACGTTGTGGAATTCCGTAGGGCAAGTTGGGAGAGAATTGGCGCGTTTCATGGAATCTCGGCTGTGTACATTTTTCAGGAAGGCTACGGCATCGGTGATGACGAGTACTCGTTAGCCTACGATGGCTGTCGTAAATTAATATGGCACAACGCCAGAAGCGAAAAATATCACGATCAAGATTGTTGGAAAGCCGGCGACGTGCTCGGCTGTCTGCTCGACTTGAACAAATTGGAAATAATATTTTCGATAAACGGCGCTTGTCTCAAGCCCTGCGTGCAGATATTCGAGACTGCGAAAACGGGATTTTTCGCCGCCGCGAGTTTCATGTCGTTTCAACAGTGTCTATTCAACTTCGGCAACGTAGCTTTCAAGTATCCGCCGACCGATCGAGATTACAAGAAGTTCAACGATTACGCGACGCTCAACGACGAGGACAAGGTCGTTCTACCGCGACACATATATATCGATCAATTGAGAAAGCTGAGCGTACGAGAAGACTCGTGTACACTATGCTTCGATCAGAAAGCCTCGGTCAGGCTTCTACCCTGCGATCATCGGTAAGTTCGCTTTCCTCGACTTTTTCGTCATAATGTATTGTAGAAAATTGGGAAAAACAAAATGGTCCTTTCAGAGGCTTCTGTCAAACGTGTTCGATACAACTGTTCGAGTGTCCGATGTGTCGGGCCTCGATTTCCGAAGTTGTACTGGACAACGTGTGACCCCATTCGTGCCACTTCCGGGGCATACGGAAGAGAAATACGAAAAGCAGACATCGCGCGGTCTCGTTCGTCAGTTCAACTGTACACACGCGTTTTTTCAACGTTCGTTGTAGCGCGGCACTCCCGATCGCAGGATAAAAAAAAACGTAAAGCATCGAACACGTCGTGTCAAACACGAACTTATCAATTTGCATTCACACGCGCATTCCTCACGTTCTTCTTGTGCAACAGTATTCCGAAAGAAAGGGGAGAGGGCGAAAAGAAAAGAATGGACAGAAGATCGAAAGTCCAGGTCGATCCCGAGTTTCACGATATAGTCCAACTACGAAAGAGGTTGTTTTTGCCTGTGAGAAAAATGCTCAGGACAGAGATAGTGAGAGACGGACCTTCGGGGAAACAAGAGAAAAAAAAAGAGATAAAGGTATCGAGTATAAATGTTACACTTTTCGACTGATTACTACTAATTACATAGCCTGAGTAACGTGAGATCGAAAAAAAAACATTCGAAATATTCGTCCGACGATCCGTTTGATCGACTTTTTATCCGATGAAAACAGCACAGTTGCCTTCGGCGAAAAAACCACGATAAGTTTTACCCATTTGCCGTTCTCTTGAAACGTAGAAGCGGCAGCTCGTACGTCAACGGAAGAAAACCTGGCTGATTATAGAACAATGTAAAAAAAAAAAAGAGAGACTAAAGAAATATCGATATTGTCGTAGTACATAAATTAGGCTTAAGAAATAACGAAAGGACTATATATATACACCCACATATATATATAATATTCTTGGGAGGATTTAAGATAGAAAGTCGGGCGGAGCGAAGGCGGTGTGAAGAAATCCAATATTTTATCAGCTGAATTATTACGTATAAAAGAAAACAAACACTTGTTCTTGTTTATCATTGTTTACATGATGTCCCATCCAATTGGGAAAACAGATTGACACGGTTGTGTATTTCGATTGTCCATCGGTCGCGAAACTTTTTAAGGCATTCCTTTCACGAACTCGAACATTCAACAATCAACACGTAACACACCTAACACGTGGCCGGAGTAAAGAGATATTTTCGTGATTTTTTTTTTTTTGGAAAAACGTGGGAGGGTTGAAATATTTTTGCACATCAAAAAGTTCGCTTTTAAGTGACCTTTACAATTTTTGTTTCAAAAATGTTTATAAATATGTTGCTCGGAAAGAAATCACCCGAAATAAAAAAAAATGAATGCATTTAGTATTCATATAAAACGATCTAGCGCTTGGATTTAACAACATATTGATTTTTGGCAAAACCGGGCGCAGTTCAATGTGAAAGTATAGTTTTTCGCTGAAAAAAGAACGCTATCGTTGATAAAAAAATACCGTCCAAGCACTGCTTTTTAATATGTAAAGGAAGCTTGTATAATTTGAAATTGACCGGTGCTGTGATTTTTGACATCTTGTAGTCACCGCTTTAGACATAGATATTTCGAGAAAAACGCGTTTAAAGTTCGCCGGTTCGCGGAACCGAC
Organism: Ophion ellenae; assembly: GCA_963210295.1. Lineage (NCBI taxonomy): Eukaryota > Metazoa > Arthropoda > Insecta > Hymenoptera > Ichneumonidae > Ophion > Ophion ellenae. Next base: position 14,279,726 of record OY723395.1, read on the forward strand.
CTAATAAACGCCCATAACTCCCTCAACTTTGGGCGGATCGGCTTGAAATTATCAGAGAATATTTTTGAGATGTTATATTTTGAGAAACCGTCGCAAACCAAAAATCGATATTTTCATAAAATCCCAACTAGCCCTCGACTGATGTTCGTCTACAATGAAGTAAAAGTACATCCTAGTATACTGGAGAAATTTCAAGTCAAGTTACCGAACTTTTAACAACAATAACGACTTTAAAAAACCTCTAATTTATAGGACACTTTATAGAGATACGTTCTAGCCACATTTCTATCTAACAATCTATATACTAGATAACTCTAGATGTTTGATATAAACTACCCGACGCATGTAAAAACGCTGAAAATTCCGTAACGACAATAAAAACAGGCGGTCCTCGAATGTTGAAAGGAAATATTGATGATAAAAGTTAGAAAAATGTGACTAGTAGAAACATTTTTGCAACCGCGACTGTTTAGAGAAAATGTTTTAATTTACCAAATTTATGCGGAATTTTATATTTCAATTTATCTTTCGATATAACAATTGATTGTAACTTATTTTTATCAAGCGCCACTGAAATTAACTAATGGTTCAGAAGGGCCCTGCTTGTGCGCCCACAACATACGGCCGTCCTCGAAAGGAGTACCTTAACGTCCGTTCGAAGCCTTATGGACATAGCATACGCGTCTGTATTTTTTTTAAATATTCGAAACACATACGTGATAGTTGACGCGAAATATGTGTAAAACAGTTATCTCCAATGTGAACAAAAGATGCACTAAAAATATATACGGGAAAGTCGAAAATTCGCCATGATACGATAATTTTAGGGTAATCAAAGCTTACCGAGATTCTCAATCTGTTTCCCCATCGCTGTCCGAGAAATTGGAAATTTGCCGCGGCATTGAACTGCGTAGAGTGAAGGCGGCGAGTAGCGCCCTCTCGTGGATCTTGGTGATGCGAATCTGCGCGAGTCGTATCAGTCTCGTGTTTTCTCGTACATGCATTCATACAATTCGCCATACGGGGCAAAAAAAGTGCGCATGAAAAAAAAAATGTGACGGGAAATTTCTGTAGTTGCTAGCGAGTCGCCGCCAGAGCGCGCATCAGTTTGTTTCAAGATGGCGGGTGAGTGAGTGCCTGTGTACGGGCGACGAGGGCCTGGGCGAAAAAAAAACACGAGGGATATTTACCTCCTATAACCCGTGGTGCTTGTTGGGTTTCAGATATATCCTTCCTCAGGAATGAAGACATGGAAGACACGGATGAGCGTGAGTCTCTTGTTTTATCGCTATTTTACCTCGGTGTGCGGTATTTTTTTCCCACGGTCCCTGGAGATGGGCGGGGGGGTGCTCGGAGGGAGGGGATCGACTTGAGCAGCCGGGCTGCGAGAGATTAGTCCAAGAGTTGGCGCCTAACACTTTATCGCGGAATCTCCCTCGCTTTTTTTTTTGCTGATTCTCCGGAACGCGTCATCTTCATTTTAGAGGTTATGTTTTCCTCTGATGCATTTCCCGAGGATGCCCGTGATCGAGCGCGTTTCCTAATGTATTTTTTTCTGTTCCCATGAATATCCGTCGTTTGTCCGCTTTTTCGTCGCTTCTCACGAAGGCAAACGTCACGAAGATCCTCGTGGCGTCGAAAACGCGTGTCACGACGCGGACAAGTTGCGAGATCGCGCGCGCATGGCCGGTGCGGTCCGAATTTCGGCGAGTTTAAAATTTGCCTAAAGTTGGCGCCACTTATATCTAACGGTGGCGAGCGCCATACTCGCCCCGGTGTGTTTACGTCGTTCGAAGGGCCGCAAGGAACAAAGTGAAGAAAAAAAGAAAACTGCTCGTGGAGAAATATTCTTTGTCGAGGTGTACCGAGTCTCGAAAGATCTCGAGCTTCATTTTTTTTCTCGCTGAGACGCGCCGTTTGTTTTGATCTGAGAATCCGCGCGGATTTCTCGATTCTCAAGAACACGACGAAACCTCGCCCAGGCTTCAGGTTATACTCTCCTCTGACTTTTTAATCGTTAACGAATCTTTACGCGTACAGCAATCGCTTGTTGCATTTCCAGACGAATCGACGCGACGGTGGGCCATTATTCGCCGATTTGGCGATTGAAAATTATCTATCGTGTCCAAATGATGCGCGTGCCAATCCTAGTTCAGGAAGTCTGGAAAAACTGAAATACCTTTGTCGCGATACTAAATAGCCTAATTGTTATTCCAAGGACAATCCTTATCGCTCGGCCTGAGGACTTTACTTCTTTACGAAAGATCGGCTGTTGCAATTTAAAAGTCCATATTCTTAAAGTACGCGACTTATCTAGCACGTTCAGCCAAAATAATTGTCCGCAAGTTTGTCAACAAGAATCGGTTAGACTTTTTCTTCTCGTCGGCTTTGATCCCTATACAAAAAGGACCTGAACTCAATGGCGACTGATAGATCTTTATCTAACGCTCAGAGGTAGAACGTTGATGTGTTTCAACGTAGCTCAGCGAGGCATCAATGGTTTTTCGTCAGATAAAACTAATAGCCCACTGTCACGACGATAACACGTTCTCTGAGATTTCATGCGGTACTTTTCACATCGCTGCGGCTTTGGGAGTTTGCCGGTGTCTAGGCATAATTCTTAAGCTGGACCTTCTTATAATGCTATTAAAAAAACACATGTCTATGGTGACTTTTTATTTCTCTCCATCATTGGTTTGGAAAAACACTATCAAGAAATCGGTAGATGTTCGGATGAGACTTTCGTCGAATTCAAACTTTCTTCCTCTTAATTTTAACAGGTCCTTCCTACTTTTTAACCCTTGATTTTCCTATTTTAGAATTCCTAGATTTTTAACCCTGCACGAGTACATTGGGTCTTTAGAGGAACAGTCGAAATTTCACTCACCCGTTTTCCCCCATTTTTTTACTATACTTCAATTTTTATCGACAACGGTTTTAAACTTTAGACTTCGGCAACTTCTCGGCCATGTTGTAGACACTTTGAGAAGTAATCCTGAATATTTTCCGATTTTTTGAAACCTGTAAACTTAACTGTTTCCTAAAAGACCTGCACCTATTTCAATTTTGGTTCACTGGAATTTTCCTTGACAGCCATTGAATTCTCTTTTATTCGACACTTTGATAAAAGTGTCGAATCCATGAGCCGAGAGATCGACTCGTTCGTCGGCACCTTGCATATATTCTTTCCAATTCAAGCAGTCATAAAAATTTGGCAAATCCATTTCAGTATTAATATCTGTATTTCTCGGCTGATGATTGTAAAAAATCCCTGCCAGGTGTTGAATGGCTTCTAATGTTTTTCTTAAACTTGATCTAAACTGGAAATAATTAGCATTGTCCAGACATCAGTATTGCTTTTTTTGGTTGCGCATGACTCGTAGAACTTGACTTATTTTTGTGTGAAGCCATTGAGATTTTCCTTTTATGCATCTGCCTTCAATGTTGTGCCTTATTTGCTCACTTTGGTGGGAAGCTCACCTCGGATTGTGCTCAACAGTCGATCATTCGCGCAACGTGCTTTGATGATTCGCACGTTGTTTGTTTTTATTTTATGTAACGTTCTTTTGCATCTGTCCATCGCAATTCCACAGGAACTACGATGAGCTGATTTCTGGCAGTCGCCAGAAGAATGTACTCTTTACCGTCTGTCGATATTTTTTTCGTTCCTTCTTATTGAAGTATCAGTGAGACGAGGCGGTGAAAAAGTAGGGGTAAGTCGCTTATCAGGGTTACCGATCTCCGTTATTCCGTTTTCCAGTGCCATCTGTCGGTTTTTTCTCCCTTCCTTGTCCTTCAGTTCTCACAATAAATTTTCGGCAGCCTTGGCTCAACGAGTTCCCAGGGTGTCCAAAAAAAAGAATCATTGCCCAGAACACCACCGCAATGCCCACTCTATCCGTCGTCCCGGGTCCAGGTTTCTTGGAAATCTACCCTACGGGCCACGACAAGCAATTTAGGCTCTGCTCTTACAAGGATCTCCTTTCCATAGTTAATTTTTCGTCCGAGCGAGGAGGCAAGTTGCCCGGGTGATTCTCATTTTTCTGGGCATTTTCGTAATATAATTACGAGAGTGCCCAAATAAAAAATGTACGTCGTGAATAATGAGTGGTCTGGATGACTTTTTTTTTAACCAAAAGATGTGATCGTCGACGACATTCCATAGGACCAATAATTCGTTCTGCGGATGACACAAGAATCGTTCACGTACAGCCCCTGTTATCGGTTTGAACTCGTTCTCGATTCGTTCTCGCCCCTTTTTCCTCCCTTCCCTTCGCTTCTTGTGATTTGTATAGCGCTGTTCGCTTCTTCCTCTCAGCCCCACTCTTCTTCGTCCCCCTTTGCGTCTCTAGCTCTCTCGCTCGCTCTTTCGGACACACTCATTCTCGGTCCAGTCGCTAATTCTATTTCTGTTCTCTCTCTCGCTCGCTTGCTCGTCGTTGAGCGCGGCGCTAGTCCGTTTTATCTGGCATTCCAGAGGTCGTTTATCAGCTCGACTCATATTCCCAAGCCCCTCTTCGCGTCACGGCCCCTCGTTCTTTCTCACTTTTTAATTCCTCTTTTCTGTTCGTCTGGTCGCGTCGAACAGAGCCTCTCATCGTATGGCGGACGAGCCACGACTTTCGTCCTTTTCACATTCGACCGGGTTGAATTTGCTCCGAACGTCCACACGTCGTTCTTTCGTCATACTTTCGTTGTCACGAAGAGGCGGCAGTAGAGCAGGGGTAAAAAAGTTGCGTGTCGACCGCGGAAGCGAATGATATTTATCCATTTTCCCTTCCTAGACCTTTCGCTACACGTACGGCGAATATCTCAATACATTAGCAGCCTTTTTCTATCTCGACGATTGTAGGAAGAATCTTTCGTCGATTTTCTTGATGCGTCGATGGGACTCTATCAGATATCGGGTTGCATGAATCTTCAGTGGGTCATAAATGCCAGGGAGGGCGGTTTATTCCGAAACCAAGGGATAAGACAAGGGAAAAAGGCCCAACGGTCCTGAGCGAGGCGCCTAGGAATGGACAACGAAGGGGCGTTCTTTCCCCAGATCTTGAGAAGAACGCTCGCGATCGTCGTCTTAAGGGATCGTCTCACTTTGGACGCAAAAAAGTTATTTTTATTAATTTTTTGGATAAGTTTATATTATAGATATTGATATAAAAGATGCTACACTTAATACATAAGAAATAAATACACTTACGAAATACATTTTGAAAAAAACATTTTATGTATTTATGTAACCCAAACAAACTTTAAACACGTTTTTCGCGAAACAATGTTTTTCGACGGCTTGTTGATAAAATCTTCGAAACTACTAAACCGATCCTAATGAAATTTTAACCACATATTCTTTACAACTATAGCTATAGCGCATATCAAGAATTTAAACAAATTTTGATATTTACTCATTTTTTTGCCAAAAACGGTGAAAAAGGACGTTTTTTTTCGTTAAGTATCCGCCATTTTGTTATTTTTGCATATATCAAAAATCGTTTGATATACGCTATAGCCATTAACATACTAAATCTAGAACCATTTGATTGTTTTGTTTCGGATGATCCATCTCCGAGATTTCATCAACAGCGCAGACCTACATTTCTTGTAGGACATGATTTTAACTACCATTTTCGACTATAAATAGTGACTTAAATTAAAAAAAAATATAAACGTATTTTGAAAGTGTATTTATTAAGTGTAACCATTTTTACATCAATGTCTATAATATAAACCTAACAAAAAAATGCACGAAACCAGCCTTTTCAGCGTCTACAGTGAGAAGACCCCTTTAAGGCGCTTGCCTATTTTGTTAAATCTGTCAGTTAACCAAATTATTGTAAATTTCTAACCATCCTCAAGGATTGTATCGACGTGAACTATCGTTGTAAAGATATAAGATTCTCCTAAGCTCTCGTTATTTTTCCTACACGATGAACGTTGCTGCTTTAGGGTATATCACTCGACTCTTGGATGACGACTTTGATTGCGTGGTCGCGTCGAGTAACACGCACGTGACGCATCACTTCCCGGTTCACGTACGCCGTTCTTCGTACATTTCACATGGCTCGTGTGTCCCCTCCCAAATTGATTCATTTCGCGTGTACGTAGGGACGAGTCACCAAGACCCCATTTTTCTCCAAGTTCTCCCGTACGTTTTACGGTTTTTTTCCCCATCCTCTGGAGCAAACGTAACGAGCTGAGTTTCAGTCTTCCCCACGAAATCGAAGAAAAAAAAAACCGAAATCTCATTCGGCACGCACGCCTATATTGGACAATTTTCCTGTCTGTCAGGGAATTTTCGTTTCGAGACCGTAGGGTTGTTGGATTTGTTATATATATGTGTGTGAGTGAGTGAGTGTGTGTGTGTGTGTGTGTGTGTGTGTGTGTGTGTGTGTGTGTGTGTGTGTGTGTGTGTGTGTGTGTGCGTGCGTGCGTGCTTGCGTGCGTGCGTGCGTGCGTGCGTGTGCGTGCGTGCGTGCGAGTGAATGGAAAAAAAATGTAAAGTACACACTCGATCTGATACATTACTCGACGATCCGGTCACAAGTGATAGATACTTACTACACAGGAGGATATACGCAGTCCCGAGAGTGCTCGTCAAGTTAATCGAGTACGTCGGTACTTCGATCAACACTTTTATGGACTTTTATTAACCTACTCGACCAGTTTGTCTTTTTTTGTATTAATTGCGTGCTCTTTTATAATCGGAGCCATCATTCATTCGCCGAGAGTCCACTTGTTCACGAGCTAAAGGAAAGCAGCAGATGCAAACAAAAACCACGGCCAATTAAACTTTTTTTTCGTCTTCTATTTATATTTCAGTTGACTCACATTTTATATTGATGAAAACATTTTATTAGGGACACTAGGGTGAGACAGGAAAATTCACAGGATTGAATGGACGTTCGATACAAATCTGTATCGACAGAGGTTACTTTGTATCATCATTTAATAATCCAAATAAAAGATTTTCCAATATCAATGTATTACATTGGAGGCAACGTGAATCGGTACAGCAGGGCACGCAGATATTAAATATGTAATATTCGTTTGGCAGAGCCACGGAGCCATGATGAATTAGCGGTGGGTAGGGGGGGGGGGCTCGGGGGTATTCCGCAATGGTAAGGTCACCCCCGCAGGGTCGTTGTAGCGCGAGTCAGCGGAAACGGGACAGATAGATACATCGGGCGAGGAGAAATGGCGGGGGTGGGAAAGGAAGGAAGGTAGGAAACGTACAGGGGTCGTCCACCCCCGTTAGAATCTAAACGATAATCGATTCAACCATCACCGGTCAAGGTTGCTCATGCCGAACGCTCCGAATTATCCGTAGAGTAAACGAGCATGACAGGAGAGAGAGAGAGAGAGAGAGAGAGAGAGAGAGAGAGAGAGAGAGAGAGAGAGAGAGAGAGTGAGTGAGTGAGAGAGAGAGAGAGAGAGAGAACGAGGTGGAAGGGAGATAAATAGTACGAGTTGAACGAACGAACGAACGAGCTTGACTCCGTGTCTCCACTTTCCCATGGTCTTTCCCCATTTCTCTCGTTCCTTCTGTTTCCCTTTTGACACAAGTTTTTTTACCATCTATTTTTATTTTCCTCGACTATTTTAAATAACATTTTTAAATATTTAATATATTGAACGTTTTTTCTCTATTCATCATGTAAATAAGTAATAGGAATTGATTGCCATAGAGAGAATACCAGTAGGTTGATATACCAGCAAGAAAATGTATTCGTCCATACAAATTGTATTCGTTTCGAATAAATCGTTGGTCTGGGTGTATGGGGAGATTCATTTTGGGCTAGGACGTTGGAGAGAGAGAGAATGGTCGTAGCATTTCCCCGCGTCTTTTATAATCGCGAGATGCACCCCTCCGAAAAATAGGGTGCCAAAGTGATTCCACCGGTTATTTTTTCAATCATCCGCCCGCTGCCTCGCTCAGCCGTCTCGTCCAGTTTTAACGCGTCTGATTCTCTTTCATCCGCGCAACTTTTCAACCCTCCTGTCTTCCTCGAATCGATGTCCAGACGAGCCAGAGTCTGTCCGAGAGGAACCGAAAGTTCTCTGGAACTGTATATTCGTTTGCAGTTCGCTGGCCGACAAGAGAGCGCAACTTTGCGGGAGCTTTGCCACTTTGTTCGGTAGCGGTCTGTATACACGCGCGAATGGTGTGGCATTCGGATGATTTATTCTTATTATTAAATTCGCATTCGTATCCCGTACGCACGCAGTGTCTGGTCTCTCGACATCGTACGCGCCACCTTTGTGCTCCGGTACAACCCTTATTTATTCTTTTTTCGCCCCCCTTATTTTTCATTGTTCCCGCAAATCTTCCCAGGCTTTTTACAAGCGGCGCGCAGCTAAGCGAGAAGGAGAGAAAAGATATTATCCTAAGCCTCTCAGACGTGGCGGCGATCCTCGTCGCCCGAGATCCTTTGGAAATGACAAGTGCGTACGGGAGAGCGAGACGACAAAATCGCGTTTCGTTGTTTTCGTGCACGTTGTACTCGATCGCGAATCACCTCCCTGACTCGGCGAAATTATTCAAGTACCACGATACGAAATCAGATTCGGAATTATGACCCGTCACATGAAATTGTATACAATTCGAGGAGGCTCCAAAACTGACAGAATCGCTTGAAAACAGAACTAAACCAAACAAATTGAATAGATACGCCAGGAAAGATGATGAAATAGACAACGAATGTTTAAAAAACGAGAATAAAGCGATTCACACGAGTGATTTCATGAAAAAAATTACAACTGGTCCGCATTGGCCGACTACTGCGCCAATTCTTCTCCATGGTTGGACATTCCCTGGTATAAATGTCAGTCCATTAATGGACCATTCTCGGAGTGACATTGGGCTCGAAACCGGCCCGACCAAGGTTGGCTCAAATTACAGCCAATATCATACCAGCGATGGTGCCGACGTTCGTGCCAAGGTCGGCCCAAGTTTCAGCCAATATTGTGCCAGCGTTGGTATTAAATTAGACCCGACGCTTGTCCCAACGTTGGCCCAAGTTCTAGCCACGATCTTACCAAAGTTGGTTCGGTCCATCATCAAAAATAGTTCGATAATGCCCAGGGTTTCGACCATTATTATATTATATCAGTATTTTATTAATATATATGGTAGTACACAGTAATAAATCGAATACGTTGTCGGAATTACATACATATTACATCGACGTGAACTAAAATAACTAGTATATTAAAATAACTAGTGAGCTAGCTTATTTCTCACTCTTTGACGACTTTCATTACGTGGGTATCTTCGACTTTCATTATTGCACAATTCATTATTATTGAATTCAGGTACAAACTTTATAATTTATAACTTAAGCTGGTAAATGTTGGTACGAGAGAATACTGAGTATGGGTAATAATAATAATACGGTAATACGATACTTAGACTTATTCCGCAAAAAAAAATATTTATGAAACACGTGACACTTTCCCAAACACGCGGTCAAGCGAACTGAGCGATTGAGGTTAGGACGACAAACTCCACACATACGGTTTCGAACATACGGTTTCGAACCCTTGGATACGATTGGCTGAGAAGCCGGGTTCAAAGATACGCGGGAGACACAAGGCACAAGGGAGACAAAATAGTTGAGTATCGCACGAAAAACCGACAATGGACTGTCCGTTCACTTACACCTATACAACAGTGAATGGCGATTCGCGAGCAGTGCATGGCATAATTAACGGGGAATGTTACTGGCCTATGGTCGGTTCGAGCTATCCAGGCCAATGGTCGATTCTCCATCGTTAGTCGACACTGTCCCGACATTGGCATATCGCTCTATCCCGGTCTTAGAAATGAACGTAGGGAAATTAATGGCGGACAGTACTGGTCCGTGATCGGCTCCAGTAGTCTAGCCCAACAGCGGGCTCTCAGGCGGTAGCCGATACTGGTCTGACATTGGTATATTACTGGATGCTGGGATTAGATGTGGCCGTAGGGCAATTAATGGTGAACAGTACTGGCCCAGGGTCGGCTCCAGTACTCTACCCCAGCAGTCTGCTCTAAGTCGTTAAGGAGGTACGGTGATAAACTAGTACATAGAACCACGCTAGTAAACTCAGAGTCTATTTTGCGCCGTAATACCGCCACGTTTTAAACATATGTACATGGCCTATTTTTCGGAAAATATTTTCTTACGTATTGAATTTTGAGCTACCTATTATTTTTATAATATGGAAACAAACGTAATAATCTACTACTTGACTTCAGTAGTACGCCATATCAACGACGTTTAGCATCGTCGCATATTGCGTGGCTGTCATCGGTCCACGCGCCCGGCTTATTATTTCTTATAGCCGGTAAACATGGAGAATGAAAATACCGTAGACGTTTATCAAGAGAGTAACGGCATTGTTCCTGAAGTCCAGTTTAGAGACAAAGGTAGATTCTGTCGGACAAGAATTAGATAATGAAGAGATGATATTGCGATTGCAAGTGGAAAACGACGCGTTGAGGTTAACCTTAATGTCCAATGTCCAATCTGTCCAAAGTCAAAACATATTTCATCGATTGTTATGTTATTTTTCCCTTTCCCAATTTTCACGATATTTGCAGATATAAAAAGGAACGTTCATTTAATATGCCGGTTCTTCCATGCCAAATTTTTTATATAGATGCGTTGTATACTTGTCGCCAGAAAAATTAAGATGCTTTCACTGTACATAAAATAACTTGAAATAAATATCGACGAAATGCCCTTTATAATCCATTAAAAAATACACGGCTTCGCACAATCATATATTTACTTCGCGTTGAAAATATCCGATAAACGAATCAAATTTGCGTGGGTATCCGGCGTTGCCACATCTCGAGCAAGATGGCTGCTGTTACGCCACGAGAAGTCTTCCTCTCCGAATGCTTAGGTTATTCGCTAGCTTATTTTTAAATTCATTGCTTATTTCTGCGGTGGGCTTACCAATTTAAGGTGCTTCATTGATCACAAAGATTCAACGAACGCAACCGTCAGTTTTTTTTACGTGTGTTTTGGCTCCACCTAGCACAAAAAAATCGATATATGAGAGGACAGGCACATTTTGTCGTCTACGTGTGACTAATTCACCGACTTTAACAATTAATAACTCGGAAACTGTACGGTAAATCCATGCGTCTGTGGAAACTCCGCATACGCATGAACGAAGATCTCGACAATGCTATTAAAAAAATTCGGGCTTTTATCTTGGATTTGCTCCAATCACGGAACCTTCTTAACCTGAACTGTCCCAACATTGGCGTTATGCTGGATGCTGGGTTTTGAAAAGAGGGTCGGTTGAGAAATGGCAGAACCATTGTTTCAACGTTGTGCCAACACTGGTTACCCACAGTCGGTTAGTCCGTACTGGACCAGACATCGGCCGTATTGTTGGTGTTGGCAGATTTTTCATGGGATGTTGTCTATTTTAAAAATATAGAACGTCAGTCCTAATTGGATTGCGAAAAAGTAACATTATCGAACGCGCCATCGGCGATTGATCTCTTGCAATAAAAAATTATAGAACTTTCGACCAGCTCATATAATTTGGCACACGTTTATTCGGGATGTTCTCATTGAGATTCTTGCAGCGCGTTTTTTTAGCGTTCGACGAACGATTGGGTGAAAAAAAATAATTCAATTTGAGAACCCGTATCGAAATATTGATTAGGCGATCGAAGCCGCTCCTCGTTGCACGAGGATGCTCAATCTCACGATCCTAATTGTTGCGGCCGAACAGTGGCGCCGCCTCGCGTTTCGAGTCGTGCCCCTGTTGGTCTCCGTCTACGCGTATACATGCTCAGCTGCTCGATTATTACATGACATTCCTCGAATGCCACCGAGTTTCCCCTCCGTTCCTCGGTCCGCGTGTCCTGGATCAACGACGTGAATAACCCACAGCGCGTCCAACGGGCAATTTCACGCCAAGTAACACGCTCCCGAGACCCTTTCTTCTTCCAGTATTTTAAATGTTGAGACTTGGTGAACTTATGTCGCGAATCGAAAAGTTTGATTTTTTTTTGCACAATCGCGAGAGCTTATCAAACCAAACTAAGATTAACCGGGACCAAGACCTAAACGAACGTAAATTAAGCAATCCCTGCAACTACAAAAGGAAACAACTTTATTACACTCAACTAGAAACGATTTTGAAACGAAAAACAACTTCCATAGTTTGTTTATTTTCGTTCCGGAGGATGCTCGTTTCTTTGGTGGTCTACATTTTTTCTGAGCTACCACAACCGAAATTAATTTTACTGCAATTCCGCACACAATGATAGCTTCGGAAACCATTTAAAAAAAAATTAAAATCTGAGATACTCCGGTACCAAGGTCTCAAAGGTCCAAGAACATTGTAGACGTACAGATGATTTAGTTTCGCGCGAATCGCCCTTTATGGGCGAATGTTGTCTCACTCACTCGTTAGTAGTTGTGATAGACGCGGAATGGTCCTTTCGAAAGACTGAGTCCGTACAATTGGGGACGCGAGTGCCGTAACAAAATTCTTATTAAGGGATAACACCACTCTAGCGGCAGAAAATAAAGCCTAACTTTGACAATTTGTTCTAGGAGTATGAAAAAAAGGAATCGGATTTCTTATAAGAGGGTTTATTTAGCACCTAATCAAGTATACAAATTTATTTTTAGAATAATTTTTTTACAAAATGGCAGCGACAGCGCCCGTCTTGAAAAACGGTTTTTTTACAATTAGCTTCACGGGAGGACGGTTTTCTCATAAAGTATAAGACCTGGAACAAAAACAAAAAAATTATAATATATATATTATTAGCTATGGGACTACGTAGCGATTTTTTCTTATCAAATTTTGAAAAAATGGCGCCCTTTGAAAGAAGGAAATCGACTTTTTCCCAAAAAATCAGCAGTAAATTGTTTATAAAAAAAAGTTTACATTTAATCAAAAAACGGCTACCTACTCCCATAAAGAATGTCATTGTGAAGCTACTATCAAAATTTCAAATCGATCCATGCAAAGGTGTTCGAGTAATCCGTCCTCCCAGTTTGACAAAAGTGGTTGCGAGAAGAACGCGTTTAAAGTTGTACGAGGTGCCTAAAAGAACTCCGTGGGGCTGCGGCAAAACGATTTTTCCAAAATCCTAGAGTGGTATTATCCCTTAATATCGCTCGAGTAACGCATCGAGTCAGCCGATTTTTTAAATTCAGTCTCGCCTAAACGCCATTGTTCGGAATGACGACATTTGACGTACTTATTTTCCTGTCTTTTTTTCTCGTCGAGCACGACGCGAGTCTTGGAATAGGCGCGATATTTTTTCAGTCGCCTTAATAACCGAAAAGTATAAATGATGTTGATAGGTATGCAAATTACTCAGGCATCGGCCGCAGTCCGGACGGACTACGTATATACATATTGATATGGTCTACATAGCATTTACGTAGAGGGCGTTGCGCAGTGAGTACCGGGAGTCCTGGATCATGGTAGTGGTGGAGTAGAAAGAGTAGCGAGGTATACGTACAATCCATTCATAAAGACGGGAGCGTGACTAACGAGTGAGTAGAGTCAAACGCGGGTGCGCGAGTGAGACAGAATACAGTCAGTCATCCATTTCCCTCCCCCCCGCCTCGCTCTCGGTTCCTCTCTCTCTCTCTCTCTCTCTCTCTCTCTCTCTCTCTCTCTCTCTCTCTCTCTCTGTCGTTGACTCGCGCTGGCTTAGCCGAGACCAAGACACAGTACTGTTACGCTACGAGAGGAGCGATGACAAGTCAAACGACGGAAGAGACGGTGCATACAAAGACACGCGCGCGTGCACATGTGTACATGTATACTAGGCACTCTCGCCAACACCATCGTATTGCTAGGCCTTCTTTTTTCTATCTGTTCTTCTTCACTTTTGCCTCATTCAGTATGCATTTTCCACTTGCTTCGTACGAGAGATATGCCGAAGCTCTCGATCGCCTGTCGCTCTTTTCAGGAACGGAAATTACTCCGTTGCAGTTTGCATTCTCGCGAAAGAATATTGTCGCATTTTTCCGTCGTAGACAAACGAGTCCGTTTCCTCCTCTCGCCTTCCGCTTCGCATGTTTCCTTCCTCCTCGTCTACTCCGTTGGAATGCGCCCTGTCTTTTTCTTCTCTACGGGGAAATGTCGAAATGGCGTTACTGAGTGCGCGATACCGAAAGTTGAAGCGTACGACTGAGGGGCGATGGGGTGGTGCTCGTGAAGATGATCTCGAGGCGATATATGGTCAAGAAGAGGCCGCAGCAATGAGAGTGCCCTCTCGTTTAGCCTGGCCTTTCACGGATCATTTCTCCTCTTCGTTCCTTCTCTCTCGTGCTATTTCTTCGGCGGATTCTTCACTTCCGCGTTCCCGGCAAAGTCGCAAAGTTCTCGCGCTTGGCCTTGTTTGCTGAATTCTTCCTCCTATGCCTCACGCAGCTTCTTCGCAACACTGAGCATAGTCGGCATCGGTGGTCCTTGCTTCATTTTTTTTTCTTCGCCTGTTGTCACGAGCAGTATATTTCATTTATTTTTGTGCCTCCGACCGAGACGATTCTACTTATTTCGTTTCTCGTTTACGCGTGCTCTCTCCGCGATGCTTTCACGCGTCTGCCTCCTTCTCTTTCTTCTGGCGTTGTTTTTGCTCCTGACCCACGTGACTTGCGTCATCGAGTCGCGTCTCGGACTGCCGCGCGATTCTCTCTCGCCCATTTATGAGACGTTTAGTTACGTCGTCGCCGTATGCAACGTTGCGTTCGAATACACACACACACATGCATATGAATATGCGGATGATAAGCAGAAAGGCTCGAGCCAGGCGGTGCGGAGGGGAAAAGATGCTGAGTCCAAGGCCTTTTCTTCGCAAACCACCGACCCGTACGCGCGTAGGACGTTGGATGTTTGTTCGTTCGGTGTGTCGTTTCGTATATACAGCCGCGATCGCGACAGCGTGTACAAGGGCCACTTTTTAGCGGTTCCCCGCATCAGGTAGTAAAGATGCTCCGGGTGCTCGTATACCTCGGTGCTGATGTGTACGCCGAGACGAGGATGCGACGTAGATGGCGATCCTTCGCGAGCCACCGGCTACGACGTATCTCGCTTCTTTTGCCAATCGCGATTCCTCCCTCCGTGGGAAAGCGCGATTCTCTACGCGCTCTCTCTCTCTCTCTCCCTCTCTCTCTCTCTCTCTCTCGCTCTCTCGCTCTCTCGCTTTCTCGCTTTCTCGCTCTCTCTCTCTCTCTCTCTCTCCCTCTCTCTCTCTCTCTCTCTCTCTCTCTCTCTCTCTCTCTCTCTCTCTCTCTCTCTCTCTCTCTCTGTTTCTCCGAGCAGGTCTTTCCAACGTACGTGCGTCTATATGTTTATACGTGTACACAGGTTGGGTCAACATGCCAACCAAGATCGTTCCACCGCAAAACAGCTGCACCCGCCTCCGTTACCGTTCTCGTACCTTTTTTTCTTCTTTCAAATCGCAAACTCGGAATAATAGATTTTTCTTGCCCCGTTGATTTACGCATTGTTGATCGTGCTCGTTTATCTTGAATTATGCCCGAGACATTTTACGGTAGATAACCAGCCCTAGAAATGTCTTCTCCTCAAGGAGGGTGAACTTCTTGACGATTATAATTTGCGATACTCGAGCGGACGAGGGTATGGACGGAAGGCATTGAATAATCGTCGAGTACACTCGAGATTGCAAGAAAAAAGGTGGTGGAGCTGCGGAACGTCCGCGAGTTATTAGCCCGTGGATACGAAGAAAACGAACGTGCTGTGGCCAACGCAAATTACACTTGTATATACTTGTATGCATATATTTTTATGCGAGAGAGAGAGAGAGAGAGAGAGAGAGAGAGAGAGAGAGAGAGAGAGAGAGAGAGCGAGAGAGAGAGAGAAGGGTGCGGACTGACGGGACAGAGATTGCGATGCATTGCAAAACGCTTAGAGAAAAAGGAGTCCCGCGAACCGCCGTGTTGAAAGAGACCCTGTGTAGAGCACATACGCATAAAAGTTGTCAGGGGTTGTACGAAAGGGGTGCATAAAAGCGAACGAGTTACGATTACCGCCACTGCCAGCTCCCCCCTCCCCCTAACCTCTTTCTTTTTCCACTAAGGCGCTCTCACCTCCTCTGCCCTTGTCCCACCCCCTCAGTGTCGCGAAGAATCGTGGGTATTTCGCGCCGTATTTTTCCGTATATACGGATACGCGCGGGTTTGTGCAAAAGGAGAAAAGAAACAGGATCCACCTAATTTTCCGGTGCAACGCCCGCAAAACATGTCGCGGTTACGAGGACACTGGCCCGCGCACAGCCACTCAAAGAATCACCCCCGCGATAATCGAAAGCTCCCTTCTCCTCGTCTCGAAGCTTAAGGGCTGAGAGCAACAAAGACCGCAGCCCTCGCGAGACACTCCAGATTTTACGGTTATAGTCGGATGAATATCCAGAATCAAGATGGGTTTAAAGTTTGCACCTTTTTTTTTCTTCAGTTTTTTAAATGTTCTATACTTTCTTGCTCATTTGGGCTGCAGTCACCTATAAGAGATCGTAAAATACATGTTCAGGCTTTTCGACCGACGGAAATCATCCTTATCGAGGGGTGAAAGTTGAAAAAAATCGCATCTTCCGCGGTTGTAAACTAAAACAGTTCTCCTTTTGTTTTACCTTGCAGCAGAGTACAATTTCCCGTCTGAAAAACGCAATTCATCACCGCCTAGCCACAAGCTAGTAAAGTTATGTTTCGAATCGCAATTGACTAGCCGTTTTAGCTATTGACTACCCAACCTTGTAACGCTTTAGTCGTCTAGTGACCGAATATAAAACATTAGAGGGTGACTACATAGGAAGAAACATCTCAAGACTGTACAATGACCTTTTTTTGCGCTGGGAACAAAAAAAATAGGTGACGACTAGATAAAAAAATCTTGCGGTTATATATATATTCGTGAATTTTACATTATTTACATCATTTTATGATATTCTTCGTTATTCATTAATTACGGTTATGATATTTACTCTGTGAATATATTAATGATTCAATTTTTAATGATATCAGACAAACGCTTATGCGTAACATGGTTTCGATCCCGGGATCTCTGAGTGATAAGGTGTGATAATGTCCACTGAGCTAGTTATCCTAGTTGAATTTCTGAATTTTCGTATCATCTACATATGTCACAATACACCAAGTTCCATTATTGAAAAATAGGTGGATTAACAAATGTAATTATCGGATCAATTTCTTCATTTCGTGCGCATTGAGAGTAATGATCGCATCAAATAACATAACGTTAAATTGTATTCGTCCGATCATTTATTCTGGATAGTGCGGCCGCAGTTGGCTAGTGTTGGCTAGGTCATCGTGACATACCGACTTGGGGATTTTTTTACATTCGCAACGCCATTTGTAACTCAAGTTGCTTAGCCAGTCATGAGCTTATCGCTCGATGGAACTATACGTAGTGCAGTTCTATCGATGCTAGCTAATGCATATTATGTCAGTTCGTATGAGCTCGATTGCGCGAGCCAGATTCTAGGTTGTAACTCAGACAGGAGAATACAATTTCTACTCTGGTTAAATCTTGTAAGACGTTAGCAACTTCACTATGATTTACCGTTATATTCGACCGTTACATTGCATGCATCATTTTCTTCTCCGATCACAATATTGTTACACACATAACGGGGCTTATTTCACACTATTTTCTGCGATGTTAACTCGGCGAATATGATAGTTCAATCCCCTATTCTTTTATCTGATTCGGGTCTTTCGGAACTTATGTTGTTACTGTCGTTTTCGTCGTGGCTCTTTTTATTATCCTTTGGGGATCGCAGATCAAAAGAGTGGTGCGAGGATGATGACCAGGCTTCGAAATACCAATAAAATGGCCTTGAGACGAGACAAGGAGTGCTAGGCCCCTTTTCCTACTTTTCCAGGCGCTGGCTTTGATCGACTATATCGCCCGACGTCCCCAGAGAGAAAGAGTCCGAGTTGATGCCGATTTCGTACACAACGCTTTATTGTTTCAATATGTTCAAGGCCGTAGAATACTCCTACGTCTAATCACGCATACACGATGAGAAGATCGATCATTGATATCGAAATCAAAATTGCGACAAACGATTCTCGACATTCAAAGGTTCAGATCCAGCTCATACGGTTATGAGATTGCGAAGTTTTTTTCGAGAAAAAAAGCAAACTAGCATGGTCTCCAATGGTGATAAAGGTATTTACATTAATGAACGGGATGAATTTTGTTTTTCATCCCGATGCAACGAGGCAAAGAAAAAAAATGGGATTCCACTCGTAGGTGAGTTCCGGAGGTTTTCCCAATTCAAAATTTTCAGCCTATCCTGACCCTGCAGCTCCTCAGTGGTAGGGGATGAAATTAGTGAAGTACCCAAGTCGAAATGTTTAGCCTTTTTTTTTACCCTGCAGCTCCTTACAGTGGTAGGAGATAAAGGTGGTTAAGTAGCTTCAAATTGAATGTAAAATGAACTCCTTCATAACATCTTAATGTAGTAGTGTCGCCACAGTCGCGTTAAAAAGTTTATTCTCCGATCAATCGATGAAAGCTTCGAAATATTGCAAAATATCTTTATAATGTTGGTTGTACATCTTATCAGGATGTAAAAAACTTTTAAAGTAATAAAGAAAACACCTATTATAATGTTTAGAGTTACAAAAATAACAACGATCCCTTCATGACCTAACCCTCACTTTTGTATCAGACTATCCATTCCGACCACTAATACTTAAACACTCTGCGTATACGGGTATGCACACATTACTGTAGTTTAGCGAGCGTGGAGATCGTGGCAACGTCGCAAGCTCAGCAATTTTTTGCCGTGAGATTTAGTATAAAATGGAATAATGGAACAAGGGCACGTAAAGGCAAATTTGCCAAACAAAAAACGATCGCCAAAAATAGAAAAGCGGTCGCAATTATGACCCGTGCATAAAGAGAAAACGAAAAGAAGAACCATGTAGAGGTTATGAACAACGAAAATGTGGGACATCGTATCGTGAGTTGTGAATTGATGAATTTCACTTCGATGAATTGATAATAAAAGTTTTTTTTATTGCTTCAACGATTTTTTAAAATTTAATTCATCTGCTAATTTTCACCTAGCAATATATAGGAATATAAAAAAGTAATTATAAAAAATACGCCGCGTCTCTAGATACATTTTCCACCGATGGACGCGCCTAACGCTTGCAGCGTCGCCGGCTCTAGTCTGCCCCAGTCGCTTCGTGGCGCTAGCGTCGCTAGACTTTGCTTAATTTAAATCGCTATATCTCTCAATTTAGACTGTCAAAATTCATGCCTTTACCCAATTCGTCATATGTTCCTCTGTAATTGAGAATTTTTTAAGAAAAATCCGTAGAAAAGTTTCGACGTTAATGTATGAAATGTGAAATTTTCCACCGTTCCCCATAAGAACACGTGTAAAACCGTGCAATCGTTGATATCCAATATCTCGAATAGAGAACGGTGAATCCTTTTAAAATTTTGCAGGTAATTACTTAACAGTGTCTTGAATGTATCCTCAAAATAAATGAAAAATCTATAGAAAAACGCCTTGCCGAGATTCCTACCTTAAACGGTATCAGATTTTCCTTTTCTCCGCTTTTAGGCGCTACGGAGGATGTCGATATATACGGTTCATGGATGCCACGCGTATACACGCTTATACATACAAGCTATTAGGCATACAGACATACCCTAATGACATACAACGCATCACAGCCGGTATCCTAAATGCATAGAATATTGCACAAATCCAAAATAAAATAAAATACTCAACCGAGAGGTCTGCGTCGCCGACTTTTCATTATAATTCTTCACCCCTACCTCCTGAAAGAATTTATTTCGAAGAAAATTATCTGCCTACGCGTGGAATTGAACCAACAACCTACCTGTCTATAACTTCGTACACTGCCACTGGGCCATCAAGTGCTTGTGGCATCTTAATCGCAGACATGGCATAACAGACAAAAGCAATTTCGGCTGTACTTCCGATTTAGGTGAAATTTTGCACAGATCTTCTTTTTGATAATATAAGTCGCCGCTCAAATAAATTTTTAGCGCATCGCAATAATTTTTGAAATATCGACTTCAGGACATTGAATAATTAATGCGCGTATATATTTATATCGATTACGATCTTCTACTGCTATTGCTACTTTATTAACATGACTTTGTGATAGCATTGAACAAACCATATCTATATTGCCAAGCCTTTACTATAGTAAACAATTATTTCGGGGGTAATAGGTAGTCAAACACGCCATGCAAATCGCATGTTTAGATTTACTTTTCGCTTATAGTAGTGTTAACCATATTATGATTACGCTTTCAATAAACTATAGGGAATTTTACTACCCCTCTGTCGCCATGGGCATTAATATGCATATATACGCCATATTAATGAAGCATTATTAAGGCCTTAATAACGCGATTTCGCCGATTTTCGAAGGTACTTTTTTAGACGCGGTTAAAAGAAATGACGCATATATTGACAACATTTTTTACAGATCATTTATGCACATGGTTCAGTATATGTGAAAAAAAATCAGAAATATTAACAAATGGCGGAGATATAACATAATAAATCAATGTATTTTTTTGCGCACGCGTTAATGGTGAAAGTTCTCGGCATCGATGTGGGTGTCTGAAAAAAAATAAACATATTTATAATTGTATAATGAATGTATCCTCAGTGTAAACCAATAATATTATTAAAAAAAATTATAATAAAAATTCGAAACGATACATTTTTTTACTCAGTTTTCTGTCGGTATTTTATTTTTTATATTTTTTTGTGTCATTGAAATTTTTGTTTCTGTGATTTACACGATAGGTGATGATACTAAGAATATGTTGTAAAAATTTCAAAGCGTTCTGAACCTTCGTTCAAGAGTTAGAACTTTCACAAGGATCAAAAAAGTGAATCGTGGAAAAACAGCTTTGAACTTGGCGGTCGGGCGCACCACGCGCCTTTCGCTCTAAATGCTGTAACTTTAACAATTTTTAAAATGTTTCAATTCTGTAAAGCTTAAAATATTCCTAACCGTTCAGGCTAATGGAATCAAAAATAATTATAAAGAATGACAAATTTAGAAATTTTTCGCGTATATAAGGCCTTAATACCCCTGCTTACCATCTTTAAATTATAGGAACAATTAAATTATCAGGAGAGTTAAACATTAATTCACATATGGTATTCTTCCTGAATATTGCTTTTATTACAAATTTATGCAGCTTGCACTAAAAAAAGTTTTAACGAATTTTCATTTTACCTCATTGATAGGTTTAAAAAATATATACTCAACTCAAAATTATCGCATTTTTCGCGCAATCGCTATATCACTGGGCAAAAGATATATATTAATCAAATTAAACGACAATTTCGAAAATCGATTTCTAATTACGACGCCGAAATTTTGTAATAAAATAAGTATCAATGACAACTTCGATATTTATACACATTTTTGAGATCGCCTGAAAATGTTATTATTTCTATAATTTAACAATGATAAACGGAGATTATTCATAATGCCTCATATATATCGTGCAAGTTATAGTTTGGTAACTGTCGGTTAAAAAAAATATAGAAATTAATAAAAACCCAATCTTTTTTTTACGATTATTTCGTCAAACTTTCACATTTTTATTGTCGGTAAATGCAAATTCAATGTAGTTGTATGAGTAAACACCATGCGATCGTGTAAGAGTTGGTATACGGTAATACATTCGTTGTACATGGAGATAATTTCAATTTCGATAGATCGACATTTATATTTCCTTGCCATGCGGCGGACATCATGAGGACTATTTCTATCGAAACTATCGTATCAAAGTAATGTAAAATGATACGTCTAAAACGGGAACAAATGTCCCTTTTCTCCACTTATAGGCGCTAAGTCGGATGTCGATATACCGTTCTTCAATGTCACACGTATACACGCACTCACATATACGCTTTTACGCATTTAGACATACGTACCTATGAACATACATCTACACGACATATCAAAAGAGCATTATTAATTTTATTAGCTATTAATTATTAACCCCTGTTTACTATCGTTAATTTATGGGAATAATGAAAATATCAGGCGAGTAAAAAATTAGTTAAAACATTGTTTTTATTTTGAAAAATCCAACGCTTGCACTCAAAATAGGTTTGTCATAGACTAATAAAATTAAACGATGATTTCGAAAGTCTAGTTCTAGATCAGACTCTGAAATTTTGTACTGAAATGACTATCAATGAAAACTTCAATATTTACACACATTTTTAAACTCGGCTGGAAATGTGATTATTCCTATAATTTGACAATGATAGACGGAGATTACTCATAATCCTGCATAGATATCGTAAAAGTTACGGTATGGTAACTTTGGCTCGACAAATATTAAAATAAATAGAACCACAATTTCTTTTTACCAATAATTTGTTTATCTCACATATGAAAAGTTAAATAAGATGGCAAGGAATAATATCAATTATTATTTTCTTGATCATATGTTTCGTCAAAAGAGGCACGTGCTTCAAGCGCAATCAAAAGAGGAGCTTTTGTGCAGGAGGTTGGTCTTACCAGCAGCGAAGAAGGAGCAGAAAAGTCGACTTGGGTGATATTTGGAGGCTTATAGTGGAACTTTTGGCGTTAAGTAGCCTCAAGTGAGGTTTTGATAGAGTCAAAGGTCTTCAAAATAGGGTGAAAATTTCCAATCGGGTAGCCTGCGCAGGTTATGCCTTGATAAGTGATCGCGGTTCGTTAAAAGAGGTAGAGAAGCACAAGTATGGTAGTAGCCCTCTTCCCTTTGCCCGTCCTTATCGAGACCGATGTGCTCACGGGACTCGGTCGCACCTCTCGCTACGCGTTTACTGCTTCGCGCTGCTGCTTTTCCTCGTGGCAGCTGCATTTCGTACACCCGTTATGCCGTAAGCCGCTCGCTGCTATACACCATCGGTGCATGACAGTCTTGTCTGGGTCTCTCTCTCTCCTTCTCTCTCCCTCTCCCTCTCTCTCTATTTCTGTCTATGTCGGGACTTCGAGTTAGACGGGTTCGAAAATCTCCCCAACGTGGGCTCGTTCACGCATACGCGCACACGTACGCCGAGTTGTACAACGCTCTCGAAGGTGCGTGTGTAGTGGTTTCGCGCGACGAGACAACGGCAACTATAGACTTTGCAGTTGTTGCACATACTTTATAGTGAATGTTGATAAAACTTGGAGCTAAATAGCTCTCGGAAAACTCATCGTACTTAACCTTCTTTTGTGCAAATAGTCGGGTTATTCACGATTGATAAAAAATGAACTTTAGTTTGGGTTTTGCTTCTTTCCGTCCAATTCTTCGACATCTCGAGAAGAGAACAAAAAAAATACACGCACGCGCCGGCACCCTCGTAAATTCGGATCCGACGAGTACACCCGTTACATTCGAAGCGTCCCAGCGATAACGCGATCTCTCGCCGGTTAAAAAAAGTGCAGATATAATACAGCTGTGTGTATCGTATACTACG
The DNA here is from genome assembly GCA_963210295.1 of Ophion ellenae. Classification (NCBI taxonomy): domain Eukaryota; kingdom Metazoa; phylum Arthropoda; class Insecta; order Hymenoptera; family Ichneumonidae; genus Ophion; species Ophion ellenae. Next base: position 14,303,223 of record OY723395.1, read on the forward strand.
TACTATATTTCTCAGGGTACAAACTTCACTCGACAAATGAATGAAACGAGCGACGTGCCACGTCTGTATACTCGTGTAGTAGTAAAAACAACATCGTCGGTTCTTCGCCGTCGTTTCCCGACGAGAGCCAGAGAGAGAGAGAGAGAGAGAGGGAAACGGAGAACGAGAGTGCACCGCTCGCGGACGAAAGAATGATAAAAATGATGGGAGACGAGTGAGACGGAAAAAAACGCTGATATGGCGAATCGACGAGTAAAGGAAAAAGAGGGAGAAGGCATTTAAAAAAATGGATAAAAGAAAAAGAAGCGGGCTTCGTATCACCGGCGGTGTCTTCTTCCACACGGCGATTCGAGATAAGGGACCTCCTGGATGTCGTTATTTCCTTAGGAATTTTTTCTCTTTTCGTACACACCTCGGCCAAGTCATACATAAATACACATCCATAAGTACACATACATATATACTTAAACTTACATATGTATATAAATATATAGATGGGATTTTTTTTCTTACGCTTTGCTCCGTATCCCGCCGCTCTATCTGTCATATTATTCTTCCTCACTTTTTTTTGTCGTCTATCTCACTCCCACACGTGGGTCCTTTACTCGCTGGGCGCCCGACCGATTAGGCCTCTTGTTGTGCGTGTAAACGTGGGAAACCGGATTCCCTCTCTCTCTCTCTCTCTCTCTCTCTCTCTCTCTCTCTCTCTCTCTCTCGTTCTCTCGCCTTTTCTGTATCATGGACTGAACCCTCGGTGAATCTTTAAAAACTTTTTTTCACGCTACTCGCTATGCACATATACAAAACGCAATTCTCGTTCTCTTAGGTTTTTCTTTATTTGTTTCGTATTTGTTTACCGAGGCGGGATAAAAACGGCGAGCGGTATTCTTGAGTTGCAATGATACCGGGCGGAGAAAAAGATTTATGAATGAGAACCCATATTTTTAGACGACCACTTTGTACCGTAAAAATTGAAATATTTACGAATCTTCGTTTATGTATTTCTCGGGTCTGTAGAAATAGCATTCTTTTTTAATAAAACGTTGAATTAGAAATACAATTGCTCGACATGTCTGTGCTCGAATAAAATAAAATATGTCCGTTCGGGTTAGAGAAGCTTTCCAGCAATACTTGTAAAGCCGAGGAATATCTGCGGTGCTAACGACAACGATTCGGTACTCCTAAATACGACAATTTAAAGTTACGAAGATCCCCCTGGCTCTCTTTCGCTCTCTTTTTCTCGGCGGTTGGATGGCTTTAACGCGAATTCCCGCGCAATCGTCGAGTGACAATATATATAATAAGTCACACAGGGCCATTGTCTTTCTCGCGTTCGTTATCTCACCAACAAGTTAATCTTTATAAATAGCCCGAGCAAACGGTTATATTTAATCCTGACCCTCGTGTGACGCTCTCGTCGTCTTGGTAGTCGTCGTCGTCAATTTTCGTCTCGCTCGACGACGACGAGGCGCGTTAACGTTGATTCTTCCTTCTCCCTCCCGCTACTCCTCTCGCCCTCTCTTTCGCACAACAAAGTATATGCTCGCTTTATTCGAATGCACGAAACTTTTGTGCGGCTTGCTAGATGTGCTGCTTGTTCCGCTCGAAACGCCATTTTTTTTTCTTACCTCGTGCGTTTTTCCTGCTATTTATGCGATTTGCTCAATTTTTCATGTGTATGGGAAAATACGATGTTGAAAAAAGCGAACGCCAAAAATGCGGGGAACGTACGTACGGAGCATTAATCGGTGCTGTCCTCGTAACGACGCGCTATCATCCTCGTGAGCGCACACACGCTCGCGGGGCATCACCCGTAACTTGGCCCGAGTTAAACTTAGGGCTTCGAGCTCTCGATCTCTCTCGCTCGGTCTCTCTCGCTCGCAAAGGCGACGATAAAACTCGGTCTGCCCTTACATTCCACGGCAGTGTGTCGGACGCTATTTTAAGCCGACGCAACATGTCTTGGTCTCGACGAGACTCGTGCAGCTCTTACGCGTCGCTTTTAAGCTGCCAGCGAGAAGGGCGTACCCCAATCGCGTTGTCAGCCGTCAACGATCCGCTCGTACGTTCTTCTGACTTTTCAGAATCGGTACGTGCACGCGCTCGTAGGAGACATCGTTGCCCTTTAATTGGGCTAAAAATTAATTCTCCACCGCGCCATGTTCCCATTCCCACTGCACTCCCGCTTATTTTCATCTCTCGCTCGTCTAGCCTCTTGCGAGAACGGAATGAGGGGGGAGAAAAAAGGGGAGATCGCACGTAGTAAAAAGCACGGTGAGTCGAGCGAGTCTCGGTCTGACCACGCACGACCCCATCTACTTCTCCTCGGCGTGTACTACGCGCTCCGCGATTCATTCTCGGAATATGTACGCTTATACATATATATATATATATATATATATATATATATATATATATATATATATATATATATATATATATATATATATATATATATATATATATATATATATATAGGCTCGTGTTTTTGCCACCCCCGCACAATTTTTTTTCCCTTTTCTCGCGTGCACCCTTTCGCACGCACACTCGCCTCCGCTTACTCACGGAGGGCGCACGCCTCGTTTACGCGCGCCAAGTGGCACCGACTGCCGCGCGTACGACGCTCCTCGTCTCGAATCGAACTCCATCCCCGATACAAAAGAGTAATCGATGCGTTCGAGTACCGCACATCCGATAAATACAGTGGCCAAATAATTCTCCGAGCCTTTTCACACCAACAACTTTCCGTCGACTCGCCCTCTCGATTAATGAATATTTGCCTCTGGTGGCGGCGCTAGTGGACCATAAATCAGCCAGTGCGATTTGGACAGGTTCGCCAGTGAAATTATTCCAATGTCAATTACCGTATTAATGAAGGTTATTTACTCGGAAAATCGGCAGTATTGAATTATCGTCGATTTCGCACGGAATATCTCATGTATCTCTCGCGCGCACGTTCACGTGCGATACACACACATATGTATACATCGTGTAATACAGAAATTATATATACCGAGAAACACGCTAACCGAGCACGCCACTCCCGCGGTGCGCTATACAGCGATGCAATCAATGAATGAGCTTTTTTCCCCTGCCGGTGCGATGACCTCAAACGTTACACGGTTCGTCTCTCGTTACTCTCTTTTTCTGCCGCCCTCCCCCGCTCCCCACCTTTTCCACGTTTTTCCTCCTCTCGTTGGCCCACTAAAAAGGAACCAATAATCGCGCATTCCTCGCTTTTTCCATCCGCGTTTATGTCGATGGGCGGTGAGAGGAAGGCTGGGCTGGTGGAAAAAATAATAAACGAGGGAACGAGAAAAGAGGCGCATGTGTTCGGATGTTTGTGCGGATATCTACGCGGTAAAATCCGTTTCCCGGTGAGTTTGACTGACCTACATACCTTCCATATGTGTTTTTACCGCTTTAGGACGGATCCGGAGTAACATACAGGATGTTGCGTATACACACTTTTCCATCGTCCCGCGCGTATCGGCTCGCTCGACAAAGGGCTCGAGCTCCCCGATTCGCCCGCGTAACTCGCGGCCCTTTTGTTTCTCACGACGCGTCTACGAATTGACTGTACAGCGTTACACATCCGGCCGCTCTTTCATCCGGTCGTTCCTTCCGCACTCTCTCCCTCTCTCTCTCTCTCTCTCTCTCTCTTTCTCTCTCTCTCTCTCTCTCTTCGTCTTCTACCCTCGCAACGCACCAACACTATCGCGGATACGACTGTATCGCATAGAACTTTTTTTCGTGCCGCGTTTCGAATGTATACCGCGCAAGGCAATTTTGAAAATGAGGATAAGTAGGTGGAAAAGGCTCGAAAGGAAGCCAGCTCGCGGAGCATATGCACGTTTCGTTCGGAACAAGAAAACAATTCTTCTGGAGAGAATGAGTCCGGTTTGGTTGGAACGAGTCTCAATCCGATTTCCATCACGTGATTTGTTGATGTTTAATGTATTAACATACTTACATAATGTATTTTCATGAATCATCGACGGAATGGAGAGTTCTCTCCGAGGTAGAGCAAAATTCGTTGATTTTTCAGCCATAGAGGTAGCATTTTGTGCGATAAAATCGTGATACATTCGCTCGAGAGTCTTCTGATCGGTCGTTTATGTCGTTTGCCCCTTACCTTCGTTTTACGCGTCTCCGTTTTTTGCACTCGCCTTCCGCGAGCTTTCTCTCTCTCCCTCTCTCTCTCACACACTTAATTTCTATATGCTTAATTTCTGAATAAGTTTTCAAACTCCAACATTATTATGTAATTTACTTCTTTTTCCATACATTTCTGGAACGATATGCAATGTTTCCGTCCTAGCACGGTGCTCTTAGGCGGCCGTGGCCCGAGAGGGCCAAATAAATACCCCCTTCCCCATTTCTCTCGTTCCGTTCGTACAGTGCGTCTTAATCGTCTCCGCTCTCGTCGTCGCGCGGACTCTTCTTCGTCATTCTGGTACGCGTTATACGCGCGTTATGCGTACACGATGGTGAACGCCGGCGTGGCCGACGCACGTTTATCGATCGCGGGCGTCGGCGTTCTCTGTCTCTCTCTCTCTCTCCCTTTCTCTCTATCTGGTTGCTCGCGACCACGCGGTGGCGCCCTCGCCGCAGCGGCGCCGTCGGCCGTGCATTCCCGCGACGGCGACGCCGGTTCCCCTCCGAATGTACGTACGGTACCTCCGTCCCTCTCTCTCTCTCTCTCTCTCTCTCTCTCTCTCTCTCTCTCTCTCTCTCTCTCTCTCTCTCTCTTTCCCGTAGCTCCGATTGCCGGTTCGGCGATGCGCCGCGGGGATACCCGAGATTCGTCCCCTACACGAGCCCTCGCGCGACGGTGGCGGCGTCATCCCCGCGCGGCTTCGCGTCGCGCGCGTCCTCTACGCCTTTCTGGCCCTGCGTCGTCGTCTTCGGTATCAGCGAGGTACGCGGGGGGTTTCCCTTTTTTTTTCTTGTTTCTCTTGCTGTTCACCGTCCCCTCTGCGCAACCCCGCTCACCCTCGGGCCCCCCTCGCCACTCGTCGAGCCAATCGCAAAACTCGCGCCGGTACGCGAAGAGAAAGAGCGAGAGAGAATGACCCCGGCGTGCGTCGAGACCTCGTATTTGCGAGAGTCAACGAACGACCGTCTCATCTCCGAGAAGTGTCTCGCTAAATATTGAAATTTCGCACTCGTTCCTCGTGAATGCGCGATCATTCGTCAATGTGCTCGCTCGTTGGCTCTCGAGAAGCCTGGGGGGGGGGGGGGGGGGGATTAAATCTGTGCCAAAATGATTCGTACAGTGCGGAAGGGGTGTAAAGTGTACGCGCAAAACGCGAGTGTTCGGGGAAAACGGTTAGGTGGAAAGGAATGACGAAATTTCGCTGTGACGCCTGCACTTTTCGGCTCAAATGATTTCGTGCCATGAGAGACTGTTTTTCATCGGGAATTGTTCGATGTGCGAGTGTGCGCGTGTAAGTGGATTCGGGAAAAATCACGCGAAAGAAACGATGCGATATGGTGAACCGCCCAGTGGCGGTGCTAGTCCGAAAGGACGAAACGAGGACCGCCAGTGGCAAGCATGGCCGTCCCGGCTGGTACCGCCACGTTGCTCCTCCGAGCGTGGGAAAATATTTCTCGGGAAAAATCGATCGTGGCCTAACGCGAGGCGGACGAAACATCCCGACAACGTTGCGAGACCGAGCCGACGTCGAAAACGACGAAAATTCAGTGTCGATTATCCGCGTCGTCGATTTGAAGATGAGCAATCGATCGGTCCGCTCTGTTGGCGGTGCAGGCGTGTTCGCGAGAATGTGCCACGCCGGTCCCGGCGTGGACGGCGCGCGCGGACGTCCGCCGAATCTTGACATTTCTCTCTGGTCCTCGCCGTTTTCGGACCTCAAAATTAACCGAGAATATTACTTTTGAGTAACAAAACGACGTCAGCACGGGTGGCGCACGATTTTTGTTCGAATCACTTGAACAAGTAAAATGAATAATATAGCTTATACTAGTGCGCGTGTCGCAGTGTCCATATTTTGCGGTTTCCCGACCATTCGCCTTTGCACCACCCGACGATTTCTCTAACTTTTTGTTTTGTGCAAGGTCGCTGTCATGTGGATACCTCAAGAACGTGCAGAATCATCGATAAACGATCTTAAGGTGAGAGGACGACCGAAAAATAAAATCAATAGATAGAGAAATTGGGACCTTTACACTTGGGGTTTTCAAAGACAGGACTTTCGAGCTCGATCAGTCATGAAATACATGGACGCGCACACGATCGAAATCCAGTCGATCATCCTACCCTTCTTTTTTTGCTGATAGAGACGGTTCGCCCTTTCTTGCGAAGAGAGGGAAAAATTGCACGATTTTCTTCACACTCTTTCGCACCAACCGACAGAGAGAGATAGAGAGAGCGAGCGAGCGAGCGAGAGAGAGGGAGAGGACGAGTGAACAACCCCGAGGGTCCATAATGGTTTGTTATTGATCTAACTCCGCGACGGTCTCTCTTTCTCTCTCGCGCCTTCCTTATACTTTTCTTCCTTTGTCCCGAAGTCGGTTCGTCTTCGGCCTCGTCGTCCTACTCGTCCTCGCCGTTTTTACCCTCGTTCTATGTCACTCGCTCTTCTCTCGCCGGTTTCTCCGGGTCTTCGTTGTCGGGAGGGAGAAGGGCTCGGCCTAAGGGGGTTGCTGCAAGCTCAGACGAGCCGCTCGTCTCACCGAAAAAAGGGGGCAGAGAGCGGAAGAGAGAACGAAGGGTGAAAAAGATAAGAGTAGGGTGCGACTAGTCCCACGCAGGAATTTCACCTCTGTATGCGTGTGTACGTGTAGCCTCGGAATCGCCCGAGAGAAAAAGCGAGAGAGATGGAAAATCTGCACCCCCCTTAACCATCCCCTAGCAGCCTCAAGGCACTTTCGTCCTTCCCGAGCTTTTGCCGCGCGCGCGTATACACACACGCACGCATACACACACGCTCCAAGAAATCCAAGAGGAGCAAACGTATTATATACATGTATTCGCCAGGAGAGCTCGATAAGTGGTTCCCCTACGATTTCGAGGGATAAAAAGGGCATCGCGCGGAGGGAAAATTCAAACGCCGAAACCGGCTTACGAAGCCTCTCTCGTTGCAAAAAATGCAGGCGCAAATGTGAAAATATGAATCAAGAGTATTTTTTTTTCAATGTTTTTTTTTACGTTCGGAACTCGATTCAAGCACATCCCACAGGGGTTTTTCGTCTTTTCTTTTCGCTGAAAAAGGTCACGAACGAATAAAGTACCCTCCCTTCGTCGCTCGGAAGTTTTCTTTTTTGTCGCCCTCGTACCGGAAATGAAAAGTACGACGTCGAGGACACGCGTTCTCGTGACACACACACGAGTTGACCTTGATCGCGTGGTCGCGTGTACGTTATTCTCTCTAGAAAAAAAAACTCATCCAAATCCAATTCAACGTTACACGTACACGCGCGTGTGCGTGTACGGTGAAATTCCACAAATACGTGCTCCAAATCGTGGAAATCCGTGATTGCGAGGAACAGGAGTAAATTGCACGTTTCGCCGATAATGATAGTGTCGCGAGTTCCGACTTCCGCCCACATACAGCCAAATCGATTACGAGCCGAGTATACGAAAGTTCTAGGAAATTTGTTTTGTCTCGGCTATGCTTAATTTCTTCACGGTACACATTGACTCGCAAATTTATTCTCGCCTTATTATTATTATTATTGTTGTTGTTGTTGTTGTTGTTGCATAATTTCATATTCCGTCACACTCGGCTCGAAACTTTAGACGTGAAACTGAGAGCGACGGGTCGCGGGAAAGAATGTGACCGAGAGCTCGTTGACTCGTTTCGGTTTCAGAGTGGCGAAAGTTTGTCTCTTGATGATCCTTGCGTGTCGCCTGAATAATATATACGCTAACCGTTAGCCTCGACCATAGAGAGCACCGAGTCGAGAACACCATCCCTTTTCCGGCTCCATTTTTTTTCCTCTTTGCTCTTCCACCCCCGTGCGATTTCGCTGTATGCCGAAGCATACTTTTTTACACGTACACACGTAGCGACGCTTGTCCTACTATTGTACAAAGGATATGCGCATCGATACGGACCGGAACGTATGTACGTATATACGTATACAGGGGGTCCCTCTGGTCTCTGCCACCCAGAATAACCGACAAAAGTTGTACGGTGTGAAGGGGGCCATCAAATGCGACCATTTTTTTTTATTTGCTGGTGGCGCTGACGCACAGTGAAGATCACCTCCACTTTTTTAAATGGAATGATACATTTTTTTCAACCATTTGGTGGAGCACCTCAAGCCGCATAAAAAACATTGGGGGTCAAAGTCGTTCAAGACCATTCAAGGTCGCCTATTTAGATTTTTATCATCGATACTGACCTTAAATGACCTCGAACGGCTTTGACCCCCCAATGTTTTTATGCGGCTTGAGGTGCTCCACAAGATGGTTGATAAAAGAATGTACCATTCCATTTACAAAAGTGGAGGTGACCTTCATCGTGCGACAGCGCCTCCACCGTGATGAAATAAAATTGGTCGCATTTGATGGCCCCCTTCACACCGTCCCATTTTTGTCTGGAACATTTTCTTGTGACGTCGATAATTACCGAGTTATTTCGGGTGGAATAGACAAGTGGGACACCCTGTATATATCTATATGTATATATATTCAGAGCACTGTTTACGAATCGTCGTACGACTATAATCAGCTTTCAGTAACGGACCGTATACATCCCGAGTTGTTGAACTTACGAGTACCTCATACTTGCGATGTCACATGCCTGAAAACGATTTCGAAAGGTAGCAATTTTATCCTACCTACAGGTCGAGGCAAAAAGATTGAATAAAAGTTGGTGGTAAGTTGTTGCGTTTCTTGTAACAAACCTCCGAGCGAAACGGGACATACTGGGCGTCCTATGTGGAGTGTCAATTTGATCTATCATCGTGACCTGAGGCAATCATTTTCTGAATATCAAATCTACCGAACTCGGCTAACCTGTGTATCATCCAATGCCGAGGACTCTATGCAACCGGGTGTGCACCCCAAATTACCTTCCGGCGCCCACCGACTTCGATCCTTTAGCATTTATCTCTCCTGGTTACTCTTTCGCGAAAAACTTGTAACTCCCGCGAGCTCAAACTTCGCTGTTTCTCCTCTCGGGGGAGTCTGATTTCTCTATCGTATTTTTCTGAGCACCTACCAAGAGCCAAGTGACCTGTTTCGCTCACGGGCATGCAGTTTTGATTCCGACAGGACTTTACCACTCGTTACAGATTGGACACGGACCTTGGGTATTGTTTACCATTATGTAGATTGTTCGTGCAGGTGAATAAGCTCCGCAATCAACGCCGATCGAGCGAACCAAAAAATGAAAAGATAGGATATAACGCCGTGCATTGTTTCAAGTCTAGGAGACCTGCCGATTACAATGTGTCTCGGGGTGTTGGACAACAATTTATTATCTCACTCCAGCTCTCAAAATGCCGAGAGACTTGACAAGTTTTCCTCCCTCATCCAACCATGTACGATTTTTTTTACTGGCTCGATTCGATGCTCCTTGAAAAGCTGCGGAGAGCTTTGCAGGGCTCAGCGATGCTGCAGAATCGTCGCGAGGTTTGCGCGTATTGTATTTTCCGTTAACCGAGGCCCTCCCTTCATCTTCGCAAGATTACGTGATATCGTCTTCCGGTTCCTCCCTCCGCCGTTTACGAATACCCAACACCAGTGGAGGTAAAACGAATCGGTTCTCAGGGCGCTCGGATGAGTCTTGAGGAGAGACAACAGGAAGGAGAGAGAAAGTGAGAAAGGACGAAGACCTTTTTCAGGCCACTACGAAAAAAGATGGGAGAAGGAACGAGCCATCGCGGATGTAGCCAAGGGGGACGAGGGGGTTGTACGCATGACCCTGAACCCAACTGCCGCCGCGTCACCCGGTACAGGAGAGGGGCGGGGGGGGGGGTGCGAACCTCGACAAACCACGGGGGATGGAAAGTGGCGAGGAGAGAAAGAGAGCGAGAGGTGAAATAGCTCGAACCTAGAGTGAGAGGAAGATGAGACTAGGAGCCAGGGTCCGCGCCGCGTCCGCCCTGGCTAAGAGAGACCGAGGGAGAGAGAGAGAGAGAGAGAGAGAGAGAGAGAGAGAGGTAGGTTGAGAAAGAGAGAAGAGCGAACTACGACGTTGGCCGCGAGCGCGAGGGAGAGTATATACACGGTCCTCGGGATCAATACTCTTGCGTCTTGCGATCATTCATCTTGCCACGCCCCTCTGCTCTTTCCAGCGCTGTCTCCCTCTCTCGCGCTAGCTCTTTCTACCTTGTTGTCCATCGCCCTCGAACGCCTTTCTCGACCTTCTAACCAACCCTCGCCGTTTATTCTAGGTATCATCACGAGACTGCGGCCCGCGCTATCATTCCATACCAATTCATTCCTTTTACCCTCTTTTCACTATGCATCAATGAGATTTTTCAAATTGTTTCCGCTATTCACTTTCGAGCGAAATGTGTATCAAACCTGCCCAGTATATATATACACATACAGGGTGTCCCTCTTCATCTCTGCTACCCGAAATAACTCGGCAATTATCGACGTCACAAAAAAATGTTCCAAACAAATGCTGTACGGTGTGAAGAGGGCCATCAAATGCGACCAATTTTTTTGTATTTCGGTGGAGGCTCTGACGCACAGTGAAGGTCACCTCCGCGTTTTTAAATCGAATGGTACATTTTTTCAATAATCTTGTGGAGCATCTCAAGCCGCATAAAAACATTAGGGGGTCAAAGTCGTTCAAGGTCATTTAAGGTCAGTATCGATGATACGAATCGAAATATCTCGGATCACTACCAAATATTTCACTACCAATTATTTGGTAGTGATCCGAGATATTTAGATTTGTATCATCGATAGTGACCTCGAATGACCTTGAACGACTTTGACCCCCTAATGTTTTTTATGCGGCTTGAGGTGCTCCACAAGATGGTTGGAAAAAAATGTACGATTCCATTTGAAAAAGTGGAGGTGACCTTCACTGTGCGCCAGCGCCACCAGCAAAATGAAAAAAATTGGTCGCATTTGATGGCCCCGTTCACACCGTACAACTTTTGTCTTGAACATTTTTTTGTGACGTCGATAATTACCGAGTTATTTCGGGTGGCAGAGATAAGAGGGACACCCTGTATATGAATGACCCACCCCTTCCACGTGGTCCTTTTCGAAAAGGCAGAACTGAAAATGCTCAAAGTGGACCTTTCGGAAGAACACGATACGTGATATTTCTTTGAATAAGATTTTTACACTTTAAAAGGTAGAAAAAATTGAGGAAATTTAAGTGGCCAGTTATTTAAATTTCCTCAATTTTTTATTTCGACGCGTCGATTCTTGCTGCGTTCGTCGTGTACGCAATCTCCCATCCCGAGATTCCATCGCAAATAATCGCGTGCAGTATTTGTCCGTGCGCTCTCTCTGCACTTGACTCGCTCACAGGATATCGCATACTGCAGGTGATTTAAATGAGTTTGAGAGTCTCTCCGCTCCTCGTCTATAGAGACAAGTTCAATAGCTCGATCGTGGGGCGCGAGGAGGAGATCAGATCGCATATATGTATACATATCCGAAGGGGGTGTACCGGCTAGACCGAGAGACGACGCGCGACAAGGCATGGGCATCGTCTGTTGGAACCCCTGAAAACTCTCCCTCTGCTTCTCTCTCTCTCTCTCTCTCTCTCTCTCTCGACGTTATAAGCAGCTCCGGGATCTGGCAGTCGTACGAACGATGCCTGTTTCGGACACGAGCACACAGAGGCTCTCGCGAGAGCGGTTTGCGAAGCTGATATAGAATTTGGCGTTTTCCCTCCCTCTTTCACTAAACGCTCCCGTCATTACTATACGATGCTTTGATCCGATTGAGCGTCTCGATAAAGAGCGAAGAATCGGAAAATCAGGAAGAAACCTTGCGTTTCTGTGAGTGTTGTACTATTCTTCCGTATCTCGATCGGATCGATAAGTTCCTGGCTCGGACGTGTGTTAGATCCATCCAAGAAACCGCTCCCTTTCCCCCCGAGCCATAGTCTGTACACGAGATATCCGGCGAGTCTCGCGTAGGCTCTTCTTTCTGACGTTATTTTTTTTTGCTTTCTTTCTCGTATTTATTTTTCGATAAAATAGCAATTTTCCAAATCGCAACGTATATGGTTGTAGCCCTATAGATAAGAGGGCGGAAGGGAGAGAAAGAGAGAAAAAGAAGGGCCTAATCGGTGCTTCCCGATTGTCGTTTTTGCTCGTATTTTTGCGTCGATTAGTACCGAGGACAGGACAAAAAAATAACCGAGAAAATGTTTTGTGTCGTTTGACAGCGATGGAAGGTGCAGACGACGGGGAGACCGGCGGCGACGGAGCTGCGGATGATCGCGGCGACGAGGGCGGAGGAGAATCTTTGCCACCGATGACCAAACTGCAGCAGCACGCTTCATGCAAAACCCCCTACAATCGGTTAGTTTTAATTTTCGTTTTTACATTTTCTTCTCGTTTTGTGGTGGTTTCTGCAAAGGGCATTTGGAAACTTGTTATGATACATTTTTTTCTTCACAATCATTTCCATGGTCTCTGGGCTAAAAGGTTTTTGATCCGAGAGGAACGATTTATCGCGCTCGAATAAATGCGTACGCTAGAGAATTAATAATCAAATCTTTCGATTTGATCCCACCAAAGAAAAATCATCGAATGCACATTGAACACTGTCAAACATGTGTCGAAGTATTGGCATGTTTGACAGCGACTCGGAGGTATCGTTTAACTTGGTCATTTATTGCTTCACTCGATCACTTTATTTTATTTTAATTAGAACAATTTTAAATTCGGTTCGAAATAAATGAACTTTTTTTGTTTTTTTATTTAAAAAAATTATTTCCGTCAGAAGTCCAAGGAACATGTTTATCTGAAAATACCGAGACACATTGCTTGATCACAGCGGCTCAGAGGTTTCGATACATGCACGTTCATTTTATTTCTCTATTCTTTCAGTTTATTAATCTATTGACGACAATCTTTGATTCTGTCTGAACTTCATGGCCGTGTCCTTTTATTTTAAATGATCCGTGTTAGAGGTCCAAGGGACATGTTCGTTTGTCGATTGAGATGCACGTTGCTTGACGGCAGTGACTCAGAGGTTTCGATATATCCACAATAATTTGATTTCATTGAATAGTTTAATTTTTTTATAGGATGATTTTCTTCTGATCGGTTAATAGCGTTCACTTTTTGACTGCATTGTAGCAATGATAATTATTTTATTGACTAATCTTTTTTCTTCACGTTACGTCCTTGCACACGTTTTCGTGATCGATTTTTTGTGATTTCCAGTTTGCGTGCCATACTGGTCTCTGTAATGTCCGCTTGATTATTGCGTCCCTTGACATTTTTTACTATATCAAACTGAGTTCTTAAATACAGAGTAAACAAAATTTTTATTTTATTTTATTTCGTTCTCCCATTTGTTTGTCTCTTTAGTTGTAATCCAATTACCCCACACACCACATTGCTGTCACCAAAAATGTAATCATATATAAACGTGTTACGCGACATGAATTTATGAAGAGGCGCGGCAGCGCCTTGACGTCAAGTGATAAAAAGGAAAAATTCGATGCCACTGACGATTTCTACGTCAGTGACGAACACGCCGCGTTCTGTCGAAACAGCAAATTGGCCTCTTACTGGTCGTTATCGAAGTTTAAATCCACGTCACGCGAAATCGCGTCAACGAAACGAAAATCTAATGACATTTTGCCAATGTAATGTGATTTTTTCCTACCGATACCGTAAAACGGGACTACTTAGACATTCAGCGTAACTTTGACAGTTTTTGGGGCTACTTTGACAGAGGGCCAAAATACGTTTTGAATGTGTGCGCAGCGAGCCCGCTTGACCTTCTGTGGCGGGCGCCGGATGCGGGGAACAAATTGTTGTTCGAGTTTATTATAATGTTGCTAAAGTTGATTGTAATGTTGCTCAAGTTGATTTTGATCTTAATGACAATTATAAGACTCATTAAGTGCCTATAATAGCACCCCAGGTACTGGATATTTTTTATGTAAAATGTTTCCTTAAGAGAGGGCACAACTGTAACTGCCCATTTTCGACCGTTTTCTTTGGATTTTTTTTTAAGAAAGGAATAAAATACATGGTCAAAAGAGCTTTTAGGTTTTATAAGGTATATATTGAAGTATGTAAAAAAAATGTTCGTCAAAAGTATACAAAACGGTGGCGCACAAGTCACTATAGCACTACTGTTTTTCAGCCAACCCTCTGCGCGGCACGCGATAGAACTGTCGTAAATTTAGTCCCGGAACTAAGAGTGAAATATTTTCGTTAATTATATTATTTTCAGTAGTGAAGTACGGGAGGAACTAAAAATAGTTAAAAGAAAAATAGAGACGAGTTTGGAAAAACGTTCGTTTTTTTACCATAATTTTCATCTCAAAAGGTATATATTTTTTACAATTTTCGATTAATCGAAAAAAGCGCTCGTACATGACTGTTAAAGCAATCTAAGAAGATGCTGTTAAAATTTCAAGTCGACTAGATGAAAATTGTTCGAGTTCTGCTGCCTTAAGGCGTTACCCCCACTTGTAGCGCAAAAAAAGGCCTTTTTCATGATTTTTTTTAAAGAAAATTACAAAACTTTTTTAATCGATAAATATACCATCTTAAAGAACACATCTTGAAGAACTTTCAGTAATTTTTTTATTGAAAAATATTACATTGTTTTTATATACACGGTTTATATACACAAAAATATTATATTATTTTTATATACACGGTTTGCGGTGACCAACATTGCGGCGAAGTGGATCATCTGAAAAAAAAAATGCGGATGGATTTAGTCAAATATAAGTATAAACTAGTCTTTAATCGAAGGATTTTAAAAAATATTCATTTTTCACAAAATGGCGGACAGTCAAAGTTAATGGTTCGATTTTAACGAAAAAAAAAACGGCCGTTTTTTGGCTATAAAACGGCCATTTTTTTCGAAAAAAAAATCGAACGATTAAAGACTACATTTTTATGTATTAAATAAGCCTGCAAAATTTCAAGAAGATCGGTTCATTAGCGTTCGCGTAATCTTGGTCACCGACTTCAGAAATGCCAGTTTGAGAAAAACGCGTTGAAAGTTTCTCTTTCAACGCTCTTTCAACGCGGATTCTTCTCTTTCAACGCTCATATCTCAGTCAATTTTGTTCGGATCGACTTGACATTTTCAGGACATATTCTCAGATACTTATACTTCGCAAAAATGCAATAAAAAAATCGATTTTTTCAAAATCGCAAGTGGGGGTAACCCCTTAATAACGATGACAATTTGGTTATAAAAAATCTTTGCTTTTCATTTAATTCCATGTATAATGGATGAAATATTACATTTTTTATCAAAATGATTCCAAAGTAACCCTCAATCTTTGACATAAGTTGCATTTCAATGCCCTGTCAATGAAGCCCCACACTCGGGGCTACTTTGACACTTTGAAAAATGTATATATCAAATTGTGAGGAGGTGGTGGAGCTTGACTTTCTTATACGTTTGATAGTCAAAGGACACACTGCTCTATTGGAGCAAGAAAAGTGGTATATAGGATGTTAAAAAAAAGTTACATACAAAAAACTTCCAAAATCTGTTCAAAGTGCCCGTTTTACGGTATCTTTTGATGTTTAGATTATTTTTTAATCCGTCCACTCAATTCTGAGATTTCATAATGATTTGCCGAATTTGCGAGTGATTTGTTTGCCCTTACAGGATGTAAACAGTTTGATCGAAAGGAGGTTGTTCCATGTGTGAGTCCGGGGATACGAATCGGGGCAAGGAGCTGGGTCTCGGATTAGAATAATTACAAATGAGCACTCACAATTGGTTAAAAATATTTAATAAGAAGTTTAACCCGGAAAACTCCAAGCTTCCTGTAAGCTCACTATTCACTCCAATCACAATTTCGTAGGTGGGACAATATTACTGACCTTGTGTAAAGGACTATGGTTGTTCTTTTTCATGAGCGAAATTATCCCTTTCCACGAAAGCGATCTTGCTGACGCTGATTTCTTATCTTAAGTCCTTGGCTGAGAAGAGACGCGTCATCTCCACGTAAACGCGTGTTCAATTGCAATGAATTCCAAGTGGAAAACGTAACGCAGGTAGAGCACGATGAGAAACGTGGCAGCTTCTTTAATCGCTTGCACAATCTTTATCGAAATTGTTTCGGAGAATTTCTCTGCGACAAGCCGAAAAGACACCGTGGTGCTTTGCATTTTCGTCTTATCCAGTTAATTTGATTTCCCCGATTTGTTGGCGAGACACCTCGCCATTTCGCATTCCGCCGTGTCCCGATTGATCGTACGTTGATTAATAGTAGACTAAACGGCCAAATTCGGGAGCTTGGACAGGTAAAGTGTCGCTGCTGGTCACTTCTTTTTCGCCGGCAGTCGATATCGAGGAGGACAGTAATTGGATCGGTGGACTTGGCCCCATAGTGTAGAATGGAGAAAGAGGCTGTGAATAACAGCCTCTCTCTCTCTCTCTCTCTCTCGCTCTCTCTCGGTACGACACTGTACTGGGAGACTCAGGCCAAATATACGCGGTGTGTCAGCGTCGCGGCGCGCGAGCATCGTCTCTTGGCGGCCTGCTTCCCGCACCGCAAGGGAGAGAGAGAGCAAAAACAGAGCGAGAGGGGTGTCGAACGCCCCTCGAGGCCTTCTCTCTCTCTCTCTATCCCTCGTTCTTGTCACGATCCTCTCGCTCGCGAGGTCAACGTCATCAGGCGCCCCAGCGGCGTCTTGGGCACTGCATTAGCGTCGCCTCGAGGTGACCGGTAACGTCAAAGCCACTTTGGCTATGGATGAAACCCTTGCCCGCACTGTATCATCAATTCGAGCCATAGCAAAATAAAAAAATTAAACGTGCTTAATTTTGCAATCAATTTTAGTCGATTCTTCTCCTTAAAACAATATAATTTTCCAGTCATCATTTTTCTTCCGCATTTATTCTATAACGAAAGAAGATTTAATAAATATATTTTTTCAACCTTTCCGAACGGACGATGTGGAAAAACTCTTGCGTTGCGAGGGCACAAATATTGGCCGACTGTTTGCGACTCCTCGATTATATACACGAATACGTCGGTACTTGTGCCGTGTATGCGGTCACTCGGGTTCGTTAATATTTCTGGAAACGAGGGTGTCACCCACCCACGCGGTAAGATTACGCGAGCGCCAGACAGCCGAAAAGACTCGCAAGAAAAGCTTCGGTGCGCGAAGAGTATAGAGTATTATTCAGGCTTTTGAATATACAGGCAACGCGCTTTCTCGATGAGGAAACGATCGAGAGGATCCGTCGCCGAAATAAAGCCTCTGTTTTATGTGTACAAACGCACAACGAAACTAACAGACAGATAAAAAGTGTCGCGACGATTTTTGCTCTTTATTTCTCAGCCCGCTGTCTCTCGTTTGTCTTTTCTTCGGTCGCTCTTCGGTGGTACCGTTTCGCGTGCTCCGCTACTCAAGCCCGCTGGCTCTCGTTCGCGCACCCGCTCGTTCCCCTTGCGATGCTGCGGTGTCCAGTAATAGTTCGCGGTGTCTGCGTACCGTCTGGCTGTGGTCCTCGAACCGCGAAAACTTTGGACCTCCTCCCTCTCTCTCTTTCTCTCACTCGGTTTTCTCCCCCCCCCCCTTTCTTTCTCTCTCCCTCTGCATACGAGGAGGACCCGTCGACGAACTCGGAATCTTCACTCCCCCCCTTGCTCTCCGTCCCGCGTCGCTGCACACCCCGCTCTTCCGCACGCGTCTAGCCGCGTCCGTTTCGCCACGCGGCTCGCAAAATCGCGTACACACGAGCCACGCGAGAGGATACAGATGAGTTACGCAAACCCACATGCGGTTATTACCAGCACTCGTCTTCGCGATGTGCCCGGGAGGGCCTCAGATTTTCGACCAGAGAGCAAATTGTTCGCAAAGTAACGGGACGATTTTAATTTGCCGACAACCGTTTCTCCCGATATGCGGGGGGAGAAGCAAATCCCTTCCCGAAACTGAAGGCCTGTCATTTGCTTTCGGGAGATGTTTCAACGATTTTTTTTGCTCTAAGTAAAATTCGTCGCAACCGATCGACAATTCGATACGGTGTATGTCGATGTCTGAGGTTACGGGCACTTCGGACCAGGAGCCCGTATCGATATCGGGTCCTCGCGTGGCTCGATGAATGCACCAGTAATAGAAAGTACTCCCAAGACGATATCGCGCCTCTCAACGTCTTACAGAGCTTCCGGTTTTCCGCATGGCCAACCGCGCTCGTTGCGCTCCTCTGCCCTTACACTCGACTCATTGACGTTATCTCGTTCCTCTCAGCTCCTCCGCTATTTCCGGAGGTGCATTACCGACTCGAACCTGCATAGTTAACCGTCCCGACGACCCGGCATCGACGGACTCGCGCATACAACGAAACGAATGTATCAGTGCCGTTACGAAATTTCATCGCGATGCACTACTGTGTCTGGAAATTTCCGTCTCACGGGTTCGTCACGACGTGCAACGTCGATTCTTCGTACATCCACAATACGCGACGATCATCGGATGCAATTGCCGTACGGGCAAACGCACTCTCAGTCGTGTGTGTTTGGCCGTACGGTCGAGCAATGCTGTGTACGCAGTAGCGACGACCAATAGAGAGGGAAGTGACGCGTTCACGCGAACATAGCTTCGTGTTATGCACTCGCTATTAGTCGAACGACTGAAACAGAGCCTGGTATCATTGTCGAACGTTGCGGCAAGCCATATAAATGCAGTCTCGTACCTTCAGTCGCACACGTATGCAGTCCTCAACCGATACTCCGAGTTGCTCAGCGTTGCGCGATGTTTTGCAATTGTCCGAGCAGTTGTGCACCAAGAATTTCAACTTTTGGCCTGCTCAGAGTGCACATCCTGGTCAGAATAAACTTAAGGAATCGATCTTCAACTTAGATACGTAATGCAAGTTAAGGAAAAACTTGAAAATTCCACGCGTGTCGATTTGTATCAATTTTGTGTGATTTGATGCACAGTTGCGTATACACGCGGCAATCAAGGAGTCATTTCCCTCCGTTCCATTTTCGTTTATCACCCATATTGATCGATATGATCAACGTTGACTGGAAACATCAGTAACACCCGGATCAGGTCAAAGTAAGGTAACCTGTTTGCCGCTGCAACGATGCTTCCCTGGAAGCCGTGTCATGGCACGTCTGATTTGTGCCGCATATGGGTGAAACCGTAGTACTTTTTCGAAGAATTGCAATGTAGGTATTGTGTAGATTTATATCGATATATACATACAGGCTGCGTCATTCACCACATAATCAATTATTGACCTCTTCTTTTTTTATATTCACTTAGCAATCCTCATTAAAAAGTACGAAGCGGACAATAAATCAATATCTCGTAAAGATATTGAACAATCCGATTGAATTCCAGCAGCAGGTTTACACAAGTGTTAAGATGGCTAAGTGGGTAGCGCGCTCAGCTTTAGGTATAGACGTCGTAGGTTCAAATCCCGAGGTTAGACAACAATTTTAACGAGGCAGAATGTGATTTTATCCAATTATCATATATGCAGGAACATAAATGAAGCATATGGAAACAAAAAATGTCACTATAATTTCTTGTTCGTCGGGTTTTTTTACTTTTTAATTTCGGACATGGATACGGCAGCCGCATCCGGGCCTGAAAGAGTGTACTGACCAGCTCCGTAACCGCCATTGACTTCCAGACCGGGAGCCAAAAACGGTTTCACGCGTAGGAAAGCCCTGATCCGGCAGCCGGTACAGTGCCGTAGTACGCGCTACGGCACTATACCGGACCCAGTCCCCGTCTATGCCGTAGTAAAATTTGTAGTCGGAATATTGTCCTGGGGAGCTTCGATTTACAGTTCCGCACTCATCGACGAACTTCCAGTGACCGAGCTTTCCCGCAAAAATTAGCTTGGTTAGTTTCGCCGCCTGGACCTTTGGTTTTACTCGCTCTTTGTCTATTCGAATAACGCATTGACGTCGAGTAGCGTTGTATCAGGGCCATTTGGCACGGCGCGCACTTGACTCGAGAAGGCACATTTGCACGTGAAGGCATGTGCATTGTATACCGCTGGGCCAATTAACATCATCCTATTGGTAGGTACATGTTTCAGCGACGAGCCACTGAACGATTCTTACTCTCACACCTACGTACGTTATATCGCATCTTTGCATAGCTTGGAAATGTGTGCGCGTGCGTATAAATAATGCATGGGCCGTTCTTACCATTGACGCGTAACGTTTTCACATCCAATTTGTCGACTACACTGCCAAAAAAAAATATTTAATTTAAATCGGATCTATTTAAATCAAATAGGTTTTTTCCTTGTCTCACGGCCTACTACGCTCTTATTTGTTTCAGCTATCCTTTTCAATTATTAAATATATTCAAATTGAATAAATAACGATTCGATTCAAATAAATCTTTATTTGCTCACTATGTAGACTAAATCTAAGTGTACTATATGCATAAAATATTTCATAAATCCAAAATAAAATAATTAAAAAATTAATTGAGAGTTTTATCACAACGATTTTGTATCGTAATTCGAACCTAGAACCTACCAACTCATAACTACGCACGCTGTCCTGCCCCTATGCTCTCGAGTGCTTGTAACATCTTGATCGCAGACATGGCATAAGACACCAAATGAATTTCCTATAATTATTTGTTGTGTCACATAAACTATATCAATTAGTTAATATCATTGTGATAATTAGAGCTTTATCGAATAACATGCTATATATATATCAAATATGTATAATTTCTCTCTCTCCACCCTCTGTACGCGCACTCCCCTTTAATATGTGTGTTGCAATAAAGACAGACCATTAGTTCAATCAAATCGAAGAATGGTTGACTCTACGCAAATTCTATTTAATTAAATTTTTTTTAAATCAAATCGATACACTTACTAGATTCAACTAAATTGTTTTTTGAACAGATGAAACCGAATGAGATTTATTAGGGTTAAATGAAATATTTAGTTATTGGACGATATTAAATAGATTTTGATTTGAATAAATAAATATGTTTCAAATAAATAATTCCAATAATAGGATGCAATAGGAAAAATTGGATCTCACGAAAAATCTAGTCAATTCAAATTTTTTTAAATCAAATAGATGCGGTTAGTTAATATCAATAGAATTTTCCTGTCAGTTTAGACTTTGCCAACCATCATTAACCACTGCTTGAACGCATGCTTCATTTTCCACATTTTTTGGAACTATTTTCTATCTTTTTTCACACTTTTTGAATTATAGTCGATTGAGAATAGTATCCGCAATACGATCAATATATCAACGTCTTTCTATTTATACATTTTTATCTGTCCGTTTACGTACGGCCGTGCATCTATTTGTCGTCTTTTCGCGTAAGTGCTGACGCAAGCGAATTTATCTGACTCGTACGTAGCTATTTTTTTTTCTTCGCCGTACACACGTAAAAGGTACGAATTGCATTTGCGTCGGCTGTACGAAAGCGCATCTGCTATTCATTTTTTTTTCTCTCGCCTCTTCCTCGCGCGTGTGTCCGTAGCAAGCGTTGACGTTTGCGATCTTTCGGGTGTGAGTGCATCCAGAAGTCGTCCATGTAACTCTCGTATCTCGCAATTGCGCAAATGTAAATCGTGGAAAATCCTCGCCGCGCTTTTCCCCACCCCCACGTTTGCGGTGGTCCCTGTAAGCTCTGTTTGTATTATTATCCAATGTCATCGCTGACGCGCATTCGAGCGTAAACAAATCGTCATCGTACTCGATAACGATGCTTGGAAGCGCCGCTATCGGAGGGATCGTGAAAAAAAAGACAATACAGATTGATGAAATCTGCTCAGATCGAAATGCGGTCGATCGGCTGGCGCGCGCCAACTGATAACATGCATCCTTGTAATTTACATCGCGACATAATTAATCGCCCTCCGTATAAACACACAACGAATCTTATCAATTCATTAGGGACGGGTCGTTCAACCAGGTCGACACTATGCGAATGCTTTTCACCGAAGTATACGGTATTTAAAAAACATTACGATTTCCGCCGAGTTCGGTAAAGAGATCCTCTGAGCCCAAGTATGGGGAGGGCAGTTTAAGCGTGTGTGTGAACGTCATTATAAAGAGGCTTCGCCATCAACAGCCGGTTGTCGGCTTTCTGCACCCGTCGGTTCTACCAATTTTTCACCTCTCTCTCTCTCTTTCTCTCTCTCCCTCCCCTCTATATATATATATCCCCGTCCACCTCTCTCCTTTCGAAGATCCTTCAAGTAATCCGTGTGCATTTACGACCCTCGTCTCCCATTCCGTTCGGGGTGCAATGGTCCGGAGATACGTATTGGTAAAAAAGGCAGGTGTGTGTCTCGCTCGCTACTTCCAATCCATGATATATATACGTCGCGCAGAGAGGGAGAGAGAGAGGGAGGGACAGAAGAACACCGGGACGAGGAAAGCGAGAATAGAGAGGAAGGGAAGGATACGTACGGTCATTTTCTTTCTCGTTCTACGTGCATTAGTGTGCGTAAGAGCATCGGGTCTGTGCAAGTACAAGAGGAGCCGGCAAGAAGAGGAGAGGGAAGATGGAAGAGTGGCGCGTGCCGACGTCGACCATCCGGAGTCCAGGTGTAAGCTTCATCCATTTTGCCGGTGCGTAAGCGTCACTGTATCCGTGTTACACTCCCTTACAGTCCCTCCTCCCCCTTGCTACTCGCCGCCGTACCGCGCCTCTTCATATTATTTCTCCCTTCGTATCGATGATCCGTCTCGGTCATATTAGGATTCCGACGCATCGCGGAAAGCCGGGTGGTCCATTCGTGGCCATCAAGGGTGCGCTTGTGCCACCCGGGTGTTCTTCGGTCATGTTTGGGCCCACTCCCATAAGTCATCAGAATTTCACAATCATCCTTCGCAAACTGGAATCAGCGGAAACGTTGGTATTGACGAAAGAAATGAAGCCACAAAAGGCCGAGTGAGACCAAGTCTCCATTTCGATCAATTATTGACGTTTACGAATCGATCCTGAAGTCGCAGCTTTATCGCGCGGTTGTTTGATACGACTGTTACGATTTTGCGTAGATGGTGATTGCACGACGACGTACTCTGCAATTGAGAGAGTATCGGGAGAGAGTGAGGCTGCACGCGCGCGTACGGAAAAGAGATTCCGACGAAAACGACGCACGCCCACGCGGAAATGGCGTCGCCGTCTGCTTCATCGGCGAGGGGGCGTTCTACTCGCCTCCTAACGATGAGAGTTTAGTCTGCAGGCGTAGGGGTTGAATATTGCTGGATAGAAATGCTATCGGGGAGAACTGTGCGTGCTATCGATGGTGCGCGTGCTGATATTACTTTTCTGCGGTAAAATTTCCCTGGAAATTCAACTCTGCGCACCGTCAGGCCTATTGACCTCACTTCCACTTTCATTTTTTCGGAGTTATCCCCGCACCTAGCTCCTTTCATCGTGAAATAATTTCCTCGAAATGTAACGGGAATGGTATTCCCCGGTCTCCGGTGGGGTACCCCAATTGAGTGAGGAAATTTCCTCGTTTATTCTTTCAAGGCATCCACTGTGCCAATAGTTTTCAGCGATATAAGCATCTTTATCCCTTCACTTTTTGTTTCTATACAAAGTATTGATCGAGCATACGATTTATTTTTCAGTGCTTGCCATCAATGTTGTATTTATAAAAGTACAATCGTATAAACCCGTTTTTATATTTTCTCTCAAAAGCCGGATAGAACTCTGCCCAAAAAGGTTCCGTGCCACGTAGCTTGGCAGGCCAACGCGCTCTTTGCGTCGAATAAGAAAGTGCGCGAGGGGGGCTTTCTCTCTCAGATTTTGACGTGAATCGAACTAGACGCCGTGAGTTGCCGTGAGGTGAGGTCTAAGTGCTTCTTGGCCTCGGCGTCGGTTTTCGCACATCCCGCACCGCTCTTCTCTGACTTTAGCCTCTCCCTGCTTCTGACTTTTAGACGTTCCTTTGCTGTGGTCCGCGAGTAATGACACTAAACTGCCTCGAGAAATTCCCTTCTGTCATTGGGTATCGTACATTTTTTAATTAGGAAGGAGACGTTATCGTCGTTAAATATTATCATCTTCCGGTGCCGTCGAAACACAACGAACGTTATCTTGCGCGGCAATTTCGTCTTCGCCAGAACGAGAGAAAAGGTGCGGTGAATACGCGTAAGAGGACAGTTCCAAATATTAATTTCGCATCGATTCCTTTGTAACATTACGTTTTTTAGACGCGGTGTGTTAGATATGTCACGACCACCCTCGATGTTCTCGTATGCGCTAAAGCCCTCTCCAAGTTGTTTTGTTTTTTCTTTCTTTTGCGGCTCGTTCTTCTTTCTGTCGTCCCCGATTGAAAAATCATTTTTGTCGGTATTTGGAGACCCAGGCGCCCCGTCCGTTCCCATCCGGGGGCCGAGCATCTTCGTCCCTATTTCTGGCAAATAAAAAATTGGATGAAAAGAAAATAAGAAAAAAGAAGAAGCGCAGAGAGACAAAAAAAACTACAACCCTCCGAGAGAAGACGAGACGAGCAAGTACGAGAGTGATCGTGTTACGGAGGCGCGGGCCTCGTGTTAAGGCCGCGGTAACTGAATATATTTCGCTGCCCAAATAGCCGTCAAATGCCGCGACAACGATCAAATTTGTTCGACGATGCGTGTTTCGCCACCCGGAGCAGTAGTCGCTTCTGCCGTTTCTTCCTCGCCGGTTGCGATAAACTGCCTCCCAAATAATCCAATATTCTCGCTCCGTATTCCGGGCCGATCGATCCCCCAACGTCAAACATTTCGTTTTTCATATTTGCCATAAAGACTCCTTTCAAACTCGTTACCGATTGCCTTATTACACGCGGAATTAATGGTTACGTTCGTTAGCACTTAATGCATCCATGAGGCCATTCTAAGACCCCCTGTACTTTAAGTTGCTCGAGGTCAGATAGACATAGTATTTTTTTCTATTTATGCGATCGCATTCTCAAAACGCGATCAGGGTTACAATATTTGGCTCGTTATGACATAATACCGTCCCTCTCTTTCCCTTTTCCACGCTCTCTCGTCTATATCGGTATAGACATAGCCGGAGTCACGGAAGTCTTTTAAAAAAATCATAAACACCCCTCGAAACTTGGTTTTTTCCGTTGTTCATCTTGACTACTCGCCGCACTGCTGGCAGAGTTATTATTTTTATTCGACAAGGTATATATAAAGAGGTAAAATATGGCGAAGAAGCGGCGCGGTTTGCGTGAAGTGGGCATCTTGCAAAGTGTACACAACTTCTTTCCTCGTATACACGCAATGAGCTAGTCTATACTTGTGTGAGGACCTTGCCAGGGGCACAAACAGACGAGACTCCAGGTGCAAAGCATTCGCGCATCTTATTTCTCCTTTTTTCGACCCTCGCGTACGCACACGAATACACATACGGGCGAAGATGCATTAGCTTTTATCCGCGGCCTCGTCTGCGTAGAAATAGTGAGTACGATGATAAGTAGTTGCATAAAGACTGTGTGTCCATATATATATATATATATATATAGAAAAGATCTTTCTTTCTAGGATATAGTTATGGATTACGTAGCATCTAATGAGTATAGCCTGATCAATTGGATCAGGAAATATTTTATGCGTTGCTCCGGGTCATAGAACATCTGCATGGGAAATTTTGTCCAGATCCGTTGCATCATGGAGACGTGATGGAGCAACAAACAAACGAACCGTATTGTACAATTATAATCCCCAACTTGAAATGTTGTTCCGGCACCCGGTTGACTGATCAGGCAGGTTTCAAGATACGGTCCGGAATACCGTAGAAGCGCCCGCCTAATCTGTGCTGGATATCCACTGGATCAGTGAATACGGAGAACGGGTGTAATGAAGACAAACTGATCGGTCCTGAATCAGGCAATCTTGCGAGGGCCTTGTTAGAGCGCCGAAGTACGTGCCTGATCGGCACCGTATGTCTGCCGGATCAGTTCTCAGACAGCGATGCTAAAAGAGAGCATTAATCAGGCCCACATCAGGCAACCCGTAACGCGTCTATCACATGGCTCTGTTAAGGTTACCTGACCAAGGCCTGATCGATTTTCCTTCTCCCATCCTTGCTCCGAGGTTGGCTAATCCAGCGTACATCCGGCGCAGATCCGCCATGCACTTCGAAGTTTATGTCTGATCTGCGTCAGATGTCTACCGGATAACCTTATTCGGGCCCATCAAAGTAAACAACTGTTAACTAAAAATAAAAGTAATATGGCGTCCATGCGGACGCTGTCATCATCAAATCACGATACAAAGAACGAATGAAAATAAATTTGAAGTTTGCATCGTGGGAATGCAACGCTTTTTTTCTTCACTTTTCATTCGTTTATTTTTATTATCGTTAACAGCTAATCAATCAAATCAATCAAAATAAATTTTATTCGCATAACTTCAATTTTTTTTTTACAGAATCATCATCGCAACACTATTTTGTAAATTCCGGTCGTAACACTCTAATGAGAATATGTAAAAACGTGTGAGTTATTTTGACAGCCTGAATGGACAAAAAAAATTATTATTGATGCATTGCCACAACGCAAACTTCAATGTCATGAATAAAATTATTGACATTCTTTAGAATAGAATTAGAATGACAAAAATATGCAAAGAAAAAAAGAAAGTTTACACAAGTGTTCGAATGGCTAAATAGGTAGCGCGCTCAGCTCTTGAATTAGAAGACGTAGGTTCAATCCCGAGGGTAGGTAAAAAAAAACTTTAACGAGGCAGGATACGTTTTATTCCAATTATCATATAGGTAGGATCATAGATGAAGCATAAAGAAACAAAAAATACGACCACACTTTTTTTATTCGTAATTTTGGGTTTTTTAATTTTTAATTTGAGGCATACATACGGCAACCGGATGAGAGCCTCAAAAGCTATACTGATCAGTTACGTTACCGGCATCCGCGTCATGGCCGGATGCAAAAAAGCATTTCACGCCCGGTCAAGCCCTGATCCGGTGGCCTGTACCGTGCCGTGGTACGGAATACAGTATGCTGGATGCAGTGCCAGTCTGCCCCGTAGCAACATTTCGAGTCGGGATAGGCTAGCTATACCCGATACTTGGCACGCGCAGACCACCAAAATACGTACCGATGCCGTTTTTTGAATGAACTTTTGAAACCTTGAAAGTCGCATACCTTTTGATCGAGTGAGCCCATTGCGATGAATTAAAAACTAAATGTTTCTTTAATGGCCTATATTTTTCTGAAAACTCCATCAAGATTGGATCAGTAGTTTTTACGTGATGCGTGCACAAACAAACGGACAAACTGACAAAACTTCCAAAAACAAGCTTGATGCATTCTATCACTTATCCTTCGTCCACCCGGTTAATCTTTTTGCAGGTGTTTTCAATGTACATGCACGCAAAGTTTACAGTTTTATCATATGTATAGATGTAGGTCTGTCTAAAGACGTGGAAGCATTTAAACGTCATAGGTGAGCGTGCGCGCGCCCGCGCGTGTATGTGTGTGTACATAAGAAATTTGTTCTCCACCCACCATCTCGTTATACTTCGCTCCCTGCTCGCCCTTTTTGGTATTCAAAGCTCCCAGAGAACGTATGAATACACACAAAAAAAGAATGTAAGGATCCCCTTTCTAGATGGATCCCGGGCATGTACCACATTTCTTCAGCACAATGCCATATTTTCGAGACATTTTGCGGTGTCAAAGTTAAAACGGGATAGGGGACCGATCGAAGAAGCTTCGTACACGCGTTTCACTAGGAAGCAAAGTCAGGACTCGGCATTCGCCAAATCTCGAACACCTGTCCCCTCTCTCTCTCTCTCTCTCTCTATCTTACGGTCGGCCTCCACACTTTCACCGTCGGCGTGCTCGGCGGATGCGCCGAACGTGTGGTCCGAGGTTTGGCGTGAAAGAGAAAAAGAGAGACGGAGGACAGGTGGTCGAGACTCATCGAATGCGCGGCTCCGTCTAAAGGAAGAAGAAGCAGCGAGATAGGCTCAAGCTCCTCGAGATCGGGACTACGCGACGAGCGTCCTCTCGTGATCGCGCGAGTAGTAAGCGGGGCGGGGGGGGAGGGGTGGGGCAGCAGCTGCAACGTATACGCGCCCTGTACGCGCGCACGCTGCACACCTTCGTACGTATACATTTGTGTGTATCCGGGTGTTGTACGTGCACTCTGCTTCTCTGTGGCACGAGCCTCACCCGCGGCATGTGTTTCCTCAGCGCGCTCTCTCGCTCTCTCTCGCTCTCTCATGCCCCCGGTCTACCATTTCCTTTTTCCTCATTTCCGAAACTTGACTCTCTTGACGTATACAAGCATACCACGGAGCCTTTCTTCCTTCAACGCGTCCATACAACATTTAGCGTCGAGCGCCGATTTTTTTCGAACTCATTTCAGGCCCCTCGTCCCGCTGCTCGATTGTTCGGCCCGTGCCAATTTCACCTGACAACGGGACCGTATAATATTGGGCGAAAATGAAGTACGACGAGGGAAGATAAGTGCGCCAACAGGGCGGCAGCGAGTTGCCGTATTCTCTCCTATCCACATGTATATATGTATTTGTACGTGTGATGTACGAACGAAGCCGCATGCACATCTGTTACCCAGAGAACTTGGCGTTTTCGACCTCGCCAAGGATTCCTCTCGCTATTGCTTTTGTGAAGTAAAATTGATGCTTTTTTTGTTTCTCGCGCGTGTACTTCTTAACTTCTTGTTTTCGTATGTTGAGTGCGCGCGCGCGCGCGCGTGTGTGTGTGTGTGTGTGTGTGTGTGTGTGTGTGTGTGTGTGTTCGCCTGCACCGGCTAGAGCGAGGGCTGCGATGCATGGAGGCGCGCAACGAACCGGCCAGAACTTTCGTTGCTCCTTGGCGCGCGCATCTGCTCTCGGGCGCTTATTCGATGAAGTGATTTTGCGCGTTGTATTGTGCCCGCTTTTTTTGGTTCACCCTTCGCGCGTACCTTCCGCGTGTGTGCGTATACGCGGTATTAGAGCGCGGGGCGACCCTCGTCCCGTATTTATTTTCTTCGCTCCCTTCTCAACGTGTTTTCGTTTGCTGTCTCTTGCCCCGTTTTTCCTTAAAGTTTACGCTCCGTAGATACGTTTTTATATTTTACATCGAACCCTTTCATTTTTCGCCTAGTCACCAGTGTGTGGGCTCGTCGCTCGCGGCTGTTGTGGCTCTTTTTTTCCGAGACCCTACGACAACGAGAAGAACTAATAATGATAATACGAAGCAGGTAAAAACGGGGATGTTTGTGCGCGCGCGCTCTCTCTCTCTCTCTCTCTCTCTCTTGCTTACTCTCGGATTAACATTGAACGCAAGGGATGAAAATCTGCTGTCTGTTCTTCACGAAAACGCTCTGGCATGTGAGCCTCGAATGATCCGCCGCGCGCCACGCGCTCTGTTCCTCTCTGTAATGCACGGGTACGTGCGTCTGTAAAGCCGGAATGTACTTGGTACGTTTTTGGCCCCGTGGCACGCGCTTTTCCTGGCTGACCTTTGTACCACTTTTCCCAGTCTTAACAAATGATACGGAGCATTCGCGGAACGGAATTTTCACTCCGAAATAACGCATGCTATAACGGGGACGTTAATTAGCAATGAATGTTGGACCTCCAACGACAGATGGACGCGTTGATACAAAGGAAAAAAGACAAGCAATTCGAGGACGAACATCGTGGAAATAATAGTAGCAAAGTCATAACGTTTTCGAGACATTGCAGCGTTGAACCGTTTTTTCACCTCCTCTTCCATCGGTGCCCCTCGGGAGATGGATACCGCACGGAGGTGCGCGAATTATGCACTCATCTGACTGCACCCCGTGAGGAAGAACAGAGTCGAGAGTACCCGGAGATAGGACATGATACAGCAAGTACGTAGAACGAGGGATGTTGCTCGGGGTTGAGGTATACACGCGTAGCATAAAGAATGAAGAATTCGCTCAGGCTCGAGAGACACGATGCACTCTCTGTGAGGCACGAGGATACAACAATTCAAAGATAAAAACTTGGACCGGGGAAAGCGAAGCAGAGGAAGAGCGAAGGTTTTGAAAAAGGGCGCCCGCTTCTAACCAAATTGAAGCATAAAGGGTATACTTGCATCTTGAAATCAATGACACTATACCCACAAAGACTCAAAGATGTACTTGCACATAGTCGATATGGCCCTTTTAATTTCCAACTGTACACGTATCTACTTATGCACACACGCGCGCGCGTTCACACATATATATATATATATATATATATATATATATATATATATATATATATATATATATATATATATATATGCATGAAATAAGAGGTTTAGGGGTTCTCGGTTGTAGGACGACGGCGACGTTGGACACGTGACCGGAAGGCCGGGGGCAGCGCGCACGCGCCGACGTACTCCACCTGGCGCATCACCTGCTGCCCCCCCTGCTTAAGGCTCTCGTCCTCCGCCTCCTATGTCCTATATGTATAATAACTCTCTTCGAATTTCTTTCTTTTCGCTTCCTTTTCAGCCTTCCACCATCACCGCGCGCGCTTCGAGACTCTGCACCACCCCATCGTCTTTACGACTTTGCGTCTCGGGTCTGCCCCGGTGGTGATTCGGGTCGGGGGAGACCGCTTTAAAAGCTTTCTGCTTGAGAAATGATTTGCGAACGAAAATCGTTTGCTCTCTCATGCAATAATCCAAATGTATCTTTGCCAAAAACTTGGCCGAACTGATGAAATCCATATGCCATTTTCTTATCGTTATTCTATTATGTCGGTACTCCTACTGTGGAAAGTACAGTTTGTAAAGTGAATGGGAACAGGAATCGCAATTGATGCATTCGTCAACCCTGTGATCAGCAATCTTTCTTCCCGAGGTTTTTTCCGAGGTCAAATTATATTCCGTTGGATATTGAGAATTGCATAACAAGCTAAAAATATGAAGGCCTTGCGGTAAGGTGCGATACTTACGATGCGATACCTGTGCGATCAATCGAAGTGAGGCGGTAGCGAAGGGGTAGTACATAATGTGGCAATGCCACAGCGTAGCGATCGTGTACGATTAAAATAACAGGAGTACGTACACGTGCTGTGAGAGCGTCGGTCGATAATCGTCATTAAAGCGTCGGAGCTCGTTTCGCTCGTTTTACGAGCCACACGGGCAACAATAACAGCCCGACACATGCGAACGCACACGGCCCATCCTTACGCGCACGTACGTACACTTGTGTATGCGTACCTATGTGTATATCAATATGAGTGTGTAAAGAAGTGCATGGTGCGCGCAAAGCATCGCCTCACATAGCCTCGGAAGGCTCTCATCGATGCACACGAGTCCCGTCACCTGCTCTCGTGACTCCACCGGCTCGCGACCACCTCAACCTTCAACCCGTGAGGCCTTCGACCGAAGCGAAACCCTTGGATGCTTCTCTAGACCGACGATGTACTTGGGATCACATTTTTTTTCCCACCTCGGCCGAAAGATTTCTTCACTCAATCGTCGCTCATTTCTTTTCCGTTTTCATTTGAAAATTCGCTCCGCGCTCGTTCTCTTCGTAATCGTTTTCTCCTTTAAGGCAGGACACCACTGCCATGTTCTCGAAAAATCGGTTTTTTGTAAACGGTTAAAAAAAATTCTCTGAACCTTCAAAAATATGATGCAATATTCGTTTATAGCTGAAAAAAAGTTTCAAAGTGGTTTTCGAGCTATTTGTGAGCGGTCTCCGGGCGCTGAAAAGTACCTTCGCCGATGCCACGCCGGTAGACGCAGTTTCGACTCTTGTCAACCTATTATCTTTGCGGAAAAAGTTACCGACTAAGAGTAGTTTTATTTTCTACCAATAGGTCGCATTAGATCACGGGAAAAAAATTTCATCAGCTGTAGCGTCTATAAAACTGTTGACTTCGAACCGGTTTTTCTCAAAACCATGTTTTTGAAATCGGCACGCAGAACTCGAAAAATGTTATTCCAATCGACTTGAAATTTTAACGGTAGCTTCTTAGATTGCATTAATAGTCAAGTACGTACGCTTTTTACGATTAATCGAAAATTGTTAAAAATATATCACATTTTATATTAAAATTATGGTCGAAAAACAGAACTTTTTTCAAACGTGTCTCTATTTTTTTTTGGTTATTTTTTTATTTCTCCCCGTACTTGACTGCTAAAATTAATATAATTCACGCAAATATTTCACTCTCAGTTCCAGGATTAAATTCACGACAGTTCTACTGCGTGCCGCCGAGAGGGTTGGCTGAAAACCAATAGTGCTATAGCGCCGCGTGCGCCGTCATTTTGTATTCTTTTCACAAATACATTTTTTTTAACCTACTTCAATATATACCTAATAAAGCATAAACGTTCTTTTGACTATGGATTTTATTCCTTTCTTTGAAAAAAAATTCCAAAGCAATAGGGTCGAAAATGGGCAGTTACAGTGGTGTCCTCCCTTAAATGCCGGTTGATTAATCGACTTCTGATTATTTCTCGATTTTTGGTAGAATTTAACCATGCATTCACTTTCCTTGGCCTCTATTCGGCCAGTTTTCAAGTGCGTTTTCCGTAAAAAAATTTCGAGATATCGGGGTGAATCCAAGGGCATTCGCCAAGTATATCAAAATCCCTTTAGAGTCCCATTATCGAGCCCCTCACGAATAGACTACCTAAAAAAAAAGTATAATTTAAATAGAACCTATCTAAGTCAAATAGATTTTTTCCTTGTCTCACGGCCTACTACGATAAACATTCGATTCGAATAAATCTTTATTTGCTTACAATATACACTGCAAATCCAAGTGCATATGCATAGAATATTTCATAAATCCAGTGTATATGCATAGAATATTTCATAAAACCAAAATGAAATGAAGTACTCAATTTCGAGTTCCACCGCAATAATTTTGTATCATAATTCGTCATTCCTTGGCCTTCTACAATAATTTTTTTTTTTTCGAAGACAATATTTCGCCTCCACATAGAATCGAACCTACAACCTACCTACCTATAGCTACATGCGCTGCCCCTACGCTACCAAATGTTTGTAGCGTCTTAGTCGGAAATTTGGCATAAGAGACCAAATGGATTCCTATGATTATTTGTTGTATCACATTAACTACATCATATAGTTAATATCATTGTACTAATTGGAGTTTTATCGAATATCATGCTATACATTTTTCAAACATAACCTACATATATGATTGCTCTCTTCCCGTCTTCAAACCCTCGCCACCTTGACGTGTGCGTTGCAATAAAGACAAACCATTAATTCTTTTCAAATAGAAAAATGTTTGTCTCTACGAAAATGCTATTTTATTTAATTTTATAAAATTTAATGGATTTGTGGAAATTAAGTGCATTTAGTGGATTCGACTGAATTGTTTTTTGAACACATGAAACAGAATCACATATTTATCAGATATAAATAAAATATTTCGTTATTTGACGATATAAAATATATCTTGGTGTGAATAAATAAATATATTTAAAATAAATAATTCCAATAATGGAAATCTAGTTAATTCAAATTTAAAAAAATCATATAGACGCATCTATTCAATATCAATAGCATTTTCCTGTCCGTGTATCACCAAGTTTTCGTCGAAAGCTAAAAATTAAATAAAAAAAAATTGTTTCTCCCCTTAAACGACGTTCATTAATCGTTTTGTTTCATCGCCCCTTGTAGCCCACGAAATAGGAATAGATATTTTTACTATCACATTCGTACCTACATCGTCCTTGCGGAAAAATTCTGCGCAACGCGAGTGCATACGTGATCCACCCGTGTGGATGTACACGTCGGGTCTAGCGGAGAAACGACGAGGCAAAAGAGATGGAGAAAGGAAAAATGAGCACGCGACAGAAGGAGGATTGAAAGTGGATTCGAGAGCAGATGCCAGAGTGTATTATACCTCCCCACGAGCGAGGGTTCAGCGTGTGTCTGCACATATATAGACACGCATCCTTCGGTCCAGGTGTTTCTCGGCGCATTCTCTCCTCCCCCCGTTTGCCCGATTTGCCGAAAATAAAGTATTTTCCTCCCGTTTCGAAACATGTCGCGAGGATTACACGCCATCTGGGCGAAAAAATTGCATCAAATATTTCTATACTTTATTCTCGATGCGAAATTTCGGAGCTAGTCTCATGTGTAGATCGTGTATCGGGAAGAATTCCTTTCAGGTCGTTGATACGAATACTTTCGAAACTTTGGCCATTCGGGCACGAATACGCTTAACGGATTACTCGAATGAATCGAAATATTTTTGGAGTCTAATGGCTTCTCACTGCCAGTCTGTACGCCCGAGTAGTCACGATCGTCGCCGCGACCGTTTCGTTTTTACGAAGAGCCTCGTTTACTCGGCGCCGATAGGCAGCCCCGCGATACGAAATTAACGCTCGTAGCAGCTGCACGAGCGAGCACGGTGACTAAGAAATCTCATCGGTCCGAAGCGCGGCAAGCTCGAAAACTTGTGAATGAATTTCGTTATCTCCTCGGAGGTCGCGAACTCGGTCCGCCGGCAATAGTCGCGGCCCCGCTGGTATAAAACAACTAGCGCTTCCCGGAAATAGTTGCGCGATGTTACGGGTCCCTTGAGTCATTTCGTGACGTGAATATGACGCACGAGAGCAATGAAATCGCTATCATCCACTTCCGGTTATTCCGAAATAGTTTTCCTTCGTGGCTTTGGTCGTAACATCGTACTTGCCGATATTGACTTCACCATGTCAGTCATTCATGACTCATGATATTTCAATCATGGTCCAGGTTCGAGCGTTTCGTATGTTTTGTTTGTTTCTACCTTCATCAATTAGAACGGATAAATTTGCCGGTCATTTTAGAACCAGCAAGAACTCATGTATCTAGAGTGCACGTCGGAAATAATTTGTATGCTTGTTTGTACTCGATAAATGTTGCTGGCCAAAGAGCTGGACCATAATCTAGCTGGTAGAGGACAAATTACCACCCGCGTAAAGGACGCATCTCGAAGGGCGCGACGAGTATGAGATTACAGAGCCGGAGCGAAGGCTCGCCTCGATTCACTATGAGCTTACTAAATGTGTTGACGCCGTAGCAATTGTGTTACCCTTGCGCGCATGTGCGTTTCTCTGTCGTCGTTTTTTTACGGTTCAATGCCTCGGGACCGATCCTCGGGTTGGAGGGCAGCGTCAACAATAATGTGTAACCGCTAAAAATATACTCGCCCCCAATGGTTCTTTCGCTCGCAGTCCCGGTACTCTTCTACTGCTCTACGTGCTTCTCCCTTTCTTTCTTGTTCTCCTTCATCTTTCGTCTTCACTCATTCTCCCTGACTCTCGATGTATCGCCCGTCGCGACGCGAGATACGGATGACGAAACGACACGCACAGTTGCAGCAAGCACAAATGTGTAATTGCGCTTTTGATGCCACGGCGATTCTAGCTGGAAAAAAAAAACAAGAATTTCTCATTGCCAGTAACGAGTCTATTCGGTCAAGGGCGACGGAATAAAAAATCATTTTTATCATTGTCTTGCTTCACTGACAGAACAATTCTATTGATATTAACTAACCGCGTGTTTTATTTTACAAAAAATTGAATTAACTAGTTTTTTCGGGAAATCAAATTTTTCCTATTGCATTCCATTATTGGGATTATTTATTTTAAATATATTTATTTATTCAAATAAAAAACTATTTACTATCGTTTAATAACTAAATATTTTATTTATTCCTAATAAATCTGTGATTCGGTTCCATCTGTTCAAAAAACAATTTAGTTGAATCTACTAATTGTATCTATTTAATTTTTGAAAAAGTATAGATTTTTCGTAGGGTCAACCATTTTTCTATTTGATTAAACTCATCAAAGGGGGTGGGTAGAGAGGGTGGAGAGAGAGGAATTATTTATATATATATATATAGGTTATGTTTGAAAAATCTATAGCATGTTCGATTCGATAAAACTCTCTCACTATCACAATGATATTAACTAATTGATATAGTTCATGTGATACAACAAATAATTATAGAAATTCATTTGGTCTCTTATGCCATATCTGCGACCAGGATGCTACAAGCACTCGGTAGCATAGGGACCGCGTGCGTAGCTATAGGTAGGTAAGTTTGATGTTCGATTCCATATAGGCGAAATATTTTCTTCGAAAAAAATCATTTCCAAAGGCCAGAGAATGCCGAATTACGATACAAAATCATTGTGGTAAAACTCTCAATTAAGTGTTTCATTTCCTTTTGGATTGATGAAATATTTTATGCATATGGTACACTTGGTTTTACAATGTATATTGTAAGCAAATAAAGATTTATTTGAATTGAATCTTTATTAATTCAATTTGAATATATTTAATATTTTAAAATAATAGCAGAAACAAATTAAAAAATATCTTCGAAATAAATTAGACCGTAGTAGGCCGTGAGACAAGGCAAAAACCTATTTGATTTAAGTAGATCCCATTTAAATTAACCCTTAATCCGTGAACCTGGGTCGTTTTCGTCCTTCCCAAAATCATTTTCTTCGCACGTTGCTTAATATTTAATGAAAAAAAAAAATATTTTAAAAATAAGAAAGAAAAAAACCCTATTTTCCCTTGGAAGGTACGGCCTAAAAATTGACCATGAATATTTTCAGATTTTTTTCATTGACAATTGTTGGTTTGGTAGTGCAAAAAATAAAACGATCCAGGTTCACGGGATTAAGGTGCCATAAATACCTTTACGGATTGAGGGTTAAATATTTTGTTTGGCCGTGTATTGTCGAGATATCGACGACTTGCCGTTTTTTCCCCTCTGTTGTCGGTTTGCGTTGCTGGATGAAAATAATATGCCGAATTTTGATATTTCAAACGGGCAACAAGTGTGTAACGTCGGAAATTCTTGGCGGAGAGATCGAGGAGAGAGTAAGATCGATCACACCCGCGTGTGTTTACGTGTGTGCAGAAAATATCCGAAGAGTCAGGGGAATTCGGAGAATCCGGTTTTTGTATTGAGAAAGGCAGGGAGAGTCTCGCGGGATGGTTGCGACAGTCTTTTCCCTTTCTCTCTCTCTCTCTCTCTCTCTCGCTCTCTCTCGCTTGCAAATCTTGTCTTCCCGTGTATAGTATGGGTACATCGTACAGAATTCATTGGAAAGGAGCGATCCTCGGCTCTTAAGTCGATTCGGAGTCTCGTAGGTCGTGCCGAAGTGGATGGGTCCCGCAGCGAGAAAGAAGGAGAGGGAGGGAGAGCGAAAGAAGCCGCAGGGTAGCGGAGAAACAAAACAAAAAAGTTGTCCCGCGTTCGAAGGACCGGCGAGCAGAAGAGCGGCATCCCAGCCGGCCCGACGTTTGTCGTGCTCGCTGCGTCGGAGGGAACCCGCGGCCGCCTTCGAGACTGCTACTTGTGCCAAGACGACTTTTATACTCTTGGCCCCGTAAATGGCGTACAGCCGCGCCTTGCGGAAAGTCCACACGTCTTGTCCTTTCCATCCGTACAAACAAACCCAAACAAACATACAAAAAACGCGAATTTGTCCGATTTCTACGAATTTTCTTGCGAACGAAAGCTTCAATTTAGGCTCGTCGGAATTGAGGAAGCAATACCGGGCTTGTTACTTGCACGTGCGCTGATTCATGCGCAACATCGAACAAACCGACCCTCGATCGTTACAAGCGATTCTTGACGAGGCGCGTGAATCACAATGCATTATCCTTTTTTTTTGCGTTTCTTTTTCGTTCTCGCTAATCGTGACTCGGCGTTATTGCGCGAAGCGCCGGCTTCGAAAATTCCAACGCCGCGTGTGTCACAATATCGTTCATAGCGAAGAGAAAAAAAAACGACTATTTATGACCAACGTGACTCGCACGAATGATCTCATCGCGCTCTGCCGATAGATTCGAAATGGTCGGGCGCTATTCTCGAATCGAGAGAATCGAGAATCGATTTCCGCACTCGACGAAACTCTGCCCTGAAGGAGAACATCGCGAGAAAGCTCGTAAAAACGGAAACGACAATGCTCGAGGTTGATGGCGCGGGGCGGATACGGGGGAGCGGGGTATTATCGAGCGACATCGAGTGCAAGCGGGTGATGATGCGAGCGCGCGCGCGCGCGATACGGACGCGCGTGACGTCCTCGCCGACACGTGAGCCAACTCGTTTTCCCGAGCTCGATTTTCTCAGCGTCAGATGATCACGTGACCCTTCTACGTCGTAGATTTTTCGAGTGTGCCGTTTTTTCCTGGTCGTCGTTGCCCGGTCGAGGTCGCCGTTCGATACGTCGCCACCGACCCCGCGACTCTGCATTCCCGCGCTCCTACCGCCGTTTCTTTCTTGCTTCCTCTCGGTATCTATCGGTGAAGCGAGCACGCCGGCTTCTCCCCGTCGTTTGCGCGCGTCTACCGATAAGCGATTATTATTCGATTGCATCGGTACTTGTGCCGCGGTCGAAACCACTAATTCGAATAACGACGCGCGCTCTGCTTCGTACTCGCTCTCCTCCTTCGTTATTGTCCTCCATTCCGCTGCCGAGGTTTTTTTTTCATGGAGACAACAGACGTTTTGTTTTTTTTGTATGCACATTAAAAGCAAGAAATATGTATTGCACGAACGGACAATTTTACGGATGAACCCGTGCAGAAATTTGTTGGGGAGTCCCCAGATCCTACCACATCCCTATAGGGGTTCAATAGGGACGTCACACGTAGGGACTCCAAGATGAATCCGCGCTATTTCTCGATTGACGTCGTTTGAGAATTTTTCGTTTGAAAACCTCCAGAATTTGCGGGATCTCTCAAAAAATATCCTTGCGTAATCACGTGCACGAATTTATTGGGGAGTATCAAGATGCACCCACAATTCTACAGGGATTTGTTACGGTAATTTGTACATAGTGTACATATGTCCTCATTGGGATCCAATTGGATTCTGGACTGTTCCCCGCTAAACGTCGCTTTTGGCGCATTAAAACATAACCTGCATGCTTCGTGCGCATGTAGAGGAAAGGAAGGATATTTGGATTACTGCTGGTAATTTGGAATAGCAGGGTATTACAGAAACTAGTAGCGCAATCTCGGTTTTATGGCCGTAAAGTGTTTTTAAAAAAGGCATCACTTGTCAATACACACGGTTCGTCCGCGACTTTTTTACGATGGCGACCAGAGATCGAAGTGTGAAGGACTGTTTTTGAATACTTTTGAGGTACGTGTTTAATGAGTTCAAATAGCTAAATTTCCAAATGATTATGTTTAGCTTTATGTGTACTGTAAAATATACCATAAACTTTGTATATTGCTTTGATTTCAAATAATCGTATATTTATGAACAAAAAATAGAGGTTATGCCCGACTACGTCTTGTTGATAATTTGGAAAACTCGATCTGATGATAATTTGGAATATTCCAAATTAACATCGGTTTCGTAACTAGATGTAGGTATATCTACGAAGATTTATTGGAAGCGATGATGATGACACTGAAAGTTTGGAATCTTCCAACTCTTATGACAGTCGTAAGTCAAATACGTCAGGAGAACTAGAAACTTCATTTAGTGGAAGACCCCCTGCATCTGATGCAGAGTGTATTTCCTGTAGAGGATAGTATAGTGAAGACAGAAGGGGGAAGTGAATGTACCGGTTATGAAGGTGGATCCTCTGTTTGCGATTTTTGAAAATAACCCATTTATTTGATTGTTAAAACTGATTAAGGTAAGAGTCTCGCTACGTGGTAGTCAAATGACGGTTTTATAATCGTTGAAACAAAACAATATGTAAGGTAGATGGCCCAGTAATCGTCACCTTAAGCAGATCGCGTGTCTGCAAATTTATACAGTTCAACTAGGAAAGTGAGTCAAAGTTATTTTAAGTCGTTTTTAATCAGTTGTTTATTACGAAGAAGAAAGTCGTTGTGAAATTCCCGTGCCTGGTACAGTTTTCGAAAAAATATTTCGTAAAGGTTATAAGACGCTATTGAACGAGTCATCATCATGCCGCCATGACAGTTGGTCTGGTAATCGCCATGGGAACGTCCCACTAATCGTCACATGCATTCAAACTGCTTTGAGACCTTATATACCATTGAAAAAAAAATTGTTTTTGTTTTTGTTTTATTGACTTAAATTATGTGTAAACATGTCGAAAATAATATGCAAAAGTTATTTTAGGTGGACATTTTTTTAAAGACATGGAGAAAAATGGTTTTGAAACTTTGAACGCGTTTTTCATGAAGAAATGTTTTCAAAATCGGGCGGGCTCGTAGGTCCTGCATTTTTAGACCAATTGACTTAAAATTTCAACTATAACTTCTTAAATACATTTTATAGCGATGTATACACGATTTTTACAATAATTTAACCATTGCGATTTTTGGAAACGAACAAAGGCCGTTTCAGTCGAAAAAGCGACTTTCTTAAAAATCGGGCTAGATGTACAAAAATAAATATTTTATAATAATCGTGTGTACTTCGGTAGCAATACTCATGTAGATTACGGGGAAAAGGAAATTCTTCTGGGTGCACATGTGCGACTCCAACGAGTCCGCTCGTTGGAGGTATCTACAGATATGTGAAATAAACCCTCTAAGCCTCGTTTTGATTGCTTTATTTGTATTTAAAAAAAACCCAAAAAGCCTTTTTCCTGACCATCCAAAGGTATATAAGGCCTTAACTAATTATGTAAAGGTTCGTAGGACTGTGTTGCCTCGATTATGTCTGCATATAGAACGGCAGAATAATTTTTACGCACTCTGTCACAAACTTTATGATTTTTATTAAAACATTTGATAAAGAGTTTGAAACATAATTTTCTCTTCCATGGAACTTTTTTAATTAAAAAAAAAACTAATTGCCTATTACGCCAGAATTATAATTTTTATTTATTTGTAGTCATTATAAACAACTATTTTTTCATAAAATAATGTTTAATATTATTTCGATCAAGTGCTGTTCACCTGTATTCAAGACGTACCCAGTTATCGACATGGTCACGACCCAGTAATCGACAACATTTATTTATATGTATATCTTTTTACTATCGCGAATATGTGTATGACGATTACCGGTCCGTGGATCCTTCAGACAATGCTAATTACGAACCCAATATTTCTTTTCTGATTTTCTATAAACTAATATTCGATTCGTAAGACTCTTTTTTTTGCTAACATTGTCCCAGTTATCGACAGCCGTGGCGATTAATCGGCAGAGTGTTTATGTTGCTGAACCGGTAATTGGCATGTATAAAAATTCGTTGAAATTAACATAAAACTATAATTTTTTATGCTGAACGCAAAACTAAAATCCTTGTTAATCACGTGAAGGAAAACTTACTTTACGCAAGTCCAAAGGCATTCTCAAATCAGCCGAGATATGACATGGTTCACGTTAACCTCCTAATGAAGGATTCGGCCGAAATGACAGCTAGACGTCGTAGCCGAACACATTTAATTTGATTATTCTTTTATACGTATACTTACGGGTGTGAAAATGTAATACAACATAGCAAATACCTCCTGGAAGCTAATATACCACAGATCTGCACGAAGGACTGATTTTTATCTTAAAATACTTATTTAATGCGTAAACCTGACGATCACTAGGACCCTGACGGCCACTGGGCCGACTACCTTAAGAAAAGTTTTCTGCGTCGCGAAAATCTTTGAGCGATGATACTTCACGCATACTTAACCTGAATTATATGTCGTAATTTATTATTGGACATAATTTAGAATTTCTGATTTGATTCGGTTACGACCAGCTGTAAACAGCTATATACATGCAAGTTTCCTGGTAGGACGTTGATTTGACGGCTCTGCATTTTTCAATATTGTATATATGTATATTTGTCGCCACCAAATAGCAACCCTAACCTCTCTGTACTCGCCAGTTGTATTGGTGTTGGTGCATGAGTTTACGACGGTTATCTTCAAATGGAACTACACAATATTCGGTGTGAACACGGCATTGACAAAGGACAGTTTATTTCTCAAAAAAGAAAACAGTGGCGAGAAAATATTCTCGCATCGACAAAAAAGTCGTGGATACGGCGGAAAAGTGCATTTTCTCAGGTCGTCGAGTAGTTGAATTATCGTACCTCGCGGAAGAATTATGATGCATACCATGTTTTATAATTTTTTTTGGATGTTATGTACAAATTATTATGTTTTATAAATAAAATATATACAATGAAATAACTTGTGTTTTCAATTGTACTTTGAGAGTGCTATTTTCTTCATTCGCATAATAAACAAAATTAATATCTGCAGAGTAATAATTGAAGAGAACAAAAAATGTATATACTTGCTCAGAGCAAGATAAACATCAAGAGACGCGGCAGCGTCTTGACGTCGATATAATCTACAGTAGAACCTCGATTATCCGAACCAATTGGGACCGAGACTAGTTCGGATAATCAAAAGTTCGGATAATCGAAACGTGGGTTTTTTGGGACGAGATCATAAACAACCCCTTTTTACATAAAAACAGTACATACATATATATTAAAATTTGACATACATAACAACGTTGAAATATATGTGTGTGTGTGCGCGCGCGCGTGTGTGTGTGTGTATTTTAAATACCTGAAAAAAGTCGTCGACGACGAAAAAGGACGAACGGCTGTAACGCGTTCTTGAGCAGCTAAGTCTCGCAGCCGTTTGAGAAGGAGAAATTGCGTTGGGTTGCTCATTGTTGCTCACGGCGGTGGCAGCGAGCAACAATGTATCTTTCGCGCCAATGTTCGGATAATTGAGCATTCGGATAAACTAAGTCATCCTTCGGATAATCGAGGTTCTACTGTATTTCGGGTGTTCTCGGTAATATATATATTGCCGAGAGCTCCTGAAAGGTATACCGGGTACACGCTCACGTGCGATGTTGCCCAGTGTACCCAACTACTTCGCGGCTGTCGGTCTTCTGCTATTTAATAAAGTTTTTGTCGAGACTATCTTAAAACTTCTCTTCGAATAATTCGGTGAACCTATATTTTTATAATCACGTTGGAATCTTCAGATTCTAATTTACCAGTAGCAACTTGTAAATTCGTGGTCAATACCATCAAATCGATAGATGGATGAATTCGGTAATTACAATGTTGCCGGAACGTCTTTCCCGTGAAACGACGGGTTAATTTTTCGATTTTCAACCTAACATTACTTGTTGGAATCTTCGGTGAGGTATCAAGTATTTTCGCTATATAAAAATGTATAACCTAAACTCATACATATTTTAAAATCAAGGATTTATCTAATAACGACTGTAGTGAGACTCCTACCTTAAAGACTGATTAAAAACTGATTATAGAAATAATCATAAGTCGTGCATTTTCTTCTAAAACAATGGTCTAATAATAATAGCATACATAGCTAAGTTAAGCACGGTGAATATATTTTGGGAAACTCCTATTCCAAAATACCTGGATCCCATCTCGAAAGCGGACTTGTGCAACGTTGGGTTCAAACTAAAATTGTACCCAGTAGCGATGTTTCGTTATTTTTGATAGCTTGCAGATTGATAGTATATGAATATTGCTTCAATGTCATGAAGGTTTTAGTTGTTTACACCTTACAGAGTAAAAGTCGCAGGCCTAAAATAAAATCGTATTCCAAATTACCTTCTTTTCCTCTACGTGTGTGGTGATATTATGTCAAAGTGCAGTAAAGGAAATAACGCGCGATAATTTACAGTGGATTTTTAGCAGTAGGATTGAAATCGATTTAAACGATTAATTTTTTAAAGCGATTTATCCTTTTTTAAGATTCACTCATTTTGTATACAGGATAATTCTGCCGAAATGATCATTTTCCATGTATACCGACTTTTTCAATAGATGTTATTCGATTACTTTGTAGGTTTTTTTGGATTTGGAGGAATAACCGTTAGAAATATTTCGAAATCTTCCTACAAACAGATTCGGCAGAAAAATCATCGTTATCCTTTTCTTTTCCCTATTTTGACTATGAAAATCATTCCTCTGGAGTGTAACTGCCCAAACTTCATACATACTAGCAAGCTGAAGAAGTACTAAAGATTGAAAAACATCAGATAAAACATTCCTCGAAACTATTGGACATTCCTCCGTTAATTCCAGGACCCTTAATTCCTCCCTGAAAAATAAGCAACAAAAGATAATAAACTTAGGAATCTCACAATAAATAATACAATTTCGTAACCCTTTTTCTCAATCATTCCTCTGGAGAGCTGTAAATCAGTTCATATATTGTGTGACGAGTGGCGCTAGCTGATCATGCTTGCCAGAGCAATGCCTTCTGGATC
The DNA here is from genome assembly GCA_963210295.1 of Ophion ellenae. NCBI lineage: Eukaryota > Metazoa > Arthropoda > Insecta > Hymenoptera > Ichneumonidae > Ophion > Ophion ellenae. The sequence goes on from OY723395.1 coordinate 14,347,512, forward strand.
TACCTTTCCGAAGGGGCTGCTTGTGTCGTATCATTGTGTTACCCTTTTTCTTACAGACCTTGTGTGTTGTAAGGTGGTGTCATAGGCGAGGGAGTCAGTCCACTAGTAATTCTTAACTGTATCATTTTTCAATTAAATAAGTCACTCGTTACCTGTTTAAGTGGAACTTCTAGACACTTACTTACGGCCAGATAGTGAGGTTAGAAAAACGTCGCATATCGCGCTGTGCATAAAAAGCCCTTTGAATCATCATTCCTCTAGATTGCTCCTAACATGTGAGATCCAGAGGAATGCTTTTTGCCATGTCGCTATCAAAAAAAGAAAGACGCCGTGGAAAAAAAACTGAAAAACAAAGATAAGAAAGGTTTTAACGGGTTTCTGTAGAAAGAGAGAGTTGAAACAAAAATAATGAACTCAATATCCGAAGAAAGAGGATACAAATATATTAATAAACCAATCCCAACTTGATAGGCAAAGGTTTCCAGCATTTCTTTGGAACTACTACAGTCCGACCTCTGAATAAGAAACCAAAAGCCCCCAAGGGGAAGAGTTTCTTATATATCGCATACCCCCACCAGGCGCGCGCTCAGCACTCACTACCTCTCTCTCTCTCTCTCTCACTCTTTTCCGCATGCGATCCTCTCAACAAGAAACTCGCTCGAACGAGTTGCAACTTAGTATTCACATCGCCCATGCAAAAACGTTTTTGACTGCGCGTGGACATTTATTTCGCGAATTTTTGTTTCACGTTAATATACATACTATTGAATATTATTGTGTACTACTGTATCTGAATTACTATTAACTGTCATAAAATGACCGAAGCTGTAAAGAAGCGTAGGAGATCAGACTAGTACATTTTATATGAAGTCAACACATATATGTATCTTTTTAATGAATAAAAAAATTTCGAATAAACTTGTAGATTTTTGTTACATTCACACACGCACCTACTCACGCACGCATGCACACATCAATTTACACTACAACGTTCACTCTATTTTGCCCGAATAATCTCTCCCAGGCTGGTTTCTTAACCGGAGGTTCCGCGCACAAAATTCTCGAGCTCGGAGTTCGAGTCGGAGTGGGGGAAGCGCTCGAGTGAGAAACTCGGGAAAGTTTCTTATTGTCGGGTTTTTTATTCGGAGGTCGGACTGTATTTCTTTCGACCATAATACATTTCTCATAACTGAAAAACCAGTTTGAACCAGTGTCGGTGAAGTTAGCAGAGCATTTGCCAGCAGATCAAAATTAAGTGAGAGTTCTCTTGGCATGCAGTTGAGTTCTATAGTTCTTGATGGTTTTTAGCAATAGTTCTGGTGATTTTGTCCAAAAAAAGGTGATTGATAAAATGCTCTGCTAACTTCCCGTAGCAGATCATTTTGCAGAAAACCATAAATTACCGGGAGTTCTTTCTACATGCGGTTGAGTTCTATAGTTCCTGATAAATTTTAGCAATAGTTCTGGTGATTTTGCCAAAAAAAAGTTACGGAATTTTTTTTGTGTATCTTCCGATAAAAATATGCTGATGGATAGGCGTGAGTTCTGGGTGCTATTTGTGTGAGATATTATGGTTTTGGTATTGTGTGATGGATTTGAGAATCGTTCTGGCTTCCAGCTATTGTAAATAATTGATACAATTGTTTATTAATATCTCAACTATACAAGGGTGCTCTGCTGATGGGTAGACGTCAGTTCCAGGTGCTTTCTGTGTAAGATATTATAGTTTTGGTATTGTTTGATGTATTTGAAAATAGTTCTGGCTTCCAGCTATTTTCAAATAATAGTTAAAAATGTTTATAAATTTCTCAACTATACAAGTGTGCTCTGCTGAAGGATAGGCATGAGTTCCAGGTGCTTTTTGTTCGAGATATTATAGTTTTAGTATTGATCGATGCATTTGAAAATAGTTCTGGCTTCCAGCTACTTTCAAATAATTATTAAAAATGTTTACCAGCACCTCAACTATACAAGTGTGCTCTGCTGATGTATGGGCGTGAGTTTCAGGTCCTTGTTGTGTGAGATATTATACTTTAGGTATTGTATGATGTATTGATGAATAGTTCTGTCTTCCAGCTACGTTCAAATAATTGTTAAAAATGTTTATTAATGTCTCAACTATACAAGTGTGCGCTGCTGAGGGATAGGCGAGAATTCCAGGTGCTTTTTGGGTTGGATATTATTGTTTTGGTATTGTTTGATGTATTTGAGAATAGTTCCGGCTTCCAGCTATTTCGAAATAATTATTAAAAATGTTTATCAGTATCTCAACTAGACAAGGGTGCTCTGCTGATGGATAGGCGTTAGTTCCAAGTGCTTTTAGTGAGAGATATTATAGTTTAGGCATTGTTTGATGTATTTAGGAATAGTTCTGTCTTCCAGCCATTTTCGACTAATTGTTAAAAATGTTTATTAATATCTCAACTATACAAGTGTGCTCTGCTGATGGATAGGCGTTAGTTCCAAGTGCTTTTTGTGGGAGATATCATACTTTGGGTATTGTTTGATATATTTGAGAATAGTTCCGGCTTCGAGCTATTTTCAAATCAATGTTAAAAATGTTTATAAATATCTCAACTATACAAGGGTGCTCTGCTGATGGATAGGCGGTAGTTCCAGGTGCTTTTTGGGCGGGATATTATTGTTTTGGTATCGTTTGATGTACTCGAGAATAGTTCTGTCTTCCAGCTATTTTCAAATAATTGTTAAAATTGTTTATAAATATCTCAACTATACAGGTGTGCTCTGCTGAGGGATAGGCATGAGTTCCAGGTGCTTTTTGGGTAGGATATTATTGTTTTGGTATTATTTGATGTATTTGTGAAAAGTTCTGGCTTCGAGCTATTTTGAAAAAATTATTTAAAATGTTTATAAATATTTCAACTATACAAGTGTGCTCTGCTGAGGGATAGGCATGAGTTCCAGGTGCTTTTTGGGTGGGATATTATTGTTTTGGTATTATTTAATGTATGTGTGAATAGTTCTGACTTGCAGCTGATTTGAAATGATTATCAAAAATGTTTATCAGTATCTCAACTATACAATGGTGCTCTGCTGATGGATAGGCGTTAGTTCCAGGTGCTTTTAGTGTGAGATATTATAGATTAGGCATTGTTTGATGTATTTGTGAATAGTTCTGGCGTCCAGCTATTTTGAAATAATTATTTAAATTGTTTATTAGTATCTCAACTATACAAGTGCGCTCTGCTGAGGGATAGATATGAGTTCCTGGTGCTTTTTGGGCGGGATATTATTGTTTTGGTATTGTTTGATGTACTTGAGAATAGTTCTGTCTCCCAGCTATTTTGAAATAATTGTTAAAAATGTTTATAAATATCTCAACTATACAAGTGTGCTCTGCTGAGGGATAGGCATGAGTTCCAAGTGCTTTTTGGGTGGGATATTATTGTTTTGGTATTGGTAGATGTATTTGTGAATAGTTCTGGCTTCCAGCTATTTTGAAATAATTATTATAAATGTTTATTAGTATCTGAACTATACAAGTGTGCTCTGCTGAAGGATAGGCATGAGTTCCAGGTGCTTATTGGGCGGGATATTATTGTTTTGGTATTGTTAGATGAACTTCAGAATAGTTCTGTCTTCCAGCTGTTTTCAAATAATTGTTAAAAATGTTTATAAATATCTCAACTACACAAGTGTGCTTTGCTGAGGGATAGGCATGAGTTCCAGGTGCTTTTTGGGTGGGATATTATTGTTTTGGTATTATTTGATGTATTTTCGAATAGTTCTGGCTTCCAGCTATTTTGAAATAATTATTTAAAATGTTTTTAAATATCTCAACTATACAAGTGTGCTCTGCTGAGGGATAGGCATGAGTTCCAGGTGCTTTTTGGGTAGGATATTATAGTTTTGGTATTGTTTGATGTATTTGTGAATAGTTCTGGCTTCCAGCTATTTTGAAATAATTATTAAAAATGTTTATTAGTATCTCAACTATAGAAGTGTGCTCTGCTGAAGGATAGGCATGGGTTCCAGGTGCTTTTTGGGTTGAATATTATTGATTTGGTATTGTTTGATGTATTTGAGAATAGTTCTGGCTTTCAGCTATTTTCAAATAATTGTTAAAAATGTTTATAAATATCTCAACTACACAAGTGTGCTCTGCTGAGGGATAGGCATGAGTTCCAGGTGCTTTTTGGGTGGGATATTATTGTTTTGGTATTATTTGATGTATTTTCGAATAGTTCTGGCTTCCAGCTATTTTGAAATAGTTATTTAAAATGGTTTTAAATATCTCAACTGTACAAGTGTGCTCTGCTGAGGGATAGGCATGACTTCCAGGTGCTATTTGGGTGGGATATTATTGTTTTGGTATTGTTTGATGTATTTGTGAATAGTTCTGGGTTCCGGCTATTTTGAAATAATTATTAAAAATGTTTATTAGTATCTCAACTATAGAAGTGTGCTCTGCTGAGGGATAGGCATGGGTTCCAGGTGCTTTTTGGGTGGGATATTATTGATTTGGTATTGTTTGATGTATTTGAGAATAGTTCTGGCTTCCAGCTATTGTAAATAATTAAAACAATTGTTTATTAATATCTCAACTATACAAGGGTGCTCTGCTGATGGGTAGACGTCAGTACCGGGTGCTTTCTGTGTAAGATATTATAGTTTTGGTATTGTTTGATGTATTTGAGAATAGTTCTGGCATTCAGCTATTTTCAAATAATTGTTAAAAATGTTTATAAATATCTCAACTATACAAGTGTGCTCTGCTGAGGGATAGGCATGAGTTCCAGGTGCTTTTTGGGTAGGATATTATTGTTTTGGTATTATTTGATGTATTTGTGAATAGTTCTGACGTCCACCTATTTTGAAATAATTATTAAAAATGTTTATTAGTATCTCAAGTATACAAGTGTGCTCTGCTGAGGGATAGGCATGAGTTCCAGGTGCTTTTTGTGCGGGATGTTATTGTTTTGGTATTGTTTGATGTACTTGAGAATAGTTTTGTCTTCCAGCTATTTTCAAATAATTGTTAAAAATGTTTATAGATATCTCAACTATAGAAGTGTGCTCTGCTGAGGGATAGGCATGCGTTCCAGGTGCTTTTTGGGTTGAATATTATTGATTTGGTATTGTTTGATGTATTTGAGAATAGTTCTGGCTTTCAGCTATTTTCAAATAATTGTTAAAAATGTTTATAAATATCTCAACTATACAAGTGTGCTCTGCTGAGGGATAGGCATGAGTTCCAGGTGCTTTTTGGGTAGGATATTATTGATTTGGTATTGGTTGATGTATTTGTGAATAGTTCTGACGTCCACCTATTTTGAAATAATTATTAAAATTTTTTATTAGTATCTCAAGTATACAAGTGTGCTCTGCTGAGGGATAGGCATGAGTTCCAGGTGCTTTTTGTGCGGGATGTTATTGTTTTGGTATTGTTTGATGTACTTGAGAATAATGTTGTCTTCCAGCTATTTTCAAATAATTGTTAAAAATGTTTATAGATATCTCAACTATAGAAGTGTGCTCTGCTGAGGGATAAGCATGAGGTCCAGGTGCTTTTTGGGTGGGATATTATTGATTTGGTATTGTTTGATGTATTTGAGAATAGTTCTGGCTTCCAGCTATTTTCAAATAATTGTTAAAAATGTTTATAGATATCTCAACTATAGAAGTGTGCTCTGCTGAGGGATAAGCATGAGTTCCAGGTGCGTTTTGGGTGGGATATTATTGTTTTGGTTCTGTTTGATGTATTTGTGAATAGTTCTGGCTTCCAGCTATTTTTAAATAATTGTTAAAAATGTTTATAAATATCTCAACTGTACAGGTGTGCTCTGCTGAGGGATAGGCATGAGTTCCAGGTGCGTTTTGGGTGGGATATTATTGTTTTGGTGTTATTTGATGTATTTGTGAATAGTTCTGGCTTCGAGCTATTTTGAAATAATTATTTTAAATGTTTATAAATATCTCAACTATACAAGTGTGCTCTGCTGAGGGATAGGCATGAGTTCCAGGTGCTTTTTGGGTGGTATATTATTGTTTTGGTATTGTTTGATGTATTTGAGAATAGTTCTGGCTTCCAGCTATTTTCAAATAATGGTTAAAAATGTTTATAGATATCTCAACTATAGAAGTGTGCTCTGCTGAGGGATAAGCATGAGTTCCAGGTGCTTTTTGGGTGGAATATTATTGGTTTGGTTCTGTTTGATGTATTTGTGAATAGTTCTGGCTTCCAGCTATTTTTAAATAATTGTTAAAAATGTTTATAAATATCTCAACTGTACAGGTGTGCTCTGCTGAGGGATATGCATGAGCTCCAGGTGCGTTTTGGGTGGGATATTATTGTTTTGGTATTATTTGATGTATTTGTGAATAGTTCTGGCTTCGAGCTATTTTGAAATAATTATTTTAAATGTTTATAAATATCTCAACTATACAAGTGTGCTCTGCTGAGGCATAGGCATGAGTTCCAGGTACTTTTTGGGTGGGATATTATTGTTTTGGTATTATTTGATGTATTTGTGAATAGTTCTGGCGTCCAGCTGATTTGAAATGATTATTAAAAATGTTTATCAGTATCTCAACTATACAAGGGTGCTCTGCTGATGCATAGGCGTTAGTTCCAGGTGCTTTTAGTGTGAGATATAATAGTTTAGGCATTGTTTGATGTATTGAGGAATAGTTCTGTCTTCCAGCTATTTTCAAATAATTGTTAAAAATGTAGATAAATATCTCAACTATACAAGTGTGCTCTGCTGAGGGATAGGCATGAGTTCCAGGTGCTTTTTGGGTTGGATATTATTGATTTGGTATTGTTTGATGTATTTGAGAATAGTTCTGGCTTCCAGCTATTTTGAAATAATTATTGAAAATGTTTATTAGTATCTCAACTATAGAAGTGTGCTCTGCTGAGAGATAGGCATGAGTTCCAGGTGCTTTTTGGGGTGGATATTATTGATTTGGTATTGTTTGATGTATTTGAGAATAGTTCTGGCTTCCAGCTATTTTTAAATAATTGTTAAAAATGTGTATAAATATCTCAACTATACAAGTGTGCTCTGCTGAAGGATAGGCATGAGTTCCAGGTGCTGTTTGGCTGGGATATCATTGTTTTGGTATTGTTTCATGTATTTGTGAATAGTTCTGGCTTCCAGCTATTTTGAAATAATTATTTAAAATGTTTATTAGTATCTCAACTATACAAGTGTGCTCTGCTGAAGGATAGCCATGAGTTCCAGGTGCTTTTTGGGCGGGATATTATTGTTTCGGTATTGTTTGATGTACTTGAGAATAGTTCTGTCTTCCAGCCATTTTGAAATAATTGTTAAAAATGTTCATAAATATCTCAACTATACAAGTGTGCTCTGCTGAGGGATAGGCATAAGTTCCAGGTGCTTTTTGGGTGGGATATTATTGTTTTGATATTGCTTGATGTATTTGAGAATAGTTCTGGCTTCCAGCTATTTTAAAACAATTATTAAAAATGTTTATGAGTATCTCAACTATCCAAGGGTGCTCTGCTGAAGGATAGGCGTTAGTTCCAGGTGCTTTTAGTGTGAGATATCATAGTTTAGGCATTGTTTGATATATTTAGGAATAGTTCTGTCTTCCAGCTATTTTTAAATAATTGTTAAAAATGTTTAATAATATCTCAACTATACAAGTGTGCTCTGCTGATGGATAGGCTATAGGTCCAGGTGGTTTTTGCGTGAGATATTATAGTTTCGTTATTGTTTGATATACTTAAAAATAGTCCCGGCTGCCAGCTATTTTCAAATAAATGTAAAAAATGTTTATAAATATCTCAACTATACAAGTGTGCTCTGCTGAGGGATAGGCATGAGTTCCAGGTGCTTTTTGGGGTGGATATTATTGATTTGGTATTGTTTGATGTATTTGAGAATAGTTCTGGCTTCCAGCTATTTTTAAATAATTGTTAAAAATGTGTATAAATATCTCAACTATACAAGTGTGCTCTGCTGAAGGATAGGCATGAGTTCCAGGTGCTGTTTGGCTGGGATATCATTGTTTTGGTATTGTTTCATGTATTTGTGAATAGTTCTGGCTTCCAGATATTTTGAAATAATTATTTAAAATGTTTATTAGTATCTCAACTATACAAGTGTGCTCTGCTGAAGGATAGCCATGAGTTCCAGGTGCTTTTTGGGCGGGATATTATTGTTTCGGTATTGTTTGATGTACTTGAGAATAGTTCTGTCTTCCAGCCATTTTGAAATAATTGTTAAAAATGTTCTTAAATATCTCAACTATACAAGTGTGCTCTGCTGAGGGATAGGCATGAGTTCCAGGTGCTTTTTGGGTGGGATATTATTGTTTTGATATTGCTTGATGTATTTGAGAATAGTTCTGGCTTCCAGCTATTTTGAAACAATTATTAAAAATGTTTATGCGTATCTCAACTATACAAGGGTGCTCTGCTGATGGGTAGACGTCAGTACCGGGTGCTTTCTGTGTAAGATATTATAGTTTTGGTATTGTTTGATGTATTTGAGAATAGTTCTGGCATTCAGCTATTTTCAAATAATTGTTAAAAATGTTTATAAATATCTCAACTATACAAGTGTGCTCTGCTGAGGGATAGGCATGAGTTCCAGGTGCTTTTTGGGTAGGATATTATTGTTTTGGTATTATTTGATGTATTTGTGAATAGTTCTGACGTCCACCTATTTTGAAATAATTATTAAAAATGTTTATTAGTATCTCAAGTATACAAGTGTGCTCTGCTGAGGGATAGGCATGAGTTCCAGGTGCTTTTTGTGCGGGATGTTATTGTTTTGGTATTGTTTGATGTACTTGAGAATAGTTTTGTCTTCCAGCTATTTTCAAATAATTGTTAAAAATGTTTATAGATATCTCAACTATAGAAGTGTGCTCTGCTGAGGGATAGGCATGCGTTCCAGGTGCTTTTTGGGTTGAATATTATTGATTTGGTATTGTTTGATGTATTTGAGAATAGTTCTGGCTTTCAGCTATTTTCAAATAATTGTTAAAAATGTTTATAAATATCTCAACTATAGAAGTGTGCTCTGCTGAGGGATAGGCATGAGTTCCAGGTGCTTTTTGGGTAGGATATTATTGTTTTGGTATTGGTTGATGTATTTGTGAATAGTTCTGACGTCCACCTATTTTGAAATAATTATTAAAATTTTTTATTAGTATCTCAAGTATACAAGTGTGCTCTGCTGAGGGATAGGCATGAGTTCCAGGTGCTTTTTGTGCGGGATGTTATTGTTTTGGTATTGTTTGATGTACTTGAGAATAATGTTGTCTTCCAGCTATTTTCAAATAATTGTTAAAAATGTTTATAGATATCTCAACTATAGAAGTGTGCTCTGCTGAGGGATAAGCATGAGGTCCAGGTGCTTTTTGGGTGGGATATTATTGATTTGGTATTGTTTGATGTATTTGAGAATAGTTCTGGCTTCCAGCTATTTTCAAATAATTGTTAAAAATGTTTATAGATATCTCAACTATAGAAGTGTGCTCTGCTGAGGGATAAGCATGAGTTCCAGGTGCGTTTTGGGTGGGATATTATTGTTTTGGTTCTGTTTGATGTATTTGTGAATAGTTCTGGCTTCCAGCTATTTTTAAATAATTGTTAAAAATGTTTATAAATATCTCAACTGTACAGGTGTGCTCTGCTGAGGGATAGGCATGAGTTCCAGGTGCGTTTTGGGTGGGATATTATTGTTTTGGTGTTATTTGATGTATTTGTGAATAGTTCTGGCTTCGAGCTATTTTGAAATAATTATTTTAAATGTTTATAAATATCTCAACTATACAAGTGTGCTCTGCTGAGGGATAGGCATGAGTTCCAGGTGCTTTTTGGGTGGGATATTATTGTTTTGGTATTGTTTGATGTATTTGAGAATAGTTCTGGCTTCCAGCTATTTTCAAATAATGGTTAAAAATGTTTATAGATATCTCAACTATAGAAGTGTGCTCTGCTGAGGGATAAGCATGAGTTCCAGGTGCTTTTTGGGTGGAATATTATTGGTTTGGTTCTGTTTGATGTATTTGTGAATAGTTCTGGCTTCCAGCTATTTTTAAATAATTGTTAAAAATGTTTATAAATATCTCAACTGTACAGGTGTGCTCTGCTGAGGGATATGCATGAGCTCCAGGTGCGTTTTGGGTGGGATATTATTGTTTTGGTATTATTTGATGTATTTGTGAATAGTTCTGACGTCCACCTATTTTGAAATAATTATTAAAAATGTTTATTAGTATCTCAAGTATACAAGTGTGCTCTGCTGAGGGATAGGCATGAGTTCCAGGTGCTTTTTGTGCGGGATGTTATTGTTTTGGTATTGTTTGATGTACTTGAGAATAGTTTTGTCTTCCAGCTATTTTCAAATAATTGTTAAAAATGTTTATCAGTATCTCAACTATACAAGTGTGCTCTGCTGAGGCATAGGCATGAGTTCCAGGTACTTTTTGGGTGGGATATTATTGTTTTGGTATTATTTGATGTATTTGTGAATAGTTCTGGCGTCCAGCTGATTTGAAATGATTATTAAAAATGTTTATCAGTATCTCAACTATACAAGGGTGCTCTGCTGATGCATAGGCGTTAGTTCCAGGTGCTTTTAGTGTGAGATATAATAGTTTAGGCATTGTTTGATGTATTGAGGAATAGTTCTGTCTTCCAGCTATTTTCAAATAATTGTTAAAAATGTAGATAAATATCTCAACTATACAAGTGTGCTCTGCTGAGGGATAGGCATGAGTTCCAGGTGCTTTTTGGGTTGGATATTATTGATTTGGTATTGTTTGATGTATTTGAGAATAGTTCTGGCTTCCAGCTATTTTGAAATAATTATTGAAAATGTTTATTAGTATCTCAACTATAGAAGTGTGCTCTGCTGAGAGATAGGCATGAGTTCCAGGTGCTTTTTGGGGTGGATATTATTGATTTGGTATTGTTTGATGTATTTGAGAATAGTTCTGGCTTCCAGCTATTTTTAAATAATTGTTAAAAATGTGTATAAATATCTCAACTATACAAGTGTGCTCTGCTGAAGGATAGGCATGAGTTCCAGGTGCTGTTTGGCTGGGATATCATTGTTTTGGTATTGTTTCATGTATTTGTGAATAGTTCTGGCTTCCAGCTATTTTGAAATAATTATTTAAAATGTTTATTAGTATCTCAACTATACAAGTGTGCTCTGCTGAAGGATAGCCATGAGTTCCAGGTGCTTTTTGGGCGGGATATTATTGTTTCGGTATTGTTTGATGTACTTGAGAATAGTTCTGTCTTCCAGCCATTTTGAAATAATTGTTAAAAATGTTCATAAATATCTCAACTATACAAGTGTGCTCTGCTGAGGGATAGGCATAAGTTCCAGGTGCTTTTTGGGTGGGATATTATTGTTTTGATATTGCTTGATGTATTTGAGAATAGTTCTGGCTTCCAGCTATTTTAAAACAATTATTAAAAATGTTTATGAGTATCTCAACTATCCAAGGGTGCTCTGCTGAAGGATAGGCGTTAGTTCCAGGTGCTTTTAGTGTGAGATATCATAGTTTAGGCATTGTTTGATGTATTTAGGAATAGTTCTGTCTTCCAGCTATTTTTAAATAATTGTTAAAAATGTTTAATAATATCTCAACTATACAAGTGTGCTCTGCTGATGGATAGGCTATAGGTCCAGGTGGTTTTTGCGTGAGATATTATAGTTTCGTTATTGTTTGATATACTTAAAAATAGTCCCGGCTTCCAGCTATTTTCAAATAAATGTAAAAAATGTTTATAAATATCTCAACTATACAAGTGTGCTCTGCTGAGGGATAGGCATGAGTTCCAGGTGCTTTTTGGGGTGGATATTATTGATTTGGTATTGTTTGATGTATTTGAGAATAGTTCTGGCTTCCAGCTATTTTTAAATAATTGTTAAAAATGTGTATAAATATCTCAACTATACAAGTGTGCTCTGCTGAAGGATAGGCATGAGTTCCAGGTGCTGTTTGGCTGGGATATTATTGTTTCGGTATTGTTTGATGTACTTGAGAATAGTTCTGTCTTCCAGCCATTTTGAAATAATTGTTAAAAATGTTCATAAATATCTCAACTATACAAGTGTGCTCTGCTGAGGGATAGGCATGAGTTCCAGGTGCTTTTTGGGTGGGATATTATTGTTTTGATATTGCTTGATGTATTTGAGAATAGTTCTGGCTTCCAGCTATTTTGAAACAATTATTAAAAATGTTTATGCGTATCTCAACTATACAAGGGTGCTCTGCTGATGGATAGGCGTTAGTTCCAGGTGCTTTTAGTGTGAGATATCATAGTTTAGGCATTGTTTGATGTATTTAGGAATAGTTCTGTCTTCCAGCTATTTTTAAATAATTGTTAAAAATGTTTAATAATATCTCAACTATACAAGTGTGCTCTGCTGATGGATAGGCTATAGTTCCAGGTGGTTTTTGCGTGAGATATTATAGTTTCGGTATTGTTTGATATACTTAAAAATAGTACCGGCTTCCAGCTATTTTCAAATAAATTTAAAAAATGTTTATAAATATCTCAACTATACAAGTGTGCTCTGCTGAGGGATAGGCATGAGTTCCAGGTGCTTTTTGGGTGGGATATTATTGTTTTGGTATTGTTTGATGTATTTGTGAATAGTTCTGGCTTCCAGCTATTGTGAAATAATTATTGAAAATGTTTATCAGTATCTCAACTATAGAAGTGTGCTCTGCTGAGGGATAGGCATGAGTTCCAGGAGCTTTTTGTGTGGGATATTATTGTTTTGGTATTGTTTGATGTATTTGTGAATAGTTTTGGCTTCCAGCTATTTTCAAATAATTGTTAAAAATGTGTATAAATATCTGAACTATAAAAGTGTGCTCTGCTGAGGGATAGGCATGAGTTCCAGGAGCTTTTTGTGTGGGATATTATTGATTCGGTATTGTTTGATGTATTTAAGAATAGTTCTGGCTTCCAGCTATTTTCAAATAATTGTAAAAAATGTTTATTAATATCTCAACTATACAAGTGTGCTCTGCTGAGGGATAGGCATGAGTTCCAGGAGCGTTTTGTGTGGGACATTATTGTTTTAGTATTGTTTGATGTATTAGTGAATAGTTCTGGCTTCCAGCTAATTTGAAATAATTATTAAAAATGTTTATAAATATCTCAACTATACATGTGTGCTCTGCTGAGGGATAGGAATGAGTTCCAGGCGATTTTTGAGTGGGATATTATTGTTTTGGTATTGCTTGATGTATTTGAGAATAGTTGTCTTCCAGCAATTTTCAAATAAATGTTAAAAATGTTTATTAAAATCTCAACTATACAAGTGTGCTCTGCTGAGGGCTAGGCATGAGTTCCAGGTTCTTTTTGGAAGGGATATTATTGTTTTGATATTGTTTGATGTACTTGAGAATAGTTCTGGGTTCCATCTATTTTGAAATAATTGTTAAAAATGTTTATCAGTATCTCAATTATACAATGGTGCTCTGCTGATGGATAGGCGTTCGTTCCAGATGCTATTTGTGTGAGATATTATAGTTTTGGTATTGTTTGATCTATTGAAGAATAGTTCTGGCTTCCATGCATTTTCAAATAATAATTACAAATGTTTATCAGCATCTCAACGATACAAACGTGCTCTGCTGAGGGATCGGCATGAGTTCCAGGTGTTTTTGGGTGGGATATTATAGTTTTGGTATTGTTTGATGTATTTGAGAATAGTTCTGGCTTCCAGCTATTTTCAAATAATTATTAAAAATGTTTATCAGCATCTCAACTATACAAGTGTGCTCTGCTGAGAGATAGGCATGAGTTCCAGGTGCTTTTTGCGTGGGATATTATTGTTTTGGTATTGTTTGATGTATTAGAGAATAGTTCTGGCTTCCAGCTATTTTCAAATAGTTATTATAAATGTTTATCAGCATCTCAACTATACAAGTGTGCTCTGCTGAGGGATAGGCATGAGTTCCAGGTGCTTTTGGGTAGGATGTTATTGTTTTGGTATTGTTTGATGTATTTAAGAATCGGTCTGCCTTCCAGCAATTTTGAAATAATTATTAAATATCTTTATCAGCATCTCAACTATACAAGTGTGCTCTGCTGAGGGATAGCCATGAGTTCCAGGTGCTTTTTGGGCGGGATATTATTGTTTCGGTATTGTTTGATGTACTTGAGAATAGTTCTGTCTTCCAGCCATTTTGAAATAATTGTTAAAAATGTTCATAAATATCTCAACTATACAAGTGTGCTCTGCTGAGGGATAGGCATAAGTTCCAGGTGCTTTTTGGGTGGGATATTATTGTTTTGATATTGCTTGATGTATTTGAGAATAGTTCTGGCTTCCAGCTATTTTAAAACAATTATTAAAAATGTTTATGAGTATCTCAACTATCCAAGGGTGCTCTGCTGAAGGATAGGCGTTAGTTCCAGGTGCTTTTAGTGTGAGATATCATAGTTTAGGCATTGTTTGATGTATTTAGGAATAGTTCTGTCTTCCAGCTATTTTTAAATAATTGTTAAAAATGTTTAATAATATCTCAACTATACAAGTGTGCTGTGCTGATGGATAGGCTATAGGTCCAGGTGGTTTTTGCGTGAGATATTATAGTTTCGGTATTGTTTGATATACTTAAAAATAGTCCCGGCTTCCAGCTATTTTCAAATAAATGTAAAAAATGTTTATAAATATCTCAACTATACAAGTGTGCTCTGCTGAGGGATAGGCATGAGTTCCAGGTGCTTTTTGGGTGGGATATTATTGTTTTGGTATTGTTTGATGTATTTGAGAATAGTTCTGGCTTCCAGCTATTTTCAAATAATTGTTAAAAATGTTTATAGATATCTCAACTATAGAAGTGTGCTCTGCTGAGGGATAAGCATGAGTTCCAGGTGCTTTTTGGGTGGGATATTATTGTTTTGGTTCTGTTTGATGTATTTGTGAATAGTTCTGGCTTCCAGCTATTTTTAAATAATTGTTAAAAATGTTTATAAATATCTCAACTGTACAGGTGTGCTCTGCTGAGGGATAGGCATGAGTTCCAGGTGCGTTTTGGGTGGGATATTATTGTTTTGGTATTATTTGATGTATTTGTGAATAGTTCTGGC
Organism: Ophion ellenae; assembly: GCA_963210295.1. Classification (NCBI taxonomy): domain Eukaryota; kingdom Metazoa; phylum Arthropoda; class Insecta; order Hymenoptera; family Ichneumonidae; genus Ophion; species Ophion ellenae. The sequence goes on from OY723395.1 coordinate 14,362,582, forward strand.
TTCGAGCTATTTTGAAATAATTATTTTAAATGTTTATAAATATCTCAACTATACAAGTGTGCTCTGCTGAGGCATAGGCATGAGTTCCAGGTACTTTTTGGGTGGGATATTATTGTTTTGGTATTATTTGATGTATTTGTGAATAGTTCTGGCGTCCAGCTGATTTGAAATGATTATTAAAAATGTTTATCAGTACCTCAACTATACAAGGGTGCTCTGCTGATGCATAGGCGTTAGTTCCAGGTGCTTTTAGTGTGAGATATAATAGTTTAGGCATTGTTTGATGTATTGAGGAATAGTTCTGTCTTCCAGCTATTTTCAAATAATTGTTAAAAATGTAGATAAATATCTCAACTATACAAGTGTGCTCTGCTGAGGGATAGGCATGAGTTCCAGGTGCTTATTGGGTTGGATATTATTGATTTGGTATTGTTTGATGTATTTGAGAATAGTTCTGGCTTCCAGCTATTTTGAAATAATTATTGAAAATGTTTATTAGTATCTCAACTATAGAAGTGTGCTCTGCTGAGAGATAGGCATGAGTTCCAGGTGCTTTTTGGGGTGGATATTATTGATTTGGTATTGTTTGATGTATTTGAGAATAGTTCTGGCTTCCAGCTATTTTTAAATAATTGTTAAAAATGTGTATAAATATCTCAACTATACAAGTGTGCTCTGCTGAAGGATAGGCATGAGTTCCAGGTGCTGTTTGGCTGGGATATCATTGTTTTGGTATTGTTTCATGTATTTGTGAATAGTTCTGGCTTCCAGATATTTTGAAATAATTATTTAAAATGTTTATTAGTATCTCAACTATACAAGTGTGCTCTGCTGAAGGATAGCCATGAGTTCCAGGTGCTTTTTGGGCGGGATATTATTGTTTCGGTATTGTTTGATGTACTTGAGAATAGTTCTGTCTTCCAGCCATTTTGAAATAATTGTTAAAAATGTTCATAAATATCTCAACTATACAAGTGTGCTCTGCTGAGGGATAGGCATGAGTTCCAGGTGCTTTTTGGGTGGGATATTATTGTTTTGATATTGCTTGATGTATTTGAGAATAGTTCTGGCTTCCAGCTATTTTGAAACAATTATTAAAAATGTTTATGCGTATCTCAACTATACAAGGGTGCTCTGCTGATGGATAGGCGTTAGTTCCAGGTGCTTTTAGTGTGAGATATCATAGTTTAGGCATTGTTTGATGTATTTAGGAATAGTTCTGTCTTCCAGCTATTTTTAAATAATTGTTAAAAATGTTTAATAATATCTCAACTATACAAGTGTGCTCTGCTGATGGATAGGCATGAGTTCCAGGAGCTTTTTGTGTGGGATATTATTGATTCGGTATTGTTTTATGTATTTAAGAATAGTTCTGGCTTCCAGCTATTTTCAAATAATTGTAAAAAATGTTTATTAATATCTCAACTATACAAGTGTGCTCTGCTGAGGGATAGGCATGAGTTCCAGGAGCGTTTTGTGTGGGACATTATTGTTTTAGTATTGTTTGATGTATTAGTGAATAGTTCTGGCTTCCAGCTAATTTGAAATAATTATTAAAAATGTTTATAAATATCTCAACTATACATGTGTGCTCTGCTGAGGGATAGGAATGAGTTCCAGGCGATTTTTGAGTGGGATATTATTGTTTTGGTATTGCTTGATGTATTTGAGAATCGTTGTCTTCCAGCAATTTTCAAATAAATGTTAAAAATGTTTATTAAAATCTCAACTATACAAGTGTGCTCTGCTGAGGGCTAGGCATGAGTTCCAGGTTCTTTTTGGAAGGGATATTATTGTTTTGATATTGTTTGATGTACTTGAGAATAGTTCTGGGTTCCATCTATTTTGAAATAATTGTTAAAAATGTTTATCAGTATCTCAATTATACAATGGTGCTCTGCTGATGGATAGGCGTTCGTTCCAGATGCTATTTGTGTGAGATATTATAGTTTTGGTATTGTTTGATCTATTGAAGAATAGTTCTGGCTTCCATGCATTTTCAAATAATAATTACAAATGTTTATCAGCATCTCAACGATACAAACGTGCTCTGCTGAGGGATCGGCATGAGTTCCAGGTGTTTTTGGGTGGGATATTATAGTTTTGGTATTGTTTGATGTATTTGAGAATAGTTCTGGCTTCCAGCTATTTTCAAATAATTATTAAAAATGTTTATCAGCATCTCAACTATACAAGTGTGCTCTGCTGAGAGATAGGCATGAGTTCCAGGTGCTTTTTGCGTGGGATATTATTGTTTTGGTATTGTTTGATGTATTAGAGAATAGTTCTGGCTTCCAGCTATTTTCAAATAGTTATTATAAATGTTTATCAGCATCTCAACTATACAAGTGTGCTCTGCTGAGGGATAGGCATGAGTTCCAGGTGCTTTTGGGTAGGATGTTATTGTTTTGGTATTGTTTGATGTATTTAAGAATCGGTCTGCCTTCCAGCTATTTTGAAATAATTATTAAATATCTTTATCAGCATCTCAACTATACAAGTGTGCTCTGCTGAGGGATAGGCATGAGTTCCAGGTGCTTTTTGGGTGGCATATTATTTTTTCGGTATTGTTTGATGTATTTGAGAATAGTTCTGGCTTCCAGCTATTTTAAAATAATTACTACAAATGTTTATCAGCATCTCAACTCTACAAGTGTGCTCTGCTGATGGAAAAGCGTTAGTTCCAGGTGCTTTTGTGTGGGATATTATAATTTGGGTATTGTTTGATGTATTTGGGAATAGTTCTTACTTCCAGAAATTTTTAAATAATTGTTAAAAATCTGTATGAAGGTCTCAACTATACAAGTGTGCTCTGCTGATGGATAGGCGATAGTTCCTGGTGCTTTTTGGATGAGATATTATAATTTAGGTAGTGTTCGATATATTTGAGATTAGCTCCGGCTTCTAGCTATTTTCAAATAAATGTTAAAAATGTTTATTAATATCTCAACTATACACGTGTGCTCTGCTGATGGATGGGCGTGAGATCCAGGTGTTTTCGTGTTAAATATTATACTTTAAGTATTCTTTGATGTATTCAAGAATAGGTCTGTCTTTCAGCTATTTTCAGATAATTGTTCAAAATGTTTATTGATATCTCAAGTATACAAGTCTACTCTGCTGATGGATCGGCGCCAATCCATTAGCAGAGCATACTTCTATAGTTGGGATATTAATGAACGATTTTATCAGTTAATTGTAAACAGCTGAAAGCCAGAACTATTTCCAAATCCATCATACAATGCCTAAACTATAACATCTCACACTAAAAGCACCTGGAACTAACTCCTATCGACCAGCAGAGCACCATTGTATAGTTGAGATACTGTCAAACATTTTTAATAATTATTTCAAAATAGCTGGACGCCAGAACTATTCACAAATACATCAAATAAGACGAAATCAATAATATTCAACCCAAAAAGCACATGAAACTCATGCCTATCCCTCAGCAGAGCACACTTGTATAGTTGAGATCCTAATAAACATTTTTAATATTTTTTTCAAATTAGCTGGAAGCCAAAACTAATCGCAAATACATCAAACCATACCAAAACAATAATATCCCACTCAAAAAGCACGTGGAACTCATGCCTATCCCTCAGCAGAGCACACTTGTATAGTTGAGATATTTATACACATTTTTAACAATTATTTGAAAATAGCTGGAAGCCAGAACTATTCTCAAATACATCAAACAATACCAAATCAATAATATCCAACCCAAAAAGCACCTGGAACTCATGCCTATCTCTCAGCAGAGCACACTTCTATAGATGAGATACTTATAAACATTTTCAATAATTATTGCAAAATAGCTGGAAGCCAGAACTATTCTCAAATACATCAAGCAATACCAAATCAATAATATCCAACCCAAAAAGCACCTGGAACTCATGCCTATCCCTCAGCAGAGCACACTTGTATAGTTGAGATATTTATCTACATTTTTAACAATTGGTTGAAAATAGCTGGAAGCCAGAACTATTCTCAAATACATCAAACAATACCAAATCAATAATATCGAACCCAAAAAGCACCTGGATCTCATGCTTATTCCTCAGCAGAGCACACTTCTATAGTTGAGATACTAATAAACATTTTCAATAATTATTTCAAAATAGCTGGAAGCCAGAACTGATCTCAAATACATCAAGCAATACCAAATCAATAATATCCCACCCGAAAAGCACCTGGAACTCATGCCTATCCCTCAGTAGAGCACACTTGTATAGTTGAGATATTTATCTACATTTTTAACAATTATTTGAAAATAGCTGGAAGACAGAACTATTCCTCAATTCATCTAACAATGCCTAAACTATAATATCTCACACTAAAAGCACCTGGAACTCATGCCTATCCCTCAGCAGAGCCCACTTGTATAATTGAGATATTTATAAACATTTAAAATAATTATTTCAAAATAGCTGGAAGCCAGAACTTTTCACAAATACATCAAATAATACCCAAACAATAATAGCCAACCCAAAAAGCACCTGGAACTCATGCCTATCCCTCAGCAGAGCACACTTGTATAGTTGAGATATTTATACACATTTTTAACAATTATTTGAAAATAGCTGGAAGCCAGAACTATTCTCAAATACATCAAACAATACCAAAACAATTATATCCCACCCAAAACGCACCTGGGACTCATGCCTATCCCTCAGCAGAGCACACCTGTACAGTTGAGATTTTTATAAACATTTTTAACAATTATTTCAAAATAGCTGGAAGCCAGAACTATTCACAAATACATCAAACAGTACCAAAACAAAAACATCCCGCCCAAAAAGCACCTGGAACTCATGCCTATCCCTCAGCAGAGCACACTTGTATACTTGAGATACTAATAAACATTTTTATTAATTATTTTAAAATAGGTGGAAGTCAGAACTATTCACAAATACATCAAATAATACCAAAACAATAATATCCTACCCTAAAAGCACCTGGAACTCATGCCTATCCTTCAGCAGAGCACACTTGTATAGTTGAGATATTTATACACATTTTTAACAATTATTTGAAAATAGCTGAAAGCCAGAACTATTCTCAAATACTTCAAACAATACCAAATCAATAATATTCCACCCAAAAAGCACCTGGAACTCATGCCTATCTCTCAGCAGAGCACACTTCTATAGTTGAGATACTAATAAACATTTTCAATAATTATTTCAAAATAGCTGGAAGCCAGAACTTTTCACAAATACATCAAATAATACCCAAACAATAATAGCCAACCCAAAAAGCACCTGGAACTCATGCCTATCCCTCAGCAGAGCACACTTGTAAAGTTGAGATATTTATACACATTTTTAACAATTATTTGAAAATAGCTGGAAGCCAGAACTATTCTCAAATACATCAAACAATACCAAAACAATAATATCCCACCTAAAACGCACCTGGGACTCATGCCTATCTCTCAGCAGAGCACACCTGTACAGTTGAGATATTTATAAACATTTTTAACAATTATTTGAAAATAGCTGGAAGCCAGAACTATTCACAAATACATCAAACAGTACCAAAACAAAAACATCCCGCCGAAAAAGCACCTGGAACTCATGCCTATCCCTCAGCAGAGCACACTTGTATACTTGAGATACTAATATACATTTTTATTAATTATTTTAAAATAGGTGGAAGTCAGAACTATTCACAAATACATCAAATAATACCAAAACAATAATATCCTACCCTAAAAGCACCTGGAACTCATGCCTATCCTTCAGCAGAGCACACTTGTATAGTTGAGATATTTATACACATTTTTAACAATTATTTGAAAATAGCTGAAAGCCAGAACTATTCTCAAATACTTCAAACAATACCAAATCAATAATATTCAACCCAAAAAGCACCTGGAACTCATGCCTATCCCTCAGCAGAGCACACTTGTATAGTTGAGATATTTATAAACATTTTTAATAATTATTTCATAATAGCTGGAAGCCAGAACTATTCGAAAATACATCAAATAATCCCAAAACAATAATATCCCACCGAAAAAGCACCTGGAACTCATGCCTATCCCTCAGCAGAGCACACTTGTATAGTTGAGATCTTTATACACATTTTTAACAAGTATTTGAAAATACCTGGAAGCCAGAACTATTCTCAAATACATCAAACAATACCAAATCAATAATATCCAACCCAAAAAGCACCTGGAACTCATGCCTATCTCTCAGCAGAGCACACTTCTATAGTTGAGATACTAATAAACATTTTCAATAATTATTGCATAATAGCTGGAAGCCAGAACTATTCTCAAATACATCAAACAATACCACATCAATAATATCCAACCCAAAAAGCACCTGGAACTCATGCCTATCCCTCAGCAGAGCACACTTGTATAGTTGAAATATTTATATACATTTTTAACAATTCTTAGAAAATAGCTGGAAGACAGAACTATTCCTCAATACATCAAACAATTCCTAAACTATAATATCTCACACTAAAAGCACCTGAAACTAACGCCTATCCATCAGCAGAGCACCCTTGTATAGTTGAGATACTGATAAACATTTTTAATAATCATTTCAAATCAGCTGGAAGCCAGAACTATTCACAAATACATCAAATAATACCAAAACAATAATACCCCACCCAAAAAGTACCTGGAACTCGTGCCTATCCCTCAGCAGAGCACACTTGTATAGTTGAGATATTTATAAACATTTTAAATAATTATTTCAAAATAGCTCGAAGCCAGAACTATTCACAAATACATCAAATAATACCAAAACAATAATATCCCACCCAAAACGCACCTGGAACTCATGCCTATCCCTCAGCAGAGCACACCTGTACAGTTGAGATATTTATAAACATTTTTAACATTTATTTCAAAATAGCTGGAAGCCAGAACTATTCACAAATACATCGAACAGTACCAAAACAATAACATCCCGCCCAAAAAGCACCTGGAACTCATGCCTATCCCTCAGCAGAGCACACTTGTATACTTCAGATACTAATAAACATTTTTATTAATTATTTTAAAATAGGTGGAAGTCAGAACTATTCACAAATACATCAAATAATACCAAAACAATAATATCCTACCCTAAAAGCACCTGAAACTCATGCCTTTCCTTCAGCAGAGCACACTTGTATATTTGAGATAATTATACACATTTTTAACAATTATTTGAAAATAGCTGAAAGCCAGAACTATTCTCAAATACTTCAAACAATACCAAATCAATAATATTCAACTCAAAAAGCACCTGGAACCCATGCCTATCCCTCAGCAGAGCACACTTGTATAGTTGAGATATTCATAAACATTTTTAACAATTATTTGAAAACAGCTGGAAGACAGAACTATTCTCAAGTACATCTAACAATACCAAAACAATAATATCCCGCCCAAAAAGCACCTGGAACTCATGCATATCCCTCAGCAGAGCACACTTGTATAGTTGAGATATTTATAAACATTTTTAACAATTATTTGAAAACAGCTGGAAGACAGAACTATTCTAAGTACATCTAACAATACCAAAACAATAATATCCCGCCCAAAAAGCACTTGGAACTCATGCCTATCCCTCAGCAGAGCACACTTGTATAGTTGAGATACTAATAAACATTTTTAATAATTATTCCAAAATAGCTGGAAGCCAGAACTATTCACAAATACATCAAACAATACCAAAACAATAATATCCCACCCAAAAAGCACCTGGAACTCATGCCTATCCCTCAGCAGAGCACACTTGTATAGTTGAAATATTTATAAACATTTTTAACAATTATTTCAAAATAGCTGGGAGACAGAACTATTCTCAAATACATTAAACAATACCAAAACAATAATATCCCGCCCAAAAAGCACCAGGAACTCATGCCTATCCCTCAGCAGAGCACACTTGTATAGTTGAGATACTAATAAACACTTTAAATAATTATTTCAAAATAGCTGGAAACCAGAACTCTCCACAATTACATCAAACAATGCCTAAACTATAATATCTCAAACTAAAAGCACCTGGAACTAACGCCTATCCATCAGCAGAGCACCATTGTATAGTTGAGATACTGATAAACATTTTTAATAATCATTTCAAATCAGCTGAAAGCCAGAACTATTCACAAATACATTAAATAATACCAAAACAATAATATCCCACCCAAAAAGCACCTGGAACTCATGCCTATCCCTCAGCAGAGCACACTTGTATAGTTGAGATATTTATACACATTTTTAACAATTATTTGAAAATAGCTGGAAGCCAGAACTATTCTCAAATACATCAAACAATACCAAAACAATTATATCCCACCCAAAACGCACCTGGGACTCATGCCTATCCCTCAGCAGAGCACACCTGTACAGTTGAGATTTTTATAAACATTTTTAACAATTATTTCAAAATAGCTGGAAGCCAGAACTATTCACAAATACATCAAACAGTACCAAAACAAAAACATCCCGCCCAAAAAGCACCTGGAACTCATGCCTATCCCTCAGCAGAGCACACTTGTATACTTGAGATACTAATAAACATTTTTATTAATTATTTTAAAATAGGTGGAAGTCAGAACTATTCACAAATACATCAAATAATACCAAAACAATAATATCCTACCCTAAAAGCACCTGGAACTCATGCCTATCCTTCAGCAGAGCACACTTGTATAGTTGAGATATTTATACACATTTTTAACAATTATTTGAAAATAGCTGAAAGCCAGAACTATTCTCAAATACTTCAAACAATACCAAATCAATAATATTCCACCCAAAAAGCACCTGGAACTCATGCCTATCTCTCAGCAGAGCACACTTCTATAGTTGAGATACTAATAAACATTTTCAATAATTATTTCAAAATAGCTGGAAGCCAGAACTTTTCACAAATACATCAAATAATACCCAAACAATAATAGCCAACCCAAAAAACACCTGGAACTCATGCCTATCCCTCAGCAGAGCACACTTGTAAAGTTGAGATATTTATACACATTTTTAACAATTATTTGAAAATAGCTGGAAGCCAGAACTATTCTCAAATACATCAAACAATACCAAAACAATAATATCCCACCTAAAACGCACCTGGGACTCATGCCTATCTCTCAGCAGAGCACACCTGTACAGTTGAGATATTTATAAACATTTTTAACAATTATTTGAAAATAGCTGGAAGCCAGAACTATTCACAAATACATCAAACAGTACCAAAACAAAAACATCCCGCCCAAAAAGCACCTGGAACTCATGCCTATCCC